>JAYKKI010000026.1:28747500-28790000 GCA_039881145.1 Druceiella hillmani
CATTCCTAGGATATATATAAAATATTATTTGATATATTATTTTAAAAATATATATATTTATAAAATTATATACATAAATATTGTTTTTGTATTTGACATCAGTAATTATGTAGTGCTTTCGGTAGAATTATACATAAAAGAAAGAAATGTGATATAAACATTTAAACGATTGCTTACTCGTTTTAAAATTGATTAGTTTTACAAATGACTTGTTTTTAAGTGATAGAAATACTTTTTAGAAGATTTGCAATCAAAGGAACGTTTTATTCAACAGCCAGAGTTATGTGTACTCATAAGTAAAAAAATTAAGCTGCCTTTATCGTCAACTTTACTATTGAGTGTAATTTCAATATTGTTAGCGATCTGATTCGAATAAAATTGGATATTAATTTAATTAATATAGCACTCAGTAACATTTAAAATCTGAATTTAAAATGAATTCGATATTCATTAAAAAAACGGAGTGGCACGATATCAAACGTAAATAATTTCAGACAGATAACGGTCCTCTCTGTGCCAGATAAACCAAATAAACTTTTTTTTACATTGTATCATCTATTCGAACTACAATATACAACCTGTAATGAGCAGTATGGTTTCTTGATTATGTTTCTTATCATGTTTACCTCGGAATTCAAGTGAAGGTTGTATATTTTGACTAATAAAAAACTTTCTATCGTGTAGACAAGATATTTTACTAAATTTCCTTGATGAGACAGGGTTCTCCGTTACACTTTTACGATTTTTCACTTCGTAACACTTTAACTTAACTTATATCCGAGATTTTACACGATCCGAAATGAGTCAGGCTCCGAATATCGGGCCTCCACTTTTCATTGTTCTGGTAAACGATAGAGGTTTTGCAGTGAAGACTGCGCGTTGTTTGTTATTTGCGGACGACTTGAATTTTTTTATAACCGTCAAGCATGCAGTAGGTGGCAAACATTTGCAGCTGCTAATATCATCAGCGCCACCGTTAAGTGGAGAGCATCAATCAGCTTACGGCTTAAAAAAAACAAAAGTCAGTTACTACTGTTCAATAGTGAGTTACTACTAAACACACGCTCCTATTAAATACGAATATGTAGTCAGTGGCCGTATGGGGTCGTTGATTTGGGATTGAGATCTGATAAGCGATTGACCTTTCGTGGGCATATGTAGCAAAAAAAAGTTTCTTAAATTGGAATTTATGCAAGGATTTTTAATCCATGTCAACAATTTGCTTGCTGTGCACTTAATTAGTGCAGAACCGATTAGACTCTAGCTCCATTATTTGGCGCGCACACGAAGCCATGTACAGCTTTATAATTGAACAATTGGAAAAGACGTTCTTCCGATATCTGTAAATAAGACAGTATGGTTACTTCCTCTTTCTATTTTCTGCCGATTTCCTTTTGAATATGTCAGGTTTTAATTCCATGTAACTCCGAAGAGATGTTGTACTTATGAAACTTATCTTACACTCATTAAAAGAAAACAATTTATGGAGAGTATTATTGAGAAAACTTTCATTTTTCGTAATTGACAATTTTTGCGCTTACATAATCACCACATTTTGCTATACCACCCTCTAGAATCGAATTATATTGCAACTTTCCGGTTTTCCACGATATTCAATATCTCAATCACCTGATAACGGTTGCACCAGAGTGTGATTTATTTACCTTTTGTATTTTGTTACACCGTTACTTTTTTACCATTACAATAAGTATCCTGTAATATATCGACAAATTTGTGTATAAATTAATAAATAAATAAGCTTAAATTGACAAAGAAAATAAAAAAAAACCCACATAAAGTATGTCGGAATAGAAAAATCTTTTCTAATATAAATAATACAAAGTCTAACAAGTACTCATACCTATGAAAAAATCAGAATAGAAAAACTGGCCTTTAAATAAGTATACAGAATGAGGTGGGGTCAAGGGCAAATATGGACAAATGTAGTTACGTTTAAAAATGTTCTTCAGTTTAATATCAATTAGATCCCGGGTACAAATAATTTATGTGGGATATAATTTGTCAACAGTTAATTGATAATTAAACATTTCTAAAGAGTATTTCTACCACGAATAAAAAGTCATTCATTCCACACCAAGCCATTAAAGATTTGACAAATTTTTTACCTTAAAGGAATTTTGTTGTAACAATTAGTAGTTATACTGCTTAAGTCTTGTAATACAAAGTTATCGAAAAGAAACAAAAACAAAACATTATTAAAATCATTACTTTACGTTTAATCTAATGTATAGCATCGTTAAATACCTAAAAACATATGGAAGTAACTTGTAGTAATGTCACCAAGAATATTCCCAGGAAAATATTTTTCACGTTAATGATGTATCACACAATGTATATATTTCGGAGTCAGTTACACTGTAAAAAATACTTACAATTTCATATTGTTACTGCTAGTCCTTCAATGAAGTTTACCCAAAAATATCAGGACAGTGATCGTTTTGTTAACTTTACTCAATCGATCAGATAAAGCGATTTAAAATTAATGACACCTTAAGGTTCAATAAAATAATTATTTAACGGTAATTAAATATTAGGTAATCGGACAATTTATTTCGATTTTTCAAACTTTCTTATTCCTTGATAACATGAACGTGTTTACCTCCTCTATTATCATTCATGTAGAATGTAAAGTTTTTATTTCGTCGGAGATCTGCCATTTAAATTTTTGCTTTTTATTTGATTATAAACTATAGGACGCGCTCTGAATTATTCTTAGAATGTGAATAGTCGATTAAAGTTTTTCTGTGATGTGAAGTTGGCTAAATGTTGATGCAGTGTCCTGTCCAGGGAATCATATTCAGTTTTAACCAACAACGCAATTTACAGCTCACAGCTTAAGGCTTAACATTTCAACTTTACGTGGGAAAAATATTTTTGTATATAAAAAAACCATTTTGAATATAATTATTATTTGCTCTTTTTTTAACTTATATAAGTTTTTATATAAAACTTATATAAGTTAAAAGAAGAGCGAAGAAAAGTTTTTTTATAAAACTTTTCTTCGCTCTTCTTTTTATCCTGTAATACAGGATTATATTGAGTATTACAAATATTCCCTTAGTTATACACCAGTACTCTATCCCTACTTTATTGGCAATGAATAGGTGTTAGCTTAAAACGTTCTTAATTGTTGTTAATTATTTTTCAAGATTAAGTTTAAACGCAAAATTCGTTTTCCGAATCATACGTGAAAGGTAAAATTTGGTTGGAATAAATATTTCTAATAAAAGTCGGGTTGAAAAATTATCGGGTTGAAAACAATTTTTTTACTTCATTTGAATCCGTAATTTGAAATATAATAAGCACTTTATATCGAGCAACTTTCTCAAACATACTAAATCTAAATTTTAAAATATGCGTTATTTTTATCATTATTTTATGAATTTATATAATGAATTAAATGTGTACTAATTTTAGTCTTGAATTTATTTAATTCATTATTTGTTGAATTACAGATATTCTGCTCGGTTTAGTTTCGAAAAAATATAAATAAATTTCTTAACTTCCCTTTAAATTGAACAAATTCAACAGACGCCTCATGAAACTTGCAAGCATTTGGTTCTCTCCGTCAAAACGCACAGTTGTCTCCTGACGCATCACAGCTGGGAGTACGTACTTTCGTTGGAGCATTACGTCAAAAAATGAAAATATTTATACGGCTTATATATATATATATATATATAATATACATATATATATATATATATATATATATAATACGATATTTACTACGGCTAATTCAAGACTGACATATTTTCTATAGTTACGATTAATTTCACAGTGTTTCTGGTTAGGCATATCCACTTAATTTTATTCTTATTATGAAAAGGCAAGAAAGTTATGAAAACTAATAACATTAAATAATCCCATCGATATATATTTACAGTTAAATAATTGTCTCGTCAAACCTGGAGGTAGATTTAATTTTAATTTCAAGAAATAAAAGTTTAACAAAATTTTTATGGTAATTTTGGTTAAACTTTGCTGGATGCAGTTAATAATATTTTAAATATGATTTGAACATTCTTGAATACACCAACTAAACAAAGAAGAGTCTTAATATTAAGGATATAAACTTATGAAATAATATAAAAGTTAACATAGTTGTTATAGAAAAAGTAAACATACGATTTGCATAGTGTAACTTTATCATATAAACTACAAAAATATCTTGGGACCTGTATAAATTTAATTTAGGCATCGTTTACTTAAAAACTGACAAATTGTGCACATTCCTAAATAGAGAGCAGAGTGTGGGTCGGCGGAGGCGGAATGATAATAGTTCTGTACTTTGTGGACTTTGTGGATTCAACAATATAAATACTTTACGGGTTGTAAAATAAAAAATCATCAAATAATTTTACTGCAACGTTATAAAACACCCACACACGTGCGCTTACATACAACCTCACTCACATACGACGCGCGCGCACTCAAGTGCACGCACGCACATACTAAGTTTATGTCTATATGTTGCCATTGAAAAGTTTATCGAGGAAAAATATTTTTAATGTTTAATCGTTGTTTATGATGATATTAAAGTAGATTTCGTAATTTATATTTTTGACATAATGATTTAATATAAACTCCTGTGACAGGCAAAATCCTAAATTCCAAATCGATTTATCCATAGCAGTAGTAAATAAAGGCATAATTTTGTATTAGTATCAAAAAAATAAAATTCTACTGTCGTTTACAAAATCATTAAGAACATTTGAAACTTTAATGAAAACTATAGAGGCCATGTTAAATTTAAATTAATTTCAGTTATATTAGGTAAGAAAATGTATTGTTTTGGAGCGTATCGAATAAAACAAATATTAATATACGCTGATAAGACCTTGTTGAATGTAGTGCTACATTAGACATTTAATAAAAAAAAATAAATAAATTATTGGAAGTTCATGTTGTAATGACATAATTTAATTAAAAAAATTCCACAACAAGCAAAAAACGAAAAAATTTCAAGGAGAAAAATTTCATTAAATTGGTTTAAAATTAAATATTTTGTAATTAAAATATCATCGTTTATACGTATGATTGCAATTTTATGCAAAATATGTATGCGTTTTATTCCAAATTTTCAGTATTAATGGTCGAAAAATACATTTAGCACGAAAGCGAAAAAAGGTCGATAAAAGAGAAAAGAACAGTAAACATTAAAAGCAATTACGCACGATATTTTGTGGCTAGCAAAATATGTACCTGCAATAATCTTTCCTATTGAAAAAATATCTTTAATATGTATTTGCAAATCGTTTGACAAAACCACAATGTACTCCTAAATGTTTATACATAATTAAGTATAAAAAAACGTTGGCATTGCCTTTTTCACTTTTTTAATACCTTTTTCCCTACAATATTTTCTTTTGATAATAACTGGCTATCTATCCATATTTCCAAGCCACATTTTATCTAGATGAGGAAAGTGGAATGGTAGGCAATTTATTTGCATCCTAGTTACTCACCGTTATTACTGAAGTATAACGATCAGTAATCACTAATATTAAGATGCAAACATTTGGATTGAATAACAAATACTCTGACAGTGTTTGTTATTCAATCAAACTTAAACGGTTGCAGAGATTTAAAAGAAATTTATTATAGATATATCTAAAATTTAGTTTAAACCCCTTTAATCTGAAAAATACACTTATTCCTGTTTATTGAAATAATGATTCTAGCTTAATAGTGAAACTTCAGTATTGAGACTGAGTAATGTGTATATTATATCTCGTTCTCACATATGTCTTCAATGAACCCGGAAATACAGGGTTTATAATAAATTATAAGGGGTGTTACTGTAGTATTAGATAAAGAACTAATCTCGCTGCGCTTACCAAAATGGCGGGTGAAGCTGCAGGCAAAAGCTAGGACAAAATATATATCAAATATTTCGCGTCTTTCTGAATTTAAAGAAATAAAACGTTACTATTTGTTGGTAGAATTCAGAAATTATCTATGTTATTGCTAAATGTAATATTTGTAGTGACTAAAATGAGTTAAAACTTAGTGCCTAAAGTGTGCCAATACGTTAAAAATCCTTATTAGGCAAATGTTCTTTTATTCACGCGTGTATTAAAATACTTAGCAGAAGTAGAGTGGGATTACACTGATAACATTATTATAAATCCTATTATACATACTGTTTTGTGCCGGTGGATGAAATAAATTTCTTTATGTGCACAATTAATTACTATTAAATTACGTTCCGTAATGAGGATAATCACTGAAATGTTTTTGTAAACTTATTTAAAGTACATGTCAATGGCACTCATCTTAAAACTATGTAAAATTTTTATTTTACAACTTTCAAATATGACTATCTGAAACGCACGTGTAATACGCTTTGGCGTACGGTAAAGTTGCAGCAGGGAATATCACACTAAAATATTCTTTCGTATAAAAGAAATAAAATATTCTCAGTAAAATTATAATCAAAAACAATATTTTAAGAATAAATCCCCATAAAGTTATTTAATTACTTCATGTAGCATATTCGTCCGATATTATTTTAAAACGTGTTTCTAGTAATTCTTACTTATAAATTTACAAAATTGTAATATGGTTATGGATACACTGATATTATAATTTATGTTGTATTTAGAGCAAATAATTAAGCTATTTGATCCCAAGGACAGCCTGAAAATTTTAAAAAGTGGTAGAATAAGTTCAGGAACGAACTTAAATAAAACTAAATAAGTATGAGTGGGATTTGTGTTCAAATATTTAAATACGCATATAACTTTAAATATATGCAGGATTATAACATATCCATTAAACAATCTAAATACGTTAAATGATATTTTCGTTACGTAAATGTATTGCTTAATATGTCCTTTAACGACAAAAAATAAGCGGCACGGGGGGTATATATTTTGTTTTCGCTGCGTAAACGCCGTTTCACAACGTTTGTGTGCATTATTTTGAAAAAGATGTTCTGTGTGTGTGCCAATTTCTTTAAAATAGCTGGTCGTAACAAACGACAATAAATGTTATGTTTGAAAGTTTAATAATTTCACTATCATTTAACAGACCTGAGTAAGTATGAGAAATTATTGATATTTTTTGCCATTTTGCAGTGCAAAACTAGACACTTGCCTTTCGTAAACTAAACATTCGACAGTTCGTTAAAAGCAAAAAAAAAGTGATCACTGCTGTCGGTGGAAATTCTGACCTTACATATAACGCACGCATATATACGGATGTGCAAACGAGCGTGCCTGCATGTGTGTGCGTATGTGCAATGTGCGTGTGTGTGTTTACATATAGACACATTAAACATTTTATTTCCTTTAATAATAAAACCCTTAATCTACAAGCCCAACTTGTACCATGGAGGCACCGTACAAATTTGCCAGAATTTAACTTAGCCAACATTTATTTAGTAAACTTGTATTCGCAAGTTCTTTTTCATAATTTTAACTGTAATTTCAGAGACTGGGAAACAGGAACATATTTTTGCAGACGTTTTCGATAATACCTATAGACTTGATACCTCACACAATAAATGAATATCATAGATTGATATACTACATGATAAATTTAACTGAAAATTTTTATTTCGAATAATGTATTGATCTCCTTAAAAATGTTTCTGTGTTAACTATTGGAATATAAGTGGGAAAATTTGAGTATATTGATAAACCAAAAGCTTAATTAAAACCCTGCGCGAAACGTCTTATATAGTCAAACTAATTTATCGCTATGTGACAATTTTTATTGAAACGAGTCTTGAATTTTTCAACACAGTAACGTGTAAATTAGGTATTTAAAAATAAGCGTATTGGTACAATAGAAGAATAGCTATATTTATGATAGGCATAGGGAAAACCTTCTAAAATAGCTTAAACATTCGTAACCTTTAAATATAGACCTATAATTATTTACAAAATTTAACAAATTATAAATGCCATATATTTAACGAAAAGATGCCTTAATGTAATTTCATCAATAATTTTTTAAAGACCACTTGATTTATTGAAAAGTGGTGTTAACAAAAAGGTGTTACGAAAGAGTTAACGTAAAGAAACTCCACACATTTCATTCATATAAACAAATGTACTTGTTTATTAAAATTTAATTTAAGTTCAATTGCCTTGTTTACTTTTTAATTCAACAAATAGATCTATAAAGTAAATGTGACTAGTTTCTCTAAATTTTCATATCTAAAATAATCTTGAAAGCAGGCCTACAAATAAATATAAGAAACGCATAGCTTTGCAAACGAATACTTTTTTCACGTTTATTAAAATTCTATTCCCCAGTCCAATGTTACCCATATTCACTTCACTATATTTTTAGGAATATTTATAATCAAATATCCCAAAGTTCAAGTTTCCAGAAATGAAGGCACCCGAGATAGAGTGTTATTTGAGTGCTTCACAATGTGATTAGCAAAAGTTTACATTTTTCATTTCGTCAGAATTTTGCGAAAATCTTTCTTAGTGGATGTTTGCGATATAAAAAGAGGCTATGTACGAAAGTTCAAATATATAGAACCAACGGTATTGGCTGTGCGTTGATATATCAATCAGTATATTTTTATTATTTTTAAAATTCGTTACTCGCCTTCAACCTGCGCACGTTTCATGAGAATTTCACGAAATTTCTAAACGCTTTTAGTAGCAAGTATCTGAAAAATAATGTCTCTAGGGTTGAACGTTTAGGCTAGGTATCATTCGTGTGCTTCGAAGTGCAATTAGTAAATGATGCCATATTTACCGTTCTCTCTGAATTTCGCGAAATAATTTATTAGTCTATGTATATGACCTAAAAGGCAACCCTGTGCAGACTTCCTGCATTTTTCTCCTAAAAATTTACATAACTTTTATTTTGACGTGTCAGTGTTTATTCTTTTTATAATATATAATATTTTTTTAAAAATTCAGTCCTCATTGTTACTAGTGTTACTAGTCCTCAAAATTCCCCTCGGAGATGATTATTTTATCTTTTCTTAGTGAATTTTTACACTCTAAAAATAACGAACCTTCGAATTCTATGTTTTTTATATTAAATAAACTATTTTGCAAAGTCCTATATGCTTCTTTAGCTTGACGCGACAGTGCTTCACTAGTAAGATAAATTCTTCAACCTCGCTATATTTTGTGCAGTGACAGCTAATTAGAAATTCATTTCCAGCTAGGTTTAAATTGTGCAGATACGTTTGCGTCAGGTGCCTGGTAGAGTGAATAGTAATAATATCTTGAAAGTCTCTCAGGACCGATGGCGGTCTCATGAAACTTGAAAAAGTTTATAGTCCTCTCCGTCAAGCAACAAAATTCTTTCCTGACACAGCTCAACTGCGACGGAATTCGTTTCACCGGAACATTATATCAAATTATGAAAATTAAATTAATACTTTGTGATGCGGATTAAAAAGTTCACACTGAACACGGAACGGTTCGAAAGTTATTCTATATTTTATCTTTATACATATATCTTTTTATGTGTAGCCAATTAGGATAATTTGATTCGCTTATTAATGTTCATATATTCAATAACTAAGGTTGTTTAAAATAATTTCCAATTAATAGTCTAAGTTTTTAAGCACCTATACTCAATTATATAACTTTATGGTAACATTTTTGAAGTACCATTATTTCAAAACTCTTTATTTATCATTAACTTCAATAATGTTAATAAAAGTATCGCTGTTGCCAGTGGCATGAATGGTAATTATTTCATATCTTGGAATATTTAGAAGAAAAAGTTTAACGCAAAAATATGCAGGTTTTAGGTGGAAATAATATTGTTTATCAAATGAAAATTCACCTCTTCTTTTCAAATTTACAATTAATTAGTTCAATGTAAATTTTACAAAAAATTATCTTAAATAAATCAGGGCTACCATAATAGACTACACCCGATTTTAAGATCCAATTCTCATTGTAGGATTGTATGTTAGTGGTATATCCGTCACATAGCTAGGGCGTATTTTAATTATTAGAAAGCTTATATATTCATTTTGACACACAGATATTGGTTTCCAGTCGATGTTATCACCGGCTGGATGTTATTTTTAAACTTTAATTAAATGGTGAGTCTGGCACTCACTCTGTGTAATTTTACAAAATTTTTATTAAAGTTAATATTTTTTACTGTTAAAAGTAAACAAAATAAAGTTGAACGGGCCATTCATATACATTCCTTTTAGTAAATTGGCTTATCTCCATCATTGACAATACCTTATATTTGAAGATGATATTTTATTCCATACCATAATCTTCTATGTTTACTGTGTCAAGATGTGCCGCATGATATATGTACTAAAGTTGAATAGAATAATGGTAGTAAATTAACTGCAAAATGAAACTGTATTTTTAGTCACACCCGTACTCGCGATCATATCAGTTATAATTATATTATTCACTCAAGTTTTTAATACGATATAAAATGCATAGCTTGCAAGCCTTTTCTTAATCTTAAATTTATGAGATAATATTAAATAATTACCCATTCATTCCTTTTAAAATAAACTGGAGTAAATAAAAAAAATCTTCTATTATAATATATCTTTACTAAGGTAGGTTTTTAATTGAAAATAAATAGAATAATTAAAATAAGGTATTTTACATAGTAACTGATGTAAGTCTTTCTCTTTTCGGCATGTAATTTAACTAAGAAAACTTTCGTGTTGAAACTCGTGCTCGTAAATCATACCATATAGTTCAATGAAACTTATTTTTGTTGTAATAAATTAGACTATTCTTTAGAAATTTCCGGAGTATCCTCTATTTTCCTTTATCATCCTATTTTCCGGAGTTCCGGTTACATAAAATATGTATACATTATACCTGGCATCATAATTGATTGGAGCTCTTTTTTAATAATTTAAGAACAAATAGCACGCCTCAGTAAGGTTTAGAAAATTAGTATGGTGTACGAGATAAAAAACAATCATTTCGTATTGGAACAGGTATAAAGAAAATTTCATTTCTTTATTTTTTGAAATATTTAATGCAAGCTAGTCGCAAAAAAATTTATTAAAATTTATATTTTCTTATAGAACAAGTTAATTAAAATTCTCAAATTTTAAAAGTATATAGTCGTGAAATTAGAAAAGTGTGGGCGATACAGTGTCCATCGCTTGAAGGTTTAATATCTTTTTAACGAGACTAAAAGGTGATAAAAAATATTAAAAAGAATTTCATTTTAATATAAATGTCTTGATACTCTATCAGATGGGATGCGCGGAAACAATGTTTTATTTCTAGTTTAAGTATACGAGAATGTCAATTTATTTTAATATTTTGCAATATACTTATTGAGACCTCAATATGAAGTGTGTGCTCGGAAAATTTTATACTCATAAGTGAAAATTTAGAGAAACTGTCAATCTGTGACAGAAAGATGGGTGAACGGACAAACGAATGAAAGGACACGTCAAAAATCCTTGTTTAATACCGAACTCTAAAGGCACGTACACTATAAAATAAATTTGGTATACATCTAGTCTATACGATCAAAATGAGTACACGACTTGTTAATATGTTTGAAAATAATACAATGAAATAATTTGTTTAAAGTTTTTAATTGTAGTTAATAGTTTTATTGTATATATATATGTATATATATATATATATATATATATATATATATATATATATATATATATACATGAAAACATTTTTTTATAAAATCAATAAATAACTTCAAAAAAAATTTTGACTTTCACCGAGAACATATAAACAGGTCTTTTTATAAATATGAAATATTAGGAAGCAAAATCCTTGTGCAGTCACGCACATCAACATAACTAATACGTTTTTGTAAAATAAGTTATTAATTTCATTTGCGTTCCTTTCATATTTTAAAGATTAAGAGAATAATACGTGTTGATTTATGTTATACGATATATAACATAAATCAGCTTGAATAAATTTGTAATAATGAATGTAATGCTTACCAACTATTGTTTTTAAATTTAATAATGGGGGTTAAAAGCTAAAAATGAGGCGGGATTCTATATATAAATAAGTTTTTCAAATTCATAAATAAGTTTTCCAAATTCGATACCGCAGATATCGTTGGCTAAAAATAATTTCTTATTTTTAATTTAAATATTTAAAACTGTACAAGATAAGTAAATATTCAATTTGTATAATGTATCTGTAAAATTTTGAGAGTGGAACTTTTAATTAGCAAGCAAAACTAGTATGGCATACGCATATAAATAGCATAAATACCGCTCGGAAAAATTAGTACTTATTACAATCACCGACTATAAAAGTGAGCGTTTACAGTAACACGTATCAAGCCACTATATCATTGATTTTTTTCTCAGAATTAAAATGACAATATACGCACAAATCAATTAAACTTCACTGATCTGAAGATTCCTGTGCGAGGTTGATCTCTGCACTTACATGAACTCCTTACAGATGGGAGCCGGGAATTTCCAAGGTTACAGTTGCCTGGCATTCGCTGCAGGCTGGCATTCGGATCGATCAGGTTAACTCGTCCAATTGTATTCCAACTCCAAAATGAAATTATATCCAATACGATAAAGGCTGATTCAATTAATATTATGATAGTTGCATTCAAATTAAACAAGACGAGTTTTAATCAACATTTAAAATAAAGTTTGCCAGCGCCATCTTCGCCCCGTTGAGAAACGTCTAAATATAATTAAATGATTGACGCTAATGTTATTATAATATACTTATTTATTTTCCAAACATTCTCCCCGCCAATGGAAAATTTTTAAATCTTCCGAAACACAAAACGTAAACATTTATTATCTTCACAAATAGTTAGGCTTGTTAAATTTAAATTAAAAATAAATAATATATATATATATATATATATATATATATATATATATATATATATATATATATATTAATGATGTATGAGCCTTGTCAAAATATTATTTATTGTGTGAGTATTGGATATACCTTTACCACAGGAAGTTTAAAAGTTCCGAATTTTATCTAAACTATTACAAGTCGAACAACTTTATTAGAGCCTGGGTAATTCGCCGTGATTACACCTAAAGACCAAGGGAGGGACTTCATCTTGTCCCACTATCAACTATTCGATCAGAAGGCATCCGTTTCTTCCTGACTTGTAACGTATGCAAATACTCTAAGCGCCACTTTTTCCAAAATTATAGGATTATTTGATCTAATAATTTCCTACGCCGATTTAGATTAAAAGGCCCCTCAGAAAGACCCGATGCTGGAAGATATTGTAAAGGAGTCTACACGCAGGTGTTATAAATTCAAGATCTGGATCCGCAGACAATACATTTAGTGGACGTGAATTTAATATGCATTCAATTTGCATTAATAGAGTTTTTAATTCTTCGTAAAAAAGAAGTTGGGTTCCAATTAACTGATACATATGAGTCTTCAATCTCCTTATATTTGATTCCCATATTCCACCAAAATTCCATCGTGTGCTCGCGGCGGAATAATTTTCCATTCGATACGCCTATGGTCAAATTCAAGCTTCAGTATAGGTTGAAATTCAGAATTAATTAAAGAATAAATAGTTCGTATAACTGTGCTTTATCGCCTACAAAATTAGTTCCGTTATCCAAATATAAGTAAGAAACTGGACTACGTCGGGGGATAAAACAATTAAAAGTTGTATGAATTCATTTGAATTAAATCAAAAACTACCTCAATAAAAGCTGTTTTTATTTACAGATTAAACAAAAAATATCTCAAACTTCTTCAACTTGTGTAATAAATTCGACTCAAAAAATAATACAAATACTTTTGACTTTCCTACAAATTACAAGTCAAATAATATACAACACAAATACTTGACTTTCCTAAAAAGTATAAGTCAAACAAATAATATAATTCAGATCCTGAATCTATTTAAAGGTATATGCTATATAAAGATATATGGTAGATATTGTATGTATTAAAGCGATAAAATATATAATCTTTATTTTTTTATTGACGTTTAATGTAATTAAATAATGTTTGGAATTTGTTACTTTATGAAGAAATAATATAAACATAAATTTGAACTCTCAGAGTGACATAAAGTGTGTACTTATCATATATATTAATACGCTAAGGTTAAGATGTTACTCTCCCTTTTTAGAAAAAAACCTCACAACTAATCCACATAAATTATATATCATTTTATAGATAATTGCTTGCTCTACCGGCATCCACAACTAAAAAATTTATTATTGCTATTGTTTTTGCAAATTAATTAATTATTAAAATTATATACACAAAACAGCAATGCTGCCATCTAACGGCTCAACGTCAATATGATTGACGGTCGGTAAAATTTTTGTTTAATTTCAAATCCACTCACGTATAAATAAAGTGGCGCTTTAGCTCAATGCTTTTGATACTTGCGCCTCTATATGTCAATTTTAGTAAAATATTTGTTTGATCTATCATCTGAGCTTCATAATGGAATAAATAATGCGAAGACTTCGCACGGGTCACGCTAGTTAATATTAATAGAAAAAAAAAACTTTCTGAGAACAACTGACAGAATTAGTATGTTGTAAAAGTAAAGTTACTTACTAAATTAATTACAAAATATTTCCCAAAGCCCTTTGAAATATTAGGTTAAAAATTTCGTGTACGTTATAATAACATACTATGATGTCAAAAAATAAAACATAAAATCGAACTGATTTAATAATTAAAAGATTTCAGAGAAATATTTAATCAAAATAAAGAATAATAAATTCATATTAATGTACAATATAACAAATATCACTCGACATTAAATTATTCTCTATATCGGCGGGACACGTAATATGAGTGTCACATTTAAGATCGTCCTTGGACACATATATTTTATTTTTTAACCTTTCATTGATAGAACATTGTACACTCAAAATTAGTACGGTGATCATAAGATCTGTTTGGAAATGTTTGTCTTTTTTCCATTCCAATAAAATCATTATGATTAATATTTAAGGTTTTATCATTTTTGATACCTCATTTATACCACTGCCTTGACATAGATTTCGATGAAATTTTTTTTTGTAATTATTCATTGTTTTTATGATTTATTTGCATCATCAAATGAGACATAAGTGTGTCCATTGATACTGATGTATTTATGAATCTGTGACTTAGGATTTAAAGTATTATTAACAGAATTTGTAATGCAGACACTTTTACGACTGTCACTAAGTTTTCTAGGAAAATAAAATCTAGATTCCTTGAATTTTTTAAAAGATGAGGCAACTGAATAAATTTCATTAATAAAACGAGATATAGAGAAAATAACTGATTTTTTAACATACTATTTTGTATTTAAATCATATAAATGTTAAATAACTCTTCTAACTGCTCAGATTCATTCATTACGTTTGACGTGCAGTCCCCCATTAAAACCTATCCAAATGTGGTTGTAACATAAGTAGGGGCATTCACGTCTTATTCTATTTTATTCCCTAAATGAATGTATGGGAATAATTGTGCACCAAAAACAACACCTACATCCCGGGAACGTTCAATGTCAAATATGCCAACAATAAATCTTTCAAGTAATCCATATCACACTTTTGTATATAATGAGTAGGCAGTTTCCGATAATACGATCAACAACGACCCGAGACTCGATTTCAAAATTAACCCGACAAATGATAGGACATGACGATGAACCTATCCCAGTCACAAACGAATTATTTAATGGAGTTATCGGTAAATTAAATTTTTTACATCTTTTCTTAATTAAATGGTGCTGTGAACCGTTATCGATTATATATCTTATTATTATTTTTCGATGATTGTTAGAATTAGCATGAACTTGTGCTGCTGATAGAAAAATATTATTATTTGGTTTAATCTCAGCACGTAACGATGCCGAATTATTCATCACGTTGTATCACGGGAATTCTCCGAATTAATGACTTGCGATGATAATTCACTATTCGAATACATTTCTGAAGTATGTAAGTGCACCTTAGAATTTACATTACTTTCTTCTTTATTGAAATGTAATAATTTATGACGACGCAACCAGCATAACTTACACCCTAGTGAAAATCTATATTATTTAATAGAACCTCCTAAACATTTTATATAAAGGTTTGTCGATCTTACAAATTTATAACGAGCTTGTGGCGAATCTAGCTTTTTAAATTCAGAACAAACAGAAATGAAATGGTCACATTTAAAAAAAAAATAAGCACGCATTGTTGTAAGACGGCGACGATGTTGAAATATTTTTATTTTTTATTTTTTACTAGCCATAAAAGATTTACTTTACAGCGTACACGGCGTCTGATTGGTAGGCGAATTATTTGAACGCGGAAATTGATTAGTAGCAGAGTTCATGGATTGAACCGAAGTCAAATATTTAGACCGTTCCAATATTTTTGCTTGATCTTGCAAAAATTCAATTAAATTGTTATATGCAGGAAAATTATGATTTCCTACCGACAATTCAAAGACCTCTACTACTTTCTTAAGATACAAGTTAGCAGAATGAAATCGGTCAAACTAAATTTATGCTGCTTAAGTGCCGACACTCTGTGAATTATTGTACAACTCCTAGAATCTAAAATTGTATTAAAAAAAACATCCCCAATGTATGCTTATCCTGATATTTTTAATAAAACTATCTCAAATTATGGGATACATTTGACCTGTAGGTGTAGTACCGCAGAGATTACTTTTAAAAGGCCTTCCATAAATTTTCCCACCAAGTACTGCACACGTTGCAAGTCAGTTAATTTATCATTCTATGGGGATATTCGATTCAAATTATTCATAGAATTTAAGTCAATTGAACTTATTTCCATTAAAAGTAGGTAACTTGATGGTCGGTAATTTAATTAAGCATTTATTATCAGCTGCTCATTTATTCCAGGATGAGAGTTTAGCGGCTTGACCCTAAATATAGATCATCAAAAGTACCTAATCCACTGTAAGAAGGTCGGCTATTACGATTTGTTAATAATTCGCAATCAACTATGTCATTCATCACAGTTACAATATCAACACATACACACAAATACAAACATCACAGTTATAATAGTTGACACATTACGTATCTCACGAAACATCCCAGAATATTGCATGAATATCTCATTACTTCTAGAATCAACAGACTTTATTTCTAACGGCTGTTTAAATAACTACACCATACATTCAGAGAGATGTTCCTTTTTTAAAGTCAACATTAAAAATTGTCTATCCATTTTAAAAATAAAACGTTTTATTGATATACAAGAAAGAATTCAAATTACGATTCTTTAGATATTTCTAGAATTTACTAGAATAATGCTGTATAAGCGTGTACACAAATATTAATTTATTCTATTTCGATGTCTATCTCAATCAGAAAAAACGTAATTATATTACCACTTAACTAAATATAAATAATAATTATGCTAATTAAAATATAAAACCAATCGAACTATTTCAAATATACTGGCCGCCGGGATACAGCGGGGATACTATCCGAATTTAGGTAAGCTAGCATGGATTTTATCCGATTTTGAAGACCAGAAAATAATGTTTATCCGAGGTCCGGACATTAAATTAATTAAAATAAAAATTACTCTAGGTATTATAAATATTTAAATTACGCTGGGTCAAGATAAACCCGTCTTGCGTAAATGTTAAAATAATTCGGGGCCCAAGTATATCCGGCTTGCAAAGGACCACAATATGGTCGGGGGTCCGGATATTTAATTCAAAATCAAAATCAGTCTAGTTATTGTAAATATCTGGGCTGATATGCATCCAGCTTTCAAAGGACCAAACTATATGGTTTGGTGTACGCATACAAACAATACAAACACAACTCAGACGAATAAGTTTTATCAAAAAAATTATTTACATAATCTAAAACAATATTTGTCTATATTCAACTTATTACAATTAGCGGCTGGAAGACTTATTCAAATTTATTACAATCACCGGCTGAAAGAGTCAGCATTTATATTACCATGTATCAAGCGTAATATCATTCGGTTGTTCTCGGAAGTACAATGACAATATATGCGCAAATTAATTAACGTTCGCTGACCTGAAGATTTCTACATGAGGTTGATCTCTGCACTCCCACAAACATCTTACAGATGAGAGCCGGGAATTTGCAAGGTCCTAATTTCCAAACAGGCTGGCATTTGCGTCGATCAGCGTAACTCTTTCAATAGTTTTCCAACTTCAAAATGAAGTATTCCTCAACAAGATCAAGTTTTTGACTCGTCAGTTATATTCAATAAGATAAAGGCTGATTAAATGAATATGTCGATAGTTGAATTCAAGTTAAACAAAACGAGTTTGAAGCAATTGCACCTTTAAAACTTCTTGACATATTAAAATTTACAAACTCTTCGCTAGCAAAGCTTATTTAATTATAAATTGCGGTTATCAAATACAAATCTGATTCAATTTTAATTTAGTTGGATTATTGTTGTTATTACGACTTGTTTCAAAAGACACTCAAAGAAGAATGAACGCAAAAAACTATTCTAGAAACGAGCTGCTCTTCTATAATCATCTAAAACGAAAAAAAAAAATGCAATATTTTAAAATAAACGTTAGAAATATTTCTAAAGAAAAATTCGAACATTTTAGACTAATTTGAATTCATTTCTAATTTCACTTTTTACATTCAGAATAATACTTTATGGTTTGCTTATTTTAAAATAAAGGTTGCCAACACCATCTTTGCTCCATTGAGAAACGTCAAGAAATGTTAAATGATTTACGATAATGCCCTTATAATAAATTTGTTTTTGCAAGCATAAACCAATATTAATCCTCAGCGCTAATTAAATAATTTTAAAGAAAATTAATAATAATTATTATTTTTCAAATATATATTTATCAATAACTGTAACTAATTTATTGTACGAACAAAAACAATACATAACATAATTTTAAAAAATCCTTTTAAATATTTGCAAGCTAATTATATATTCCTACATTTGAATTTATACTCCAGAAGCAAATAGCTCAAGCTATTTTAAATTGAAATCGATAAATATAAGATAATTTTTTTTTCAAATTCTTATGTGAATTATTTAAATTTTAATGCTGTTTTAATTGTTTGATATGCTTTCTTTGTTACATTAATTCGAATATAGGTACTTAAATATTGAGAACATTTTTTCAAGCCTCTTTTATAACAAATCTGACGTACTATCGATTATACCATTTTAAGACTGTATTTCATTACGACAAATCGGAGTTAATAAGGTAAATTCTTACAAGTTAAGAGGTTAGGTATATAATTATAATAATCAAATTTGAAATTAAATTAAATGTTTTGTTTGGAAAAAAATTGTGTTCTTATAAAATCATTGCCCCCTTAATAAAACTTCATGCATCTGATTTTTCTTTAATGTTGTTTAACTTCATTGATCACATTTTGATGGTGATTGTAGTAGAAAAATGTTATAATTATGTTCTGTATTTTTTTTATTTAGCCCACTATAATTTAGCTTTCAGGTTAAGAAGAGATGTCTGAAAAAAAAGAAATTGCACGAAGAAATTGTATGCATCGCATACAGTATTGTCTCGGAAAACATATAAAACAAAAAGGAAGAAATAATTTAACACACTAATTATTTTCATAGTGAGACCTGATAAAGGTGTGGGACTTGATAAAGTATACATTTGGACAGCTAAATTTAAAAAAAATATAATCTTAAAATATCTTGCATTCAGCAAGAAGCTTCGCATGAATGCATCTTTCATGACATGCGTCTTACATGAATTTTGGTGATTTTGAAGTGATGCTTGTTAAAAGGACGCAATTTTTGGGTTCTGTTGCTGAAAAGGAAAAAAAACAACCGTTATAAATGAAACCAACCTTACAAAGACGTTTTTCTCAGAGACCGTAGTTGTAGAAAGCCGCTTATCTTATTAATAGTTGACACACAAAAAATATTTTTAAAGAAATTTGAGATTAGGAAATTATAGTAATATAATTTTTTTAACATATATATATATATATATATATATAATAAACAATATATATGTATAATAAAAATATTTCTTACAATCAATGCTGTGAAATTTTCATAAATTCCTCTTTTAGTTAATATCCTAAAACAATATATATAACAACAATATATGTTTAAATATTGTTTGAGGATATTAACTAAAAGAGCAATTTATGAAAATTTCACAGCATTGATTGTCAGAAATTTATAAGAAAAAGTTAAAGAAATATTATATATGATATGCACGCCATTTTCAGTACGCAATAAAAATTTTTTAGGAATGTTATTCAAGATAGTTTTAGAGATTCTGAAGAAAATTTGCACAAAAAATATGGTCGTTACACGAAATTTACCTGAAGTTTACCAGAAACAAAAGTTTTAAATAACAGTTTTACACCTTTGAACAATATATTATACATAATGTCTGTTCTGTATATGGTGAAAAATATTATTAATTGTTTTAAATAATTTAATATAATAACTATACACTCTAAAATATACAAATACTTTTAGTGGGTGTGGAATAACCGCCACCAAGTTTTATTTGAGTCCTGATTATTGACTTTAGGACAAGAGTATCGACATGAAATTTCCAGATTGAAATTTTATATTCATATTATTTTATTTAAAATCGGTATATTATAAAAAAATATATATTAGTAAGGAATTATGGGCAAATTATTCTTTTAAGAGATTACATACGTTCGTATTTTTTAACTTATGTAATTAACTGTAATCTAGCTAGCCAGGATACATCAGATATTCATCAAGTCATTTGTTGCTTATTTCAACTGAAACGACCTAAAGTGCTAATAAACGTTTTGTTATAAAGACTTTTAATAATCGTAGATAAAAATTGAAATTAGAAAAGATCGCTTATTCGCTTGACTAATAAAAATAATTTTATTTGCACTCGCTACATTTAAGGCCGTTACGTGACTTATTGTAATTATGTACCACATCGTAACATGATTTTCATATGTACAGCAGCGTTCACTAAATCCCCATTACATTTGAATTATTATTGCACTTGTAAGGAGTTATGGTTTAAATGTATGAATTATTTTGAATTGGTGAAAACATATTTGTTAAACAAGGAAATTCGACGCCTTTACCTTACTTTACTTACTTAACGTTGTTCAGTGAAAGTTAAAAGGAGATATTATTTTTAGCTTATCATTATAATATTCAAAGGTAAAGTAACATAATCATAAATATTCCTCAAAAAGGGTTCTAACCAAAAAGGTACGCGATCAAAATAAACTTGAAAAAGCTCACGGTGCACTAATAAGCGATTTGCATGGCATTTACGACAGATGTCCACCGATGAAGCTCCCAATTAAACAATCTTGGCTGGCCATTTTCTTATTGATACTGCATATAGAAAAAAAAAATTTAAAAAATGGGAAACACGACTGGGCAAAAAGTTTGGACTGATAAGTAAAAACAAGGAGTTATAATGGGCTTATTAAGTATATTAGTAGTAAATTACTCCTAAACATCAACTGCCTATTATATTTTTGAAGTTTTACATATTTAACGTGATTAATCTCTTGTTTATTAGAATAACAACTAAGTATATTGTAGTGATTTAACTTGTTTGTGACTGATAACTTTATATATTGCTATAACTTAGTATACTGTAGTGTTATAACGTATTTGTGATATACCGTATTGCTGTAACTTGTAAGTGACTGATAAGTTAAATAGATCTTATTTATTTCAAATATTCATCATGTTATGATGACTTAACTAATTTGCTCGAGTGCTGATACTGTACAAGCGACTAATATGCTGCTGCAAACGTTACCTCTACTCCTCCACGCATGTGCTGTTTACTTTCTATAACATATGTAATTGTTATTGCGTCTTAGTCATTTAACAAAAGTACGGTCTGATATAGTATTTTTAAGACTGATAAAATTATATGTTAAAAATTAACATGGGTTACACTTTGCTAATTAATTCCTACTTTCACTGGAGGTTGTTCCAATTTAATTTTCGAATTTTATTTCAGTTAGTGTAAATGTGTTAAAGAAATCATAAACAGAAAGTGAAGTGGAAATGGGTACATAGGCTTCTGCTTTTACTTTTCCATTTTCAAGTCAATAGGTTAAAAAATACAAGTCACTAGGTTAAAAATTAATTTATTTACGGTTGGTTTTTATTATTTATTTACGATTAATTTATTTATTTGGCAGTTTGTTATTAGACATGAAGGAATTTATTATTATTTTCGGGCGTAAACACCTCCATGTCTTTAATAAAAAGTTTCGACATGTTCTTTAAGATTTATAATGTAACACAAATGTGTAAAATATATTATTCCAATTTTTTTTATTCCTGATAGATTTGTAATATGCAAAAAGACACTCGCTATATGACGAGGAAAATAGAACCACCTTTCTTACTTTTGTGTTCCAGTATAAGTAAAATGGTTACATGAAGGTAATATACTGATTATATATTTCTTTTATATACTGAAGAGAGATAAAAATTGTTAAATATATTTTGAAAACTTATTTGTAAAATTACATATTAACGTATAGAAAATATATTTAAAAGAAAGAAAGAAACCATGGTCCGAGAGTGTATAATACAGACATTTAAGTTTTTCGTGCCTTACTACCTTTATACATAAACGGTGGTAAAGTTGTGACGTTTGATACACAGTTTTAATTTGTAAACTACTTACGATTATTATTTGTCTACGTATGTAAAACGAGAAAATTTAGAATTTGACTTCATGCTCGGTGAGATTACTCGGGACCAAGTTTAATATATCAAATTGACTAATAAAATTATTTACTAAGAAGTTCTTGAAAATAAAGGTATAAAATTGTTGAAGATTTTTTACAAAACTTAGTCTGGGAATATGCGAATCGCTTCTACCAAAATTTATTGTCTTAATTGTATTCGGCAAAAAAGGTCTTTTTATTTTCAGATTTTAAATAAAATACACTTCGTTAAAATATATTATAACAGGAGATTTATTCTTTTAATTGAAGGATCTTCATGCGCTTGTTAATGTAATTAATTTAGAAATGCGTCAAAGTATCGACTGAACCAATAACTCTTCTTTACCTTGATCTTCACTGTGCAGTAGCACATATTTTAATAAAATATCTCGTGGTGTTAGTAAAGATTCCATAAAAAAACTAACAGAAATCAATTATTCAGCGTTTCCCAACTTTTCCAAATTTCTTAAGCATGATGCTTATAAATGATATGTATAATGTACTATAAATTCGGGTAAAACGCTAATTATAATTAGTGTTTAAAAATTTTAACTTGTTTTTCCTTTTCGGATTTGACAGCTGATCTTGGGGACTTTTGGTGCTCTGATTACGAATATGTACTTAGATTTTCCCCATCATCCTAAATTCTTTTAGACAAACTCTATGTATGAAATCGCAAAAAGCCAGTTTTACTAATAAAAAAATTTATATTACAATAAAAAAACAATTACTTAAAATATTACAAATATATTTAATTGACGTTGATAAATAAATTAGAAATATTAAATACTTTTGTGGTGTCGCGCTTATTTTCACTGAAGCTCCGATTGTGAGATTTTCGCTTAAAGTCCGGGATCATCTCGCTTTAGCAACCAATTATAATCTGCCATCATCCTTTTATTCCACTTTCTCTAATAGCAACGCTCTGTCTCTTTCAAATCCTAATGAAATATTTTGCCTTGCTCTTTATTAACAGCTGACAAGTTTTCTGGAAAGTAATCCAAGTAATTTTTAGGCTTCTAATTCAATTTCACTTAATTTTTTATAAAAAGTTGTGTATTTTATCAATTTTCTTATGACCGAGCCAACAAAAATACGTTCTTTCACTTCAGTTCCAGATAGAGATGAAAAAATTTGGTGTAGATATTTAAAACTCTTTCTTTAATTATTCCCAGTTTTATGTGCAAAGGGTAGCAAAACTTTTTCCCGGGAGACTATATTTTCTCTCACAAATTTTTTGAAATTGTCGTAGCATTCTTTGAAATGTACAAAATGGGCAATTGGCAATGAAGCGTACTTATTGCCATAATGCAAAAGGACTATTTTCGAACTTCGCTTTGATGAGTATATGAACAATCTCCATTCGTTCGCGACATATTCGATGTTAAACATTTTCACTAAGCCAGGAATGTCTTTGCAATACACTTAATCACGAATTTCAGATAATATATCAAAATATGGTACAAAGCCTTTTTCTCTCTTGTGATATCAAGGAAATGAGGTGTCAAGAGCAAGCATATTCTTTTCCGATAGTCTTGATCCGAGCAGTTCAGCTGCATCTATTGGCAGGCTTAGATCTCTCGTTAAGTTGTTTAGTTCTCACCATGAAATTAACAGTGTTCCACGTGCACTTAGCTCAAATTAGGCTTCAGGTTAAGATACCTCTTCAACGCTACTGGTCATGTCTTCAGCTTGCACTGATTCTAAATATGGAGGTGATGGCGGTGCAACGTTAGGGTCGCGATGCATCGCGTGCGTTACCAATTGCACGGTTGGATATATCTAGTCCTTTTTTTGTTTTAGAGTTTTAGCGTCTAGCCTTGCAACAGCAAAAATAACAGTTTTCGGTGTAATTCTGATAATTTCTTCATAACATAGGCAATTGTAAATCAAAGGTATTGTTCCGTCCTTTTGACTACTTTCGAAGTAATTATGAATAACACGAAATACTGATTTTGTAAAAACAATGATGTTGCTATTTATACAAAAATCTATTATTCTATCCTCATTAACCCTTTTCTAACGATTTAATTTAATTATGGTTAAATGAGGTCTTTAACAAATGACCTAAAAATCCGCCATTTTTCTAATAATAAGGGTATGTAGGGTAGGGTAAGGGCACTTAATTAATTACGTTATATTTAACCATTTGTGGGAACTTATTCATTATTATCTACTGCAACCATTCAGTGTATTTATTTATTCAGTAAGAAATAATTAAGAGAAAATATAATATCTTGACTTTGTAGGCCTAGGTACTTTTGGCAAAAAAACTATGCTAAATAACTTAAAATCTTGAAGTAATGGAACTCTTTTAGGACTTTTTCCGTAATCAGCGCCTCAAAATTTACCGAAATCAGTTATCAAATCTGAAAGAAGAAAACCATTGTAAATTAGTGAGAGTTGACGAACTTTTATTACGTATCCTGTAAAGTGGGAAATGAAAAGAAAACAGATTTTCTCACCCTTATGAAATTTTGAAAAATATTGATTCGATTGAATGATTTATGAATTATCTATATAATAAATTGTTCGCACAAATTTGTCCTTGCGCCTATATTTAATTCGAAGAGTGTCAAATATCAGAGTGGATTTTTGCTGAAACGTCTTTATGAATACAAGGCACCCAGTTTATCAAGATCAATAATTTTCTTTCTATGTACTACCTGTTTTAGGAACTTTCTACGTACTTTGTCATTTAATCTTCAGTGAAGATGAGGAATAAAGAAATTATTAGTTTTTGATGATCCGTTTTTCATACGGAATACATTTATTAAAAAATTTTTATTATATCCCTGTAGTATGACCTGTAGTTAGTAAAAATAACCCTAAATCCAATATTTCAATAACGATTGGAAATTCTTTTCGTTAGGCCGTATTTTCATTAACGAAAACGCAACAATAATAATAATGAAGGTTGTAATGTCCGGTAGTGCGGTCCAATTTCCGATTCGGAACTTGGCGGTCTATTGATGGTAGGAAATTAATTCTTTAGAAAATATGAAATTGTTTATTATGTATCATCTATAGACGACAGAAATCGTAATAGTAATTACGAAAGTATTTTTTTTAAATACTTTCGTAATTACGTATAAGGATTTATAAGTGTATAAGGATTTATTCTGTTTTCGTCCTTATGTTTAATAAAGGTCTGTTGAAATATTATCTTTTCTTATTAGACATTTTTTTTTGTACTATTTTTGCTATGTCATTTTATACGTACTTTTTATTTATCCATCAAACCAACGTGATATACTAAAAATCTAAATATTTACAAATAACTAATATAGAATTATCATTTTCACGAAATATAAACTTCGATCAGTATTTCTTGTATTTTTCTGAGTAACAAGTATTGGCATTTATATAATATTACGTTTATATAAATTATGTTTACATCTTTTATTATCATATCTTATTATTATTAATTGCGAATCTATATAAGATAATAAATAAAATCCTGCTTCCAATGGCAATTGCTTTTATTTCAAACTTTTCCTTAAAATTTGTAGTAAAAATAAAAGATAAAATATTAGAACCTAGGGGTGTCAAAATCAAAACACAATGTATATCTATTGAATATTAATAACCTGTCCTTTGTAGACCTTAATGGATTATTTCTTCATTTTAAAACGGCGACATAAAATGTTGACCCTTGGAGCCCGCTACACTCGCCCTATTTTAAAGATGTAATTGACGAACGCCACTCGACATGTCAAAATTGAATAAAAAATGCGAAGGGCGCACGACGGGGTCGGCCCCATAACGTGCTTTATAGAGCGGGCGCTGGAGGGAATTGAGTATGCAAAATGTGAGGACCGCATACTGTTGATCGTTTTGAACTCAGAAAAGCTTGCAGATTCTAATTCCGAATGTTGCCAGGAGCCCTATTGGTCCCTTGGATATTCAAGTAAATGGGCTGAACTAATGCTTTGAAACTATTTTAATAGTTGTTTTTTCAATAATATCCGATAGTTTCTTATAATTAAAGATACTTATAGCTAGGCAATTGGAAAAATAAACAAAAATTAAAAAATGATAACAATAATTGTTGATTAAAAAATTATTTATTACGAAAAATCAAATTTTAACATAATTATTCAAAAGCAAAATATAAAAATTAATCTTTTTGATTTTGTCAATCGTTATTAATACATTTACAAAGTGAAATACAATTTAATGACAATTTTTGACAAGAACAAGCCTTGGTTTTACAATTCGAAGAACATTTACAGGGCTGAATCAACAATTCCGGCAATGGTTGTTTCGTAAGTTGTTGTGGGAACAATTTGTCATCTTTTCTTTCATAGCCTAATAAGGTAAAATCAATACGCTGTAGTAGAGTTTGGTCTGCATTAATCCATAAATAAGTTTGTGCTGAAGCTCTTAATATATGTAAATGTAAAGCATCTGATGTACAAATAATTCTTAATAAATTAAAGCCGAAGCCAAGATTTCTCGAAATTAATTTATATCGAAGTTCATCAGCAGTTGATTTTTTTTTCGCAAAAAGATAAGTGCAAATGGTTTCTAATTCAATTAATTGTTCGGCACTTAGGTATGGATTTCCTAAATGTCGCAAAGCTTTTTGAACAAAATCCAAGGATACAGCTTTTAAACCATTTTTTTAGAACCCAATCTGCTGGTAGAATCACAACCACTGAGAGCGTGTAATGCTGGCAAAACACGACAAATGTTTTCGCCAAGGGACTGAGCAGCCAAATGACATCCTGAAATGAATTTCTTTTTGTATGAACCGTCAAACCATAAGCCTAAGCAGCTAAAACGTGTTAGCATATTCCAAAAATAAATTCCCAGGATGAAAACATCTGTATCAGCGCTAATAATTATAATATGAGCAGCTTGAATTTTTACCGCGTGAAAAATGTGACAAAACATTCTTGAATCGGCTTCAAAATGGTTCGATTTTAATTCTGGTACCTCAAGAAATGAAGAGCCTTGCAATTTGAAACATTGTGTAGGATCATCAAATCCTCCACAAATATACAACTCGCAATCTTCATTTATTTTTATATATCTAGGAGCAGCAGTACAGAGAAATTGAACAAGCTGTAACTTATTTTCAGTGCTTGAAAAGAAATAGTTACAATTACTTGGAATTTTCGTATTTTCATTTGAAATTATTAAATTTTTTATTTTTTGATTTTTACTTCGTGCAGTTGACTCCAAATATTTTATGGAAATATCGTCATATCTGTCAAATACGATGTCTATTCGTTTTACATTTGCCTGCAAAAATAAATCGTGGATTCTATTGAAGAACGCCTCAGCAAAATCACCAAAGGTGTTGAAATTTTGTAATTGAACTCGGTGAACAAGTGCCATACCGTCAACAATAAAAATTTTAGGCTTTTCTAATTTAAAAACTTCACTCCGTGTGTTTGAACCGCACTTAAAATTATTTTCAATTTCAAAAGCGAGTTCCGATTTTGGATTCTTTCTATAAAATCCTTCTGAATCAAAAAGATACTTGCAGTAATCAACAATTTCATGAGATGCTAAAATTTTTGTTTCAAATCCACGTTGATTAGCCAATAAGAATGCTTTTTAGAAAAGATTTACATCTGTAGCATCTTGTGACTTTTTATTAGGAGTAGTTTTACTTTCTTTTTTAGAAGTTTTTTGTACAAAGTTGTCAAATTTACATTTTTTAATAGGGTCAGATAACTTTTTATTTTTCAGTATAAACCGCTCATTTTCGTACCTACTTAAGGCAGTCTCTCCATTTTCTACAATATTTAGCAAACATTGGGAAGTAGATTCATCGGCGAGTTCTCCGGTATAAATATTTCGAAGCGCGCAATTTTCGTTGTCACTATAGGGATTGCAAGCATAGAAATACTTGACAATATTTTGTATATCTTTTTCGTCATTATTGATTCTAGATTGCGTCCATTCATTATGGTAATTAATATCACTTGTAGAGTCTTCTTGCATTCCGAGATATGAAGAAAGAGCCTCGTGTATACTGTTTTTAAATGGATAAAGAGTAGCCATCTCTGCATCTCATCTTCATTTTTTGTTATACCGATCAAACCTCCAGTCACTGCTGACGATCGATTCTGAGACTGTTCTAATGCTAAGTCAGGACTTACTGCATTAAATTTACCTTCCGTTCGTTTGACAGACCACATTCCTCTCTTCATGTCATGTACAACTTCTGAAGGTAGTTTTATCATATCTTGTAAATAAAGGGTGACTCCGCGAATGTAATTCGTGTGATTCATAGAAAAAAAGTAAGGTAACATTTGTCTAGTAGTTAACAAATGCAGTTCATAATTTGTACTCCTATCAGCCATAACTGAATTTAACAAAATTTCTACCATTTCACAATAGTTATTCAAATATTTAAAAATTTCGTTTTCAGTGCTCATAGTGCGTACAAAATTTAAAAAATTCATCAAAAAATCTGAAATTATTCTTTTGTATAGATTATATTTTTCTTCAATGACTTGAACAGTGTAGTTTGTAGAATTTATTGTGCGAATATGTTCAATCACTTCATCCAGTGGTATGTTGCTCATATATACCAATGATGATTTTGATCTATCATTTGGATATGAAAATAAAATATTTCCACCATATTTGTTAATTAGCAGTGATTTCATATCGCGATTTTCTACGACTGCATCTTCAATTTCTGTGAGTTCAGCTAGCCGCTTAGCCAACTGAGCCACTTCAAAAGAATGAGTTTTGAATTGATGTTTAATTTCATCAATCAGCTTCTCAAATGCCTCTATAAGTAAGTCATGCGGTATTTTATTTGAAGGTCTACCTGCTGGATTTGTAGAATTTCTTGGTAGTCGAAGATAATCACGATAACAATGTTTATGATACTTTATTTCCATAGCAAATAGATCAGCTGGTTCTTGGCATGTGCTAATTTTTGTATAAACATCGTCTTGTTTATTACGAGCGATGTTAAAAATTTGCTCTACCGCTGAAATTTCTGAACACAAGAAAAGCGTTTTGTTTTTATTTCTTGTTTGTTTACCGCAAATTAAACATTGCTGACTATTTTTGATTTTATTGACTACTCTTGATGAGTGTCGAACATATTCAGTTCCAGAAACACTAGCTTCTACAAAGGAGGTGGGAGTAGAAGCATTTTCCTGCTTATACAATGACAATTCTCGACGCCTTATTTTTTCTTCGCTAATGTAACTAGCCATACAACTTCTATGCCAAGTACATCTGTGTTCAGTAAAATCTATATTATTTTTTATTTTTTCACTAATGTCATCTTTTCTTCGATCTGCTGCTTTTTGGATATTTGCAAACGATTGTGGTTTTGGTTTTTCTGCCAAATTACCCGTTTTATCACAAAACAAACACAATATTTCGTTTAGTTTTCGCTTCTTCACATTTGTCACTTGTTGCGACATTCTCGCCGTTTTTATTTAATAAATAAACCACTTAAATACAATCAAACAACAATTTAAACAAACATAAAACAACGTAAACACGAAAAAATAAACTTTTACGCATTAATATTTGTTTTATACTGACTACTACGAGCGCTTTGACGCATCGGCGCATAGAGTGGGTACAGGAGTGGGGACAAGAGAAAGGGACCAACACAGCTGCTGGCAACATGAGTTTTTTTTTTATTTAGGGCCTCAGGTATAAGAATTTGAGCATAGTTGCCGGTCCTCACATTTTGCATACTCAACTACCTACAGCGCCTGCACTATTAATTTACATAAAATATTTTACTTCAAACTATACTCACTAGTAAACCCGCAGAAACTTGGCTTGGGAATTCGGTGGGCGAATCGCTTGCAGCCCGATCGGATTACAGCTTAAACACAGTACGGCGGGCAATATAAATCTAGCTAGACTGTATTTTTATCGTATACTTAGGTTCGGCTTCGTTTTGTATTGGTTTCTGTGTAAATTTGAAAAGCGTGAACTCTGGAAAAAGGACGTAGTTGAAATGAACAAATGTCAAGCAGGAAACATTCTGCTTAAATATCTTCATTACCCCATTGGCATATTTTTTGTTGTGTCGTATTAAGTTTCCTTATGTTGGTGTGATACAAAAATAAAATATTATTTGAAAATCATTTGTTAATAATTTTGTCAATAAAAGTCTCCTTACATATATAAATATCCCATAAAAGTTAATATATGATGTTAGTGAATTTGATAACAACGGTCTAGTCACAATAATATATTCGAGTATCATTCGAGTATACAGGTTAATAGTCCTCGCAACTAGGTGCAGAAGTTAGATTCGATTGAGCGTAAAATATAATATCGAGTTACGGTTTTGTTTACACTTCCCTCATCGCTTTGTATCTAACCATTGCCGGTTGTCTGGTTCTTTCGAGTATTTACAAGTATTGAGAACTGAAGAACACTGCTTGATTTACCTTCCGTGGATGCTGGGACAAAAATTGCAAAAAAATAATATATTGGTTATAACTTATATGCAAATATGTTTACAACTTAATACATATATCTGTTTATTTCTTGTTTATTTCAATAATTTTATTTACGATTTTTTTAAAGGAATAATTAAATTATAAAAGTTCTTTCTATAAATTTTCAATAAATTTCTAACCTTTAATTTATTTTAATTAGTATTATCGATACGTTTTTTAAATTAATACAACATTCTAATTTCTTTGCATTATTGCTAATATAAATTTCTTCCGCTTATGTATTATTGAAAATAAATTAAATCAAATCGGAGAAAAGTACCTGTTTTTAAGTCGACCACGCAAATGGAAGAGTTTCTCAATTTGATTGTATTTTTGTGCTTGTTAACTCATTTCTCCGGGACTCAACAAGCGATTTTAATGATACCCTTTATTTGAAAGGATGTGATCCTACGTTTACCTATGAAAATTTTTGTCAGCCCGAGTGCGGTTTCATGAAATTGAGTTAGAATCTGATTATGGAAATTGAAACTGAACGGCGCAAATGTCACGGTGATGGAATTTAGATTATGTAAGTCTAATCAAAATCTAGTAAGACACGATGAAGGATGACATAAATTTGCTCTTCAGCTAAAACCGGGTACAACGAAGAAGCTGGAATCTAATGACAGGCACTCTTCAGTGATAAAATATAAATTCATCGAGTTTGGATTAATTTCCCTTATCTTGACGTAATCAAGAAATTGACAAAGTAAACAGGTAGGACTATGTCCATACTTGATCAACTGACCACAGTGAAGCCAAATGAGCAAAGGAAATATCGTTTATGTGTTCGTATGTCTGCATGTTTGTATACATTCATGTGTGTATGCAGATAGGTATGAATATATTTATGTTAATTATAAACCGCAAACGTCTATAATAGATATTAGTGATATTGAATTAATCGTAAGTTCGTGACGTTCTATGGGATTACAAGTTCGTAAAAAGTTTTAATAATTTAACCGCAAAGTAGAAAAGATAGGGACAATTACTAAAGCATAACAAGCTTTTTAACGTATAACACGTATGTTTACGTGTATGCTTATAAATTCTGGATAAATAACAGATACAGACGGTTTTAATAACAGAGTCACTTTAAAGAAATTGTTATTTACTTTTAAGGTAGCTTAATAAAATAGCCAATTACAACTCATGCATTGAAATATAAAAGTATTTAAATTCTACATATTCCAAAATGTAATTTGCTACGACCTTTCTCTTCCGTTTCTAGATATTAGACAAAATAGATTTTTGAAATGCAATATGTAAAGCTTTGGACATAAGAATAGAATTTCCAAACATTAATATTTATTTGAAAATCCCCGTACAAATGTCTAATATATTAAAATTCGTATTTTAACTCGTATAAAAATAAGGAAACACCTATTTAAGTTAAAACATAAAAAAAATAGAGTTCTGGTTCTTTTTTCGCGGTCGAAGTCGGGACTGGCTGCCAATAAAATATAAATTTCTTACCAAAAGCATAATAAATGCTAACAATGTAATGTAGTTTAAAATTTAATAAAAGAAAATTATTTTGAATGAAAAAAAAACATGATTGTGGCGGAATAGAAACCGGATAAGGAGGTCAACATGTGTAACAAATAGAAAACATTAACATGCATAGATTTACAAAACCAGTTTATCGTAGTATTTTAAAGTAAAATTTCCTATGTAACGGGCTTTCCTATGTAACGGCTTTCCCTACTTGTTCACTTTATATCTGTAATATATGAAAATATATTACAGATATACAGAGAACAAGTAGGGAAAGGCCGTTATTCTATATCAAAGATTTAATTTAGAAACTTTTTGCAAAAGTGGATGCTTAAATATAGCCGCACAATACAATAAATTAAAAAAATATTATGGATGAATTTCATGAAAAATTTATCACATTATATAGAAAATAACGTCACGTGAACAAATTTTAAGCGAATAAATTTATTTTACAACAAAAAAAATTCTGTTTCGTAATGTTATATAATACTTAATAATAACTTATAAATACTTACTTTAATAATATAATGCTTATTATATAATAATTATAATGCTATTAATATAATAATTTTGGATAAAATTTTCACTTTATGTTGCGGGAAGCACCACAGAAAGGCTAAACGATATTAAGGCCAACAACAAATCCTTTATTTTGATTGTTATTAGCAGGTAGTACTGAAATATTTTTGTTATAAAAGCCAAAATTTGTTACTCGGTTTACCGTTCTAGTTCTATTCGCTTATATCTATTAGCATTTGAACGAGGACGAAAATTGCCAGCTTTTGCATTTATGATGTATTTTACGATTTAGCAAAAATATGTTAAAAATGTTTATATGGAAATTATAGGGGGGGGGACGAATTAGGCCCTAGAAAAAATCTTTTTGATTCCACATAATGTACGGATACTATGGGAATATCGTTGAAACGGTTATTTACTAGGTTAATTGAAAGGCAGGGTCTCAAAAACAATTCTTTTTCATGGTTTTATATAGTATGTCTTCTGAGATGCGCTGAAAAATATGTTCAACTCCCTATACTACCTAAACTATTCCACCTAACATTATATAAATAAATGAGGGATTTTGAAACCAATGCAAAGTTAGGACGAAAACTATAGCAATCACCCTAGATCTTATAATATTTGAAATGTTCACCATGTGTTAACGCCCATACAAGACATAATATACAATATATTTGTGTAGTGGAAATATTTGTAAGTAGTTTAATACAGTAATACTTTGTACACTTAGATTTTATAAGTACCTATGTGTGTACATAGTCCTCGGATTGCAGTTTCTACTGATGTTTGACAGGTTTTTCGTTTCATCAATGGATGTCTACTTACGTGATGGGTTATATATTCTCTCATGATAGAATAATACATATTTAATGAAATAGATATAGATGGTTTTACTTTAGTCGTTATACTTTAGGGAAAATTAAATATAAAACTACATATGCAATGAGCCGACTCATTACGACAACGCAATCTTTTTGGATACGATTGATTGTAAATACATAGGAAAAAATTATAAACAAAGATTTTGAGGGTATTTATGAAGAAAGGTTTAAGACAACGTAATTCAGCTGTAGATACTTTTAATCTTTAAGCAAAAATTTCAACTAAAAGAAAAATTATGGAACACTGGCTGTGGGCTATGACTCCTTAGAGGCTGGCAGTGGTGGTAGTCACACGTTTGTGTCGTTGATAATTGTCAGTAATGATAGCCTGTATTTATTTGGATTAGAGGTAAATTAGCTGGATGCTGCACAGCAATTGTTTAGTCAAGTAGCTTATTTATAATATGAGTATATAAATCCTTAAAAATTTTCTTCAAGAGAATTGAAAGGAATATAATAGGAATACATAAAATTTATTGATTTATATTCTTATTTCACAACAAAAATAAATATGAACAGGACTTAAACGAACAGTAATATTTACAAGGGTAAGACGTTAATGGAATACTATAAAGTCTACATTCAAAACGCTTTTAATTTTATATTCACCTGTTCCGTTCCACTAAGGAACATGTTACATAATATTGCAGCAGTTTTCTACAAAATATTGAACCAATTTCAATTAACGATGAAATGAAAAACTCAGAGAAAAAACTATGTACATATATATATATATATATATGTATATATATATATATATACAATCGACCACCAATCATCAAACACCCGTCGTTGAATGTATTAGAATGAGTGAGTATACAACAGAATATTTTTAATAATCTAGACTTCAATCGATCAAACATTTTCTAGTATTCTTTGTAAATTTATTGGAATAAACGAGAATGTACTAGAATATCCTGGAATGTATTAGGACGAACTGGACCGGAACGATTCAGTATGTTCTCATATTTTCAAAGAGCAATATGTGTGGGCGGTGGTGACGGTTTTGATAGCACATAAAGCGGAGCGGAGCTTTTACAGAAATTACTTAGTATGTAAGATATATGTAATAATATATGCAATGGAACATAATTTATATGAAAAATGTAAAAAATAAAGGAATGCACAAAACTTTCTAATAATGTACGTCTTCTACATTACATACCCAAAAAAAATCACAAATGTACCTAAATGTAACTTAGGGAAACAAATCGTGCTTGGTTAGTAAAATAATGAATATAGCAGGAGTAAATGGAACTTTTGCGGTAAAATAATTGTGGACATGAAGAATAATTTTTGCAGAGTACTGCTATTGTACTGAGTTTTTTAGATTAATGGAAATAAATATATTTAGTTGGTACTTTTGCGGTAAAATATCGTTTTGAAACCTAAATAAATTTGCAAAATATTACCATTGTAAGAGATTTCTAGATGCTCTCTCGAGTAGATGTGCGAGAGAGAGGAAGTATCGTAGGTGCTTGACACCTCTTTAAATCTAAGTCAGAAACCTGTTCAATACTTATGCTGTGCGCGTGGGTGTATCATCACCGATATCCGGCACCGGGTGTATCGTCAGGCATCGATATTGTCATCACTTTCTATTTGACACAGATACTGAAAATCTCCAAAAGCACCAACACTTTACAAATTTAATCATATTTTGGAACAATACTTTATATCTATTTATGTTGAACTCTCTGGTAATTTTGTTCCTCAATTATTTACTTAGTATCGTAATTGCCTCATAACTTTGTATTTACCTGTAAATAAAGTATTATATACTTATCTACCATTAGTTTAATTAGTTCATGCCTTAGTACAACTCGTAACAAACACGTAGCTACCTATTTTTTTTTATTATTTTATACTTACGTTAATATAAGGCGACGAGATCATAATTTTTGAGTTCGCTTCTCGCCACCCAGGATTCCTTCGCACCATCTTTTGTCACCATCATTATCCTAACCACTTGTAACCAAAAGACTCGTCAGATAAATCAAGCGAACCCAAATTGGATGAACTTACTCTTCACCAACCGAATTGTCCAATATTATCTACCGTTTCAAGCAAAAAAACGACTGTTACTACTAGCAATCAAGGAACTAATCAAGATTCGTCACACGAGCGCAAATACGATAAATATACTTCTCGACGACGAGGCTTTCCTACTTTGAACTTCCGGCTCCATTATCAGACCTTCGCTGCCGTTTATGCCAAACAGCTTTTCAAAGGCTACGTTGTTATGACATTTCGGTTCCATTATCTGACTAAACCACTATTTGTGACTAGAAGACTTATCCATAAAATTCCAACGAGCGCGAGTCTAACAAATTTACTCCTATCCACTGAGAAATCCCTTTACCACATTCCGGCTCCTTGGGAATTTCTGTTACCACCATTCAGCATCATCAACAGAACTTGACCACTATGTGTGACTCATAACTATCTAATATACATAAAATATATATGTCAGATAAGTTCTTCCTCTAATCAATTTTCTTGAAAGGTCCTGGGCCATTAAAAAGTTCGTGATGATAGAAAGAGCTGGACCTATTAAAATGAAACATCTCTGAAACCGTTTCCCTTCAAAAAAATTGAGAATATCAATACATCTCTAAGTCACGGCTGTATATGGGTAAAGGAAATATACACACATATTCAACTGAGAACCTTCTCTTTTTTTGAAATCGGCTAAAAAGTTACATCTCTGTAACATGTAGCCAAAAAGATGATTTTTTAGCACAAAACTTTTTTTTGATTTACGGTAAATACAGAATCGTAAAGGATGCAAGACTTACACTTAAAATTTCTATCTATTTGAAAGTGGTACGTATTTGTTTCTTGTAATATTGTTTTCAAAATTTATTCTAAATAATAACATTACCTTGAAATATTATAAAAATCTATTTACCATGTATCTGTGTTATAATTTGAACTACGGGCGAAGTTGTAATCAATGTATTTATATGTCAAAACATTTTAGGGCGTGTCATTATTTTATTTATAGTATACAAACAAATTTACAAAATGTTAATTTAATACTTTAACATTTATATTTTATTTACTGAAAATGTACTTGTCTTATTATTCTAATAGATGATACACTCAGTAAAGAGGAATTTTTTTTTCGATTACAATGATTTGATTGGTCAGGATTACAGTCAATTTTAATTGTTCACCAAAAGAAAAGAAAAAGATTAAGGCACTGCAGTAATATTACAGGGTAATTTATGTATATTTTACAAATCAATCACATTTATATATATATATATATATGTATATATATATATATATATATATATATATATATAAACATATATATATATATATATATATATATTTATATATGTATTTGTACACAGTAGAACAGATAGATAAATTAAAGACCGGGGGGAATGTTCTATAATTCGGGTTATCGAATTTTTAACTTACTATGGGTTTGAGTTAAAGTGGTTTTAATGGTTCATAATTTTACTTAATGAGGTTCGTTTCTGTGCTTTGTTCCGGATTTATCATACATACGTATATAGTTAGAGATACTAGATTAAAGTCGAATGCTATTTTTAAATGTCACAAATGCAGTTTATTTACATTGAAGGGTACAGTTACGTATTTAGTTTCATTTTATTTACATAAAAAAATCGGTGATTTTATTTTATTCCAAACCACTCATTCTTTCAATATCAATTTTATTTTAAATATAGAATAAAGAAGGGGAAATATTATCTTCTAGGTTATTACCTTGCACTATAAAAGATCGTAATTTTTTTAGAGCTGTTCTTGCTTCGCTGATCGATATATTCGTACATAGATCTTGTAGCTCGTCATTTAAATCTTCGTCTACTTCATCCCTTTCACCACCGCAAGTTTTTAACTTACTATGAGTGAACACTTCCATTATTTCTTCTCCTGTTCCCGCTGTGGCTATTTCACCATCGCAAGTCAAGTACTCATCGAAAGTAGCTTCCAAGTGAGACATGAACTTATTCTATTCTTCAGGCGTTTTATCGCCCTCCTGTCCAATATTTTCTTGGGACTGTTAAGAAAATATATTTTTTAACAATTACTGAAATTGTTTATTATCCCTTGCTAAAGCGGTTGAAGCTGTAATGTCGTATTCAGTGGGAGGAATTTAACTTTAATCGCCTTCAATGGAGATATGTCACTATATGCTTTGCAGTTGTCTATGAAAAGAAGCATTTTTCTTTTTGCAGAAACAATTTGTCTGTTTTTATAATCAATTTTTTAAAAAGTTCTGCAGTCATCCATGCTTTGTTATTGGCTTCATAATCCAGGGGTAGTGATTTACAGCCCGCAAAGTAACGTGGTTTCTTTGATTTGCCAATCATTAATGGCTTTAATTTCACAGTGCCCGTAGAATTTGCACAAAATAGAATCATCAGTCGTTCCTTGCAGTGTTTCCCCATGACATTTTTCATTTTTAAATGTCGGTGTTTTGTCGGGAAGACATTTAAAGAAGAGTCCAGTTTCATCAGCGTTAAAAACATCATTAGGTTCGTATCCATTCACTAAACTTTGCAATTCACATTTTCATTCCAGGTAAACTTCTTTGCCTAAACTTGCACTTTCACCGCAAATTTTTTTCCAAAAAGGTCCATGACTTTTATTGAAATTTTCCAACCAGCTAATTGCTAGTTTTGAAATTGTTGTCGAATGTTCTAATTTAGGGAATTCAGCGATTTTGCTTCTTTTACATAAAAAACTTTCTCCTGATTCTTGTTTCTTCAATAATTCCGTTTTTTTATCGATATTAGTGATAATGTATTCCAAAACCGGGCTACAACGTCTTTTCTTCTCAGTGTGTGTTAGTGTTTTTAATTTTTGTTTTAAACTCATTTCCCTTAGGTAATTTTCATTTTGTCATAATAAGCACAGCGATGCTTATTAGAGAAACGATTAAAGCTAATGATCTAAAGTTACAAATTTTGGTCTCAAGTTAAGCTTTAAAAATTTATTCACAGTAGGTCTACTGTTGACTTATGGCCATCTGGTTAACACGTGTAAGCAATAAGAACGGAATTTATTCGTGCAACCTTTTGTTTACTACATTAATTTAAAATGATTTTCTAATAAATGCTTTAAGTTATTGAGGTCGTCAAAACATTATTTAAAGTTACAGAGGTCTAGTACCAAAACTATTCGTTTAACATATAGAGGCTTCGTATTTTAAGTAAAAGAGATTTTGGGTTCGGAGGGGAAGTGAATAAAAAAAATTGTTAATTTATAGAAGTTTTTACGTGTATATATATATATATACATATATGTGTGTGTGGATTTGTATGTTTATTATATAAAATATACGTTTTATATAATTTCACTGCTTTGAACCGGTTTCTTAATCGATTTGCTGAATGAAGGATTTTATTCATAACCAGTTCAAAATTTCACTCAAAACAATGACTGCACGAATTTCGTTATTGTTCGCATACGCTACGCGACTTTTATAACCTAACTTCCCTGTTTTTTTTTCGAAGACTGACGCGCGCGCTGGTTGCTGATATTTTGCGCATTTATGGGTTGAGGTAATTGATCTATCAGTAGCGTTGAAGCGTAAATTAATGGAAAAGGGTAAGTACAAACTTTTTGACGAAGCTATTTTATATATTTTTAAACCCTCATTTTTTCAGCTTTAATATTCCGAATCTACCGAAACGACTGAGCTTAATTAATTGCTTGATCAAGGTATAGACATATTTTGGCTCTTAGTATATAAGATTGTATTGCTGTAAAAATTTAAATTATATTATATCTTTGCAACATTTTTTACTTGAAATGTTTTTGATGGTTCATAGATTGTTGGTATTATTTGTAAATATTATTTATTTAAATTTTTGATCATTTTATATGGCAACGACATCATGGTCTTTTGCAAGCCATATAGCCAACCACTATATACTGAAAAATTGGACTGCAATTATAATAATTGAGGTTTAATTATCTATAAAAATACAACCTAGGTAATCACAGGAATTACAAATACGTAGGTCATAAATACCTATGTATTTGAAATTGTTATGATTACGAGGTTTTTGTGTCAAATAAATATTTTTATGTAGACGTATTTCTTGGCTTGGACAAAGGAAACGCAAATAGGTATATTAATAAATAAACAATTTTTTACAAAGGTGATAATGATATATATATATATATATATATATATATATATATATATATATATACACATATGTATATATATATATATATACACACACACACATATATATATATATATATATATATATATATATATATATGCACCACTGTCCTACTTAAGAAAGTAACCCTCCCTTTGCAACATAATTACACAATTAGTATTATAACGGAACCGCATAAAAGAAAAGAATTTCTTTTCTATAAAAAGTAAACAAATATTAAATTGTTATATAAAGTGAATGAGTAAAAATGATGGGAATTTGTTTTTTAACACGCTTTTCTTAACTACTTTTATTGTGTGTATACATGTATATAAAATAAATCCTTCAATTAAATTTTCACCCATGTCACCAGACCTCAAATTATTTGAAATTTTGCACACTTATCAAGAACCGATGACAATACTATAATTTCATAAAATACAAAAAATGATCTTGTATTAAAAAAAGGAACTAAAAAAAATAACCGAATCTTTCTATTAAACCTTCACCCACGTTCAAACGTCCGAGTTATTTGAAATTTAGCACACGTATACAGAAGAATGAAAATACCATGACTAAATAAATTTAAAAAATTTGTCATAAGAAAATATTAAAAAATTAAATTATCATTTTAAAAAATTAGGAAACTAGTTTTTGTAGAAATATAAACTAAAAAATAAAAAATTATCTTTAAATATAATGAATTGATAATTAACTTTAATGCAAAAAAGTCCAGAATGCTTGATAATGATTGTCGTAAATTTTTTTATCACTCGTTATTTATAAAATTAAAATCATCATGAAAATATCAATCAAAAGCACCCCACGTCTTTTTTATAGTAAACTTAATTTTTTTTATAATTTTTTAGATCTTGACCGAAATATTTGTTTGAAGATTATTTTTTAATTTTTTAGTTCATATTGCTGCAAAAGCGTGGTATTTTAGTTTTTTAAAATGTAATTTTATTGGCTTCCTGTTTCTAACACTTTAGTTTAAATTTTTCTTAAACAATTCTTTTTTATTTGTGCACGACAAAAGTAACTTATATTCGATAAGCTATTATTCTCCAAAATGTAATATATTTATTTTTTATTTTAATCGAAATAAGTACCCAATTATAAATGAATTCAGAAAATTAATTATTTCGCAGTACATCTTCATATAATAACAATATTCTTAGAAAATTTGATAGTTGTGATATCCAAACGTTCTTTCTATCATGGCGGCCGTAATACAATTTTTTACCATTCCACAGTTATACTGATTAGCCTGTATCAATTAAATCCCGTTCAACCGTTTATTCATTTGATAATAGCTCACATTAATGATGTCCTAATACAACCAAATTCGATTATACTTGATCAGTCGATTTAATCAATTAATTGGGTTCTCTGTGCTGTAAATCTGTATCCGTTTTTATAAATAATTTTAATATTTAATGTCTTATTGCAAATATATTAATCAGGCACCTCATTTGTTTTATGCGTAGGTATGTTTTTATCTTCGGACTGATTTTTCAATCATCAGGTATATATTACCAAGAGATAAGTTTTGATATTTTGACAGATTTTGGTGGAATATTTGTCAAAATATCAAAGTTATTCCAATTATAAATTTCATCTGAAGAATGAAAAAGGAGCCCTTAATAACTGGTTTATATGCATACTTAATACCTACTTGATGGATTTTTTTTGCAAATATAAACATGCAATTGACATTTTAAGATAGTACAATAATTATTCACATCTCATAGGCTTATCGAACGGTCAAAGAGAAAATAAATTGTCGGACGACACAGACAGGCTGCCAGTGTGGTAGCAGCTGACCCAAATAACTTGTGACCTATTATTTTCTCTTCATTCCATGCATTATGTTACAGCAAAAGCTAATAGCAAGTGATAAAAATTCTGCCTACTCTTGCAGACAACTATCACAATGGGGATATAACTTTTCAAACAAAACATTTAAAAAAATTTAAAAGATCATGTAGTAAAAAAACATATTGTTTTAAGATTCATGTTTATTTAGGTAACAATTATCTCACAACTCAACTTTGATAAAAAGTTTCATTTTGATCTAAGACCCGAACATACGTGTGTTTCTCTTAAAAATATAAAATATCACGAAGATTGTATTATAGAAAAAGTAAAAACATTACTTCCAGAACAGATAGTTTGACAAAAACATAAAAAAAAGTAACGGGCCAGAAAATCAAACACAGAAGCACAGATTAAACAAATTGACAACGTGGAGGTAAATTTAGCATCATGCGTTCATTGCATACGTAAAAATGAACTTTATAAGAGAAGTTACGATTTCGGTAATCTTCTGATTG
>JAYKKI010000026.1:29395000-29815000 GCA_039881145.1 Druceiella hillmani
GATTAACATCAAACTAAATAGTTCCATTTAATCAAATCACATTCCTTTAAGAGTTTCACAGTGGAACTACAACTGCAAAGCGTTATTTTGCATAGTAGATAGCTTCATTCTTATCTCACATATTCATTCTCTTTTACTAAAGTTTTACTTTAGTTCACCTATATTCGCAAAATATATTATTTCAAGGGATCATTATCATTTATTTTTTCATATTTGTACATCACTTATTGTAAATACTAGTTATCATAACTGAGATATATCGAGATATGTTAATAATAGAATGATTTTGCTAGTTTAATTCATAATCGCCCACCGTTACAAATATTTACTCATATTTACCGTCTCAATATTTTTTTAAAAAGCTTTCAAACTGGTTTGCGGTTTAAATCAAAACACACTGCAAGATAAAGTTGTCATGAATTAAAGATTTTGTTAACATGAAGTATTTTTCATTACAAAATAAATGGCATGCAATGCATAGATAAACTGATTACTTTGCTTGTTTCGTGATATATGTTTTATTTTTTAAATATTTGTTTATTAAAATATTTACTTGCAATCGTTAGTTTAATATTGGAAATTCGATTTGGAATATGATGTATTTGTTATGCACCATGTATAATTTATAAGATATATTTAGAAGAATAAAAGACTATAAAATATTCTTAATACTTCGAAGTTTAATTTCTTTGTCTGTCTATTACTTTTTTAAATAAAAATTATTTAACAACTTTCATTAAAATATTTATTATAGTTGTTAGTACAATATTTATACTTCAACATCAAGTGTATTAATTATTATGTTAGTGAAGTAACATGCTTAATTTAGTCGACAAAGCCCTTAGTAAATTTGTTTAAAAGTTAGAAATTAATTAAGAAAAAAACAAAAAATAAAATATGATCACATTAAAATTTTCATATTAGATACTTGTGATTTATAATTCTATGATAGCGAGGTATGTAAAATTATAAAGGCGATTAAACTTGAACAGATATACGTGGTACGATGCGAGTTAATATTTATTTGCGCTACAGCAACAAATTTCGTTTCGATAGAAGTGTTGTGTTATTTTATGTATAATTCACTTACTCTTTGACAGCCTACTTCCACTATTCGACAAATTTCTTTATTATATTTCACAAACATGTTTTATGTTTGTGAAATATAACTGCAAATTACGCATTCGCAGGTGAATCCCTTTGAGCCGACCAAAAAAGTGATAATCGAGGTGAGATAAATTGAAACTGAACATATTGTCCACTAATACCGCAAAACTTGATTTTCGAAGGAGTTCAACACAGTGAGAAGAAGTACGATACGAAGCAAAAAAATGTCTTATTAAAATTTTCGCCATTTTGCTGGGCGTTTGTTAGTTGTTTTTAATTATAGACTTCAGCTTGTTAAAAAAGTATAACTGCAGTAAGTATTGTTTACTGGCAAGTTATTTTTGCTCTAATAATATTCTAATACTGGCTATTGTAAGCCCTTAAAATTCATCGAATATATTCTTTCATCAACAATAACTACAAATTTGTGCCCAGTCCCTTTTTCGTGCGTAACATTTGAGCACATGTCAAAAGCAATCAATAATGAAAGCGTAGTAGTAAAAATTAATAAAACATTTTACAATGAAAAACAAATAAGGAAAATTTGCAGACATTGCGATGAAACTCTGGTCTTTTGTTATCCTGAAAGATTCCAATAGATCTTTGTTCCTTGTGCACCTTTTTATCACAAAAAACGTGCACAAGGAACAAAGATCTATTTGTTTATTATAAAATATCAGACCTACTCGTACTAATCGATTAATATTTCAAGTAAATAACGTTAACAATCTTACCTTAAAAAAAACGTTAACTTATTTTTCTGCCATATATTTCAGTGGTTACTTTAGATTTTTTCTTAATTTCATTTGTCTTCTTGGGTGTCAGTTAAAAGAACGAGTTACATCTTCTTTTACAAATTTAAATATTAATATATATATATATATATATATATATATATATATATATATATATATATATGTATATATTAATATATAGACATATTATTAAAAATATCCAAAATATATAGACATATAATATAATAGACATATTATTAAAAATGTCCAAAATATACAATCCAACACCTTCCCGGGCCTATATTCTATACTCCAAATTAGGAAAAAAAACGTTACTAGAAATCTCTGTCCAATTTACCGAAAGTGCAAAATTTCTAATTTTGATGATGAAATTTTTTGGCGCACTCGACCAAATACGATTTCATTAGATTGGTATTTTAAAATGAAATTAAGATGTATATCTTTCACATTTCCATACCTAAAAAGAAAAAAAAATGGAACCTTTATGGGATAATTCCTTTTCCATCATTCCGTCTCTCACAGTAGTTTTTCTCAGAAACAGCTTGATGTAGAAATTTGAAATTTGGTCTAATGATAAAGCATATTATCCCCGCATACATATACTTCGATACATGATAACATTTATTTAAAAAAAAACATTAGAATCCTCTATGTAGTTTGGTCCCACACTTGAAGGAAGATCGTTTGAATGGGTTATTTATAAAGCCGCCAAGAATATTTATTTCGTTAATTTTGAGGGAGCATATATTGAAAAATAAAGAATAAAACTCCTTGCCCGAATTCTCAATATCTTCAATTTAAAATTAGCAAAAAAGGTTTTCTTTTCTTAAATGTTGTATGTACTGATCAAAATGGATTGCGTATTAAATATTAGAAATGGCTCATGTTCAACAAACAAATTTCGCCTCAAATGAAATACAGGAACCCAAATGCGCAAGCCAGACTCAGACTTGGTGACTTTCAATTTTTTTTTTATTTTAATGCTTCTTTTTTTGAACATCACATTACGAAATGACTTGCAATATGAGTCATGAAAAAATCTGAAAAAAATTGGTACGGGCATTTCATTAGAACTCTGAAATAACGTTATTTCTCTTAATTTGTATCAAACAATTTAAAAAAGTGAAGAAAATTGCGAAACCTTGCGCGTCTTGTGACTTGCATTTAATCGGATTTAATTTATCATTTCCAATAATCTACATTCCATGATGTCTCCAATCTGGAATAAAATATTTATCAATATATAGTCTTCAATTGTTTTCCAAAAATATAATAGCACCCTCTTCGGACATTTTAGTACACAAGAGAATTCTATGAAGGATAGCTCATTATGCATATACATAACGTACCAATACAGAATCAGAACCGGCTTCTCCTCCATACGTTGTTTTCTTACTTCATTACACGTGTCCTACTTCTGATACATCACATCCATTCTTTGTTGTATAATGTTTCCGATTTACAATTCAAAGTTGAATTTATACATATGGTTTTGTCACTTTGTTGGGTAACGTAGCCAAAAGGTTAAAATTGAACCCTTATTACGTTTTCATCTCCGTATGTCCGGGATGAAAACCTTGAATATGATTTTCTTTCTCATACAACCTCTCGAGTTTGATATCATTAAATAAGTATGCTAAAATTTAATCCAAAATGTTCATTAATATTTTTCTTTTCGGCATCTCCTTCACATGATGAATCTCACAAGAGCTACGAAGTTCCTATCATGCACCTTAATTTCTTCTTCACGTATGTCAAAAATGTGAAGTAATCATTAAAATAACATTTCATTCAATCTTATTTAAAAAGAGTAGTTGCACAACAAATAAAATCTCAATTAGTTAAAGTGATAATAGTGACAGTGACATATGAAAACAAAACTATGAATAAGCTAAAATGGACTTATTTTATCAAATAATTACTTTTCTCTATTAATATGTAAATATATTGAGTTTATAAGAAAACAATTTTTTTTATTTTAACCCTCTAACTTTTAAGTAGTTAGAATTCGCCTTTTAAATCAAATTCATACTAAATATTTACAATTATCAATAGCTTGTAGTTCATTGTTATGAAAAAAGCATTAACAATTTTGATTCAATCAGAAATTTGTAATATAATTATCGTAAAATTATTTCAGTCAACATGTATTACATGATATGTAGGTGACCAAGCTTTTGTACATAGTATGCTTCGCAAAAACATCGCAGTAGTTGAATGCGAAACAAATAATTTGGTCAAATTATTGTTTTTATTTAAAACACGAAATTCTGTTTCATTATGTCCGTATGTGTGATCGTCCGTCTGTCTAAAAGGCACCCCCTTCCCCCTTTCCCTTATATCTCATTGTGATTGTAGAAAAACATTTTTTATTATATTACATTGTGTGGAGTTTTGGTTAGAAAGGTCTTTTAAAATTAGGTTAGGTTTCATTTACCACTTTACATTTTTAGCTCTCTCTGAGTCAAAAATTAAGTTTGTCTAAATATTAAGTTTAAAAAGGACGTAAATCATTCCCCTCTCTAATTTATCAATAACTGATTTGAAACTTTCGAAAAATATAAACTATTTCGGTTAATCGCATTTAAAATTTTAAAAGAGATTGGCCACTGCGGGACAATACTTTGTGCCCACCCTAATGCGCACCGACCGCTTTCTTTAATTATACAAGAAATAAGTTAACAATAAGTTTGGCGTCTGTATAATTGGCTTTCTTAGTTTACAACACAATAACTATTTTGCCTTTGCTTATTTATATAATATCATTATTGAAAATTTGAGGAAAACATATACAAACTTTCTAAAAAAATTTTATTGATAACACAAAAGCTTATCAATAGCTACCAAACAAAAAAAAAGAAAAAAATTCAGTAGACAAACAAAGAAGAAAATGGTACTTAACTGCTTTCCCTTAGCCTTCGCTTCATTATATAATGATAAGCAAAAGTTGTTATAGGCGTGCGATTGGTAAAAAGATCTAAATTTAATTTTACATTTATTTAAAATCAAGCATATAATTATAAAACATTTATTTTCGGGATTGCGACAGGTGTGGAAAATTTAAAACATTAATATGAAGTAAATGTTAATGACTTCAAAAGCACTTAATTTTTTAAGCACTTAATATATATATATATATATATATATATATATATATATATATATATATATATATATATATATATATATATATATATATATATTATACACTTTTTTAAAATTTGTAAAAATCACTACTCTGTGTCAATCTTTCGGGTGCCACAGCTACGAATTAAGCCTGATTTCCATTTTTTTTCTAATTATGTCTAGCTGAGTAATAAGCGTTTTGAATTAATTTAAACATTTTACGACAACTTATACTCTTCTCTCAAGAAAACGTTCAAAACATACATTTTAGGAATTTGTAATTTTCGTAACCCAAATTTTATGGTTTGTGGTGAAAATGTACTAGACAGAACTGGCAAACAATTTCAAAAATTGACGCGTGTAATACATAAATTATAATAATAAAAACCCTACCGCTTTTATCTACAAAACACGATACTCATACTTAATCACAGAAGGTACCCATTATGAGGTAATTGCACTGTGTCTCAATTAGCATATAAATGGATTTCTCCTTTAATTTTTTTTTTGTGAACACTATGAAATTCTCCTTAAAAACTAATTAACTACAAAAATATGAACAGACTCAATTTGTATCCGTAGCACCGAAGATATCGATTAAAAGTAGTGATTTTTATAAATTTTATAAAGGTTATATATTTTGAAAACCAAGAGATTTTTACTAAGAGCATATTTTGTGAGTAAGCTAGTCATAGCTTGGCCTACCTCCCTTTTTCGGTTAATCCATGACTTACGGGACAGCTTATACACACACACACGCGTATATATATATATATATATATATATATATATATATATATAACATAAGCAAAATATTCGTATGCTCCTTCAGATATTTTATTCTAAAGTGACCCCTGAAGTGAAATATGCCCTCATTGAATTACGCTTCTGTATAATGCAATGATTAGGCACATTTCGCGCTGTCGACATAGCTTTGACGGCGGCCTAGTTATTTTTATTTTTTCTCATATAGATCCCCCCTAACTTAAATAAAACACAATTTATTACCCGAAACATATATTACCCCCAAACAATATAAACCTAAGTTACGTTTATGTCTTTGTTTATATCTTATGTTTTGCTCTTTGGATAGCAATGGAAAAATCTAGAAAGACTAATGAACTTTATACTTGAATATATGAAAATTTTATTAAAATATTAACTAGGAATAATGTGTTTCGAAAAGAATTTTAGTATAACACTCAATTTAAATTTTTCATATACGCCTAAAATACAACGAATTGTTTAATATTTTTTTACCGTCTTAATTGTGGTTCAGAATTCATTTCATTCCAGCTGCATCAGCAACTTTGTTGATGTAGGCCATTAGAAAATATTATTAAGTTGACTATAAGATTAACACAAGTAACCTCATCTTAAATAACGCCTAAAAATGAAACTTTTTTTAATCAAGAGCACTTCATATTGAAACATCAAATTACCACATCTCATTATGTTATATCTATATACACCTTACAAGTGACCCAACAAAATAGACCACTAAAAATGTAATTAAAATCTCTTTAGCTGTTCTTACGAGAATTACGAAAAAATTTTCAGACTCACAGACCAGTGGACGAAAAATCCAAAAACAAAATTTTCATTTAGATTACTTTTATTATGTCCTCAGTCAGTTTTTTTCTATACATTCTCAATACAAAAAAAGGTAAATACTATAATTTTATTATATTTGTATCTATAATATCGTAACCATCAAATTTATTTAGCATAATATAAACCTACCTAAGTAACTAACTTAGAAATATTAACACATTCGAATTTAAATAACATCAAAAAATTTTATATGCGGAAGACGCCCGACGACAACATGTGCCCTCAAGCGTCTGCCCGCATTCGGGCTACGAACAAAAATGCCTGTTCCTCCAACACCACTCTCCATTTCACTTCTGGTCATATCCGTTACACCAAATTATGACGGGATGAAAAGTCGGCGTAAGCTTTAAAGTGTGAGAGGTGTTTCACATACACCAATCTAATAGCAATTTTTTTTTCCAGAGTGAGTGCCAACAGTAGTATCACATTCAATATAAAAGCTTAGCATTAATTGTGTACGTTCTTGGTTAATATACAATTTGCAGAATGAAGAAAAATATAAATATATGTATTTTCTTCAAAGCTACAAAGTTCTCGTTTAGTGTTAACGAAGTGCGATTTGTATCAAGTCGCGGCTGCTTTTAAATTCAGCGATCGGTAAGCTTTAGGATCGATTTGATATTTTATTTACATTATTTAGTGAAAAATTGTTTTTAGAGCTGGCAGATTTTTAGTAGTAAAAAACCATCAACTAATTTGTACAGACATTTAAAAACGTTCGTAATAATTTTTTTAATTATTAGCTTACAAGTAAACTCAAATTTGTGATATTTTAACTGCGAAATATTACATAAATTGTCTTGCAAAAAAAATTAGGGTTTAATTTTATAGCATGTTTACATTATTAATTTTTGTATAACAGGAGTTCTTAACCTTCCTCTTAATGATATTTATGACAAAATTGTTGTTTTTATTTTACATTCATAATTGGCCGTATACGTTAAAATGAAATTACCATCAAGTTACTTAAAAATGTTATACTCTCTATTATTGTAAATATCCGTATTCATATGAAGCAAGGAGAACGTATTCGCAACGTAACGATATATAAAGCAAAGCAATTACAAGTACATTAAAATTGATACAGTTATAAGTTTATGATATCCCATATCACAATCACAAATACTGACGTCAATCGACACGAGATCAACCAATATACCATCTTGTAAAAGGCAGCTAGTGGAACAGATTTCGGCTTCTATTGAATACTTAGCAATTTCCAAAATGAATTAAATATACCAATTATACATTTACTTTACCCAATAAGGTTACAAATAACCACGTGCAAATATTAACAGATCATAGTTAACTAATAAAAGACAGAAGTAAACGAAAATAATGAAACATAAAACTGCAAAACGAAAAGATATTCGATATGATTGCCACATGTTTAAAATAAAATTGTAAATAGAAAAGACGAAAGAAAATTGATAAAAGATATCCCTAATAATATTAAAAAACACACTTTACCGATTATTTTGGAACTGAACATTTGTGTGGGAAAACAATAAATAAACCAAACCATACTGTGGGTTGTAACGCATGCATTATTATGGATAAGCCGATAACCAACACGGCGATATATATATATGTATATATATATATATATATATATATATATATATATATATAGGAACAGAGGAATTAAGAAAAGTCAACCAACGTCTCACTCCCTTATTCCCCAAAGGTCGATTAAGAAAAAAGGCCGGAAAAAAATATTTTATATAAATCTAAAAGGAGAAGGAGCAAATGTAGATGAAAAAATGCGAGTAAATTTTGTAATACATTCTTATACCTTCTAATAAATTAAGGATTTACCCAAGGTACGTATATAAATACAGTAGACCTGAAAATCCATTTCCCAACGCGATCCTATGATATGTACTTTTTGCCTCGTTTCTGTTCCAGAGTAAATTAAATTTAACCTCTAAGGCTCAAGTACCTGAGTCTTATAATAAAATTGTTATCAAAAGGCTCAGCTGTAACGCAGCTTAATGAATATCATATAAACCTTACAAATCCCTTAATTTATTAGGATAATCGCATTGAATTATTAACGAAATATAATGTGCTTTTAAAAAAATTATATTTACTTCAGCTAGCGATGAAATTCGCCAAATAATTCATTATAATGGATATAAATATATTTACAGGCCAAGACCATTTCTTTTAATTTGTTAGTGTTTGTTTTATTCAATTTGCTAAATATTTGCTTTTTTCTAGAAAAATGTTCACTATAGTGAGGAGAAAAACAGACCGGTATATTACGCGTAATAAATATTAATATCGACAGAATTAATACTAAGTAACTTTCACTGTAATAACGTTCGCAAGAAATGTTTATTTGAATAGCTCTTTTAAAATTATAATAACAATCTTACATAATTATTTATGGAGTTCATTGAAATGGGACTGGTTAGTCGACAAAGAATAACAAGTACTGTGTACACTTATTTTATTTGACCAGTGATATTGTCGCTTACAAAGTGTCGTTTTCGTGTCGTCGATGTAGACGAAAATGATATACACTGTTACATCAAAAATTCACATTAACTGTAAAATTTATATTTTACGTAATTTCGCTATCGGGTATTTTAAAAGAGGTTACGTTTTTGCGATGAAAAATATGGTCAACCTCCCTACTAAAGTTTTCATTGCAACAAATGCAAATATAAAATTGGCCGATAGGTACACTCTGAAAATGGGGACAAGAGTATCTTACCTTGAAATTATTAACGTAATATTTACCAATTCAATGTAATTTTAAAGCTTAACATTATGCAAACATAAATTAAAATAAGTGAAGTGTCATTTACGGCGTTACTTTACGTCTTATCCAATGATAACCCACTTCATGGGAGATGCGAGAAATAATTCTATCTCCTTTCAAGCATACGAGGAGATGCATAAAAAGTGAATATGCATAAAAGTGCTACCCAATAATTGACATCATGTTAAGATGCATCTACTTCCAAAATTTTTAGCGCATAAGTGTACGAGAAGACATATGGACAGGGGAAGAAATAAAAAAAGAAGAATAAATTTGAAGGAATTCACTTTGAAATCCTAAAGACCAAATATTGTTTGTGAATTCTTTGAAAACATTTGGAGTATCATTTTAAATTTAGTCTCGAAAAAGAAAGGGAACAAACACACACGTACATGGTGAATTTCTATATATATATATATATATATATATATATATATATATATATATATGTATATATAAATATATAAATATACATAAATATATATATATATATATATATATATATATATATATATATATATGTACGTGTGTGTGTGTCTGTTTGCGCGTGCGTCTGGGTGTGTGCGCGTGAGACCGTGCTCGTAACTCGTATTTAGTCGGAATAGGTCGTGTAATATCTTCCCAATATTCAATAAAAACTTATAAACACAATAATAAATGACGTGAGGTTGGTTAAAAAGAACGGTTTCAGATGTTGTTACGTTCTAATAAGTGCCAAACTACTGAAAACAGGTAAGTATTTACCTAGTACCAGTTTGCGTTTTTCATGACTTATGCCTGAAGACGTATGTATAATAAATATAAATATGTGTTCCAAAAATACCAAAACAAATTCCCAAATAATGTTAATGAAATTTCGAGGAACGTTATTAAGGATCACCCACGACTCGTTAATAAGGACATCCACAGCACCACCGCGTAAAATATTTATATGCCTAATAAATAATGGTTCTTGCTCGGGTTGGAGATTCCTCTATTAACAATCGGTATTATACACGGTTACAGCGATCATGTCAACGTTTACATTAAATGAATGAAAAGGATTTATCTGATTTAACCAATTTTCATTATCATGTCGCTTATAACGTCTAGGTGTATGTGACGCTATATGATATATATTTGGAGCACCAAAGGAATGATGATTAATGATTTAAATTAAAATACGCATTTGTGAATTTTTATTTATGTGAATTTAATATCAAAATTGAATTTAACATAAAAATTATATAGAAAACGTAGAAATTTAAAAAAGTATCAATGGCGTATATTGTTGATTAATATAATTTCTCCGTTAGACCCTGCTGTAAAATCTGACCACAGAAGCATTATATAAACAAAATCGTTAAAGCCATATCAAAATAATATTTCAAAGAATTTTTCATATAATGAAATAAATAAGAAGTTCTAGGATAAACCGTGGCAGATTATTAATAACTTACTTTTATAAGCCTTTTAATTTTATAGTTTGGACCGTTTACAGTTCTGTATTCAACTAAAGAACAGAGACAGTAAAAGTTTTATCACGACTGTGAGCTTAAAAAAAACTCAAACAACCTATGCACTAAATGTTTGGTGACAAAGAGGGAAATTCTAGCCATCGCTTGCTTGTTCATTGCCAATTTGTCTTATATTTGGTTACAATATCATTTCACGCCATCGCAGAAAATAGAATTTACTTGTAAAACTAAATAATTTAGTACATGAAATGTACACAGAAAAAAATGGGCTGTGGCTGTGTTATGGACACGGCCGTGTATTGTATGTGAATACGTCTATAAAATATTTTTATTTATGTATTTAGGATAAAATATAGATTTTCGATAATATTTTTTATTCTAACACCTTATTATATTCACTGTCACTACTTTAAACTAATGTTTTATATACCATCAATAGATTTTGAAGACAGCTGACGATTAAAACTAAAACGAACATCGTAGCTTTTCCGAATCAAAAATTATACTAATTGCAAATCTCGATACGCAGCAAAATAACCTCAAAATGGCGGCGCTTCCCCCTCCACCGCGCGCGATACGTCACTGTTCTCGCTTATCGTAATAAATTCTTTAATCCTTTAGCTATCCACTGGTATAATTTAATTTTTGATGTAGAGGATAGATTCGAAACTGCAACGCCAAACTCTATTCCCCGATTTTGTTATCATTAGGTTTTTTGGATTGCCCCTTATGGCAGCAAATTTAAAGACGTATTAACGTCAAAAATTGTGATTGAACGAAATCTGAATCAAATATAATATTAACTGATTGAAAATATATTTTCTCCGTAACTTGTCAGTACTTTTTGAATACGGCAAAAAAGTATAAGCTGGCATTCATATATCTATCCAAATAGCAAAAATTACTGACATGTAAAAATCATTATTATGTATATTCCATGGTCAATACTAAAATTATGATACACGACTAAGACTTGATGTTTTATTACAATGAAAAATAAAATCGCATTTTGAAAATGGAAGCATATTGCCAATTTTTTAAATGGATTCGTTCACTATTTTTATTAAATTTCCAGACATTTGTTACTAGACAGCCTCCCTCAAGTAGTCACATATAATATAAAACAACTTTAATATAAATTATTTGTTTAAAGAAAACCCCGGAAAAGAGTAAGTAACTTTTTAGACAAGAAAATGCAAAATCGAATTGTGCGATATATTAAAAAATAAATACTTATAGATTCATTTTTATTAAAACACACACACACACACACATGTATGTATATATATATATATATATATATATATATATATATATATATATGTTTTATATACACATCTGAACACACTTCGATATAAAATTATTTAAAATCTAGATTATTTTAAATATTACTTTATTTAGATATGTGTAAATAATATATAATATATATCTTACCAAAGGGTATTAAATATTTATAAATATACAGGATAACACTTAGATTCGTATCCTGAGCTAACTTTCGAAAAAGCGATCATAAACGTGGAGGGTGAATTTTGACTTCGGTAAAAGTGAGACTGAAAAATTTTACGAAGTTCTATTCACTCACAGTATTGCCTGCATGAATGCAATTTCTATTATAAATATTAATCTAATAACAATAATCCTTATTATTTCCACTATATAAAATATATATAATTTAAAAGTAATATTTGCATAAATTTGAAGCATTGACTTTATATTTTTGTGAAAATTTAATTTATGGAACACGTAAAACCCGTAATAGTTGCGAACAATTTAAAATGGCATAAATAGTATGAACTTTTCAAAATAATTCTATTCTTTTTTTTGTATGAAAAGGTTATGATATTTCTGAGATATAAATATCTTAAATATTCCAAAAAATATCCTTAGCTACAATGAAAATGTCTTCAAAATTAAAAAAATATCTCAATTATATTAACCAATATCGCAAAATTAGAAAACGCACTTTGTGGCACTGGTTCTGGCATCTAAAAACACAGATTTATATAATTTTTTAAGGACAGGCCCATAACAACCACTAAAAACGAAGTTAATTGGCAAAATTAGCACAGTTTTATTTCAGTTGACTTGATCTTGATTTTTGTGAGTACGTTGATCTTGAAAACTGTGAAAAATTTTGGATGACATGATAAAAATAAGTTTAAATTACGGTTTGAAACCTTTAAAAAAATATTTATATATCTTCCCATCGTTTATTCATTACACTACACAGCAAATTTTTAACTTGTTATTTCATCTGAGTTTGCGCTGTGTGTTTATTATTCGTCGCTATTGATATATTAAGAATACATAAATAAAAAAATCCTATCATATCTCAGTTTCTATATAAAGAGCCATGTTATAAATCACAATTTTGTCACAAAGTACTCACTTCGACTTTTATTGATGTTTTGATTGAAACGGCACGGTTTTTTTTGTTCGACTGACTTTCCTCTTGTACTGGAATTTAAAGATATTTCTCATAAAGCTCCAATAGGAATCTGTTACTGATCATGAGAAATATCTTTAAATTCCAGTTGGTAATGCTCTTCAAATTCTGCGTTATCTTGATGAAAGCGTTTTCCGTGTTCATCACTAACCGAACCCATATTTTCGAGAAAAAAATCTCAAATGTGAGTGAAGAAAATACAATTTTAATGACATATTGCATCCCATTTTACATTTTACATATTTGTTGTTACCAAAGTAATTTATTGTGACGTCAATAAATGCGTTCCATGCCTGTTTTTAAATATCCTTAAAGTAGATGTAAAAGATGAATTTTTAATTAGCTGTTTAATGTCTGGACCTACAAAAACGACCTCTTTGTTTTTTGCTTCACTAATCTTAAGAAACTTTTGCTTGATAAAGTAAAATTATATCGATTAGCATAGAGTCCATTGCTATAATATGTAGTCAATAATTCTGCTTTATCAATGAGTAAATTCAAATCTCTTATCAAGCCATTAAGCCTAGCTTTATTCACAAAATGTGGCTTCGATGCATCTTCTAGATCAAAATTTTATTCCTCACAATATTCACTGTATCTCAAACTTAAGTTGCTCACTTTTTTCATTAAATATTGAACTGGGCGCTCAGGAACAGGTAAATCGTCAGAATGTGGCTGATGTTTTATTACGATTGATACATCGGCATACTTAATACCTCGTTTAAATTTTTCAGAAAATCCCTTTAATTGCGTTAGACAAAAATAGTAATCCACAACATGATTTGTTGGCTCCGTCCTTACCATTTTTAAACTATTCCCTTATATCAACCATTTAGATTTGTGTAATATCTTAAACAGCACACTTTAGGAGCCCGCGACTTATGTTGATTTCTTATTCACGGCAAAAATAAGCTAGATAAAACTGTTTGATTAAATCAGATAGTGTTTTTTTTCTATTTTGGCGTATGCTCGCCACAAATATAGCAAAATAAATCAGGACTGTTAATACTCATGTGAGATATTTTGGAGATTAGCTATTAAAATAACGCATACAATATATTTATTTGCAATACACTTATATTTTTGAACTATTCGAATTTTAACAATCGAACGAAAATAAAAAATTAAACATTTATACATCTCCCCTTCCAGATGTGATATTCAGCGAGTGTGCACCCCGTGGTTCTCGCTCCCCGCACCGCCGCCGATATTCTGCGTTATGCTTCTGCACCGCGCACATCTCACACTGTTTCTGATGCATCCAATTAATCGCCGTTGAAAACTACACTTGCAAATGATGACGAGCGTGGCTGGACTATTCACTCGTAATCGTACGTACGCAATCGTAACCGCAGTCCCGTTACGAAATGACGATGTACCTCCATAAATATTCATGGAATTATTACAATGCCAAAAGTGAAATTACTGCACGTTTGGGGTTTCCATCCTGAAACTACAGTGGACGAGTTTCTCGGCTATACTAAAGCGGTGTGTCCAAATGCCACTTACTCTGCTGATATATTGAACACTAAAGTAGCTACGCAACCTACAAGGTTGCCATAATTGAATTCTCGTACGACATATTATTTAAACCGGAAGCGTGGCCTGAATATCTTCATAAAGAAGTGGCGATTTCGTCGACAAGTGTGCACCCAGTAGACATAATTATGACGCTATACTCGACATTTTCTACTATAACGTTCGAGGATTATAATAAAAAATGAAGTTGTTTACTAAAACTCTGCTCGCTACGTCTTATAAATTATTTTCATTTACTAAGACGTGGCTCACTGACTCGCTGAACAACACAGAACTGTTCCCTAGTGGATTTTCTATAGCGCGAGCCGACCACGGTGTTGGCAGCCGAGATGGGGGCGTACCGCTTGCTGGATGCGCCCTTTTCAATTGACGTCATTGAACGTCGATATAACTAACATCGACGAGTGCGTTTTTGTCACTGTGTCTCGCCGTTCGTTTTGTGCTATCGTCTGTGTTTAGTATATTCCTCCCATTGCTTGTGACTCGCAATATATATATCTGTTTTATCTTAATAGAAAATACTTGTTGCACATAAAATTGTAATAATATCGTTATTCTTGTAGATTTTAATCTATATTCCATCCCAATCCTATTACAATAAATTACGGCATCATGTATGGCACAAACAAGTAAAATACCACATAAGAGCTTTGAATAGCGCGAACATTCTGAATGTTGAAGCTAACATTAAGACTGATGCAAAAACATTTTGGACGGACGTGAGACGTGAGGCTTTCTTCAACTATAGCGCACAATGGAATCTTCTACACGGATAAAGTCGATGCGAATATAATGCCAGCAATAGCCGCTGTTAATAATGCCTCATTTCTTTCACATATTGGTGGCGTAGATGTTGCCGTCGGGATTGCGTTGAAGTCGGGATTGCATTAAAACAGCTCCGATCTAAACATATTCCCGGCCGTGATGATTTACCTTCATACGTAATTAAGGCCTGTTCCGATATATTCGTCAAACCTCTTATATTTTTAATAAATCTTTCGTTATGTTCTGAAATGTATCGATCTATTTGAAAGACTTCTCCTTTGACTCCAGTTTTCAAGTCTTAACTTCATTCTCAAAGCATTCGAAACACTTTTGCATAGGTTTATTTATATACATATTCAATCGCAGATAACAGTGCCAGCACGGTTTTCGCCCAAAGCGTTCCAACGTCAATAATCTCACTAATTTTATGTGGCTGGAAAATTGGATCGAGGTCGTCAAGTCGATTTTGTCTACTTTAATTTTAAAAAGGCATTTGACCGAGTCAATTATCATATTCTACTAGTGAAATTATTGGCAACAGTAATGTCCTTTGCTTTAGTACAATTTTTCGCCAATTTCTGTCGAGCTCGTTAACAATATATCCGGTTTAGATATTTCAAACCTTACATTACTCAATCTGGAGTCAGTCAAGGTAGTAACAACTTGCCTTTAGTTGTCAGAACTGCTCGTCGCCTTCCCCTTGCCGACGATTTGAAACTCTTCTTAGGTTTTAAAAATTAATCCAACAGTTAGCAATTCCAAAACGATATCGACTCAGTGTTCAAAGATATCCTAAATAATATTAAAAAACAAATATGCGTGAACATTTGAAACGCTCATTGTAACGCATGATATACGGATATAGATTAACCCCAACATAACACAATCAATAAAAATGAGTTTTAGGTGCAACAGTATGTACCGAGATCTACGCTATACACTGTCTTATGTACGGGAGACGAAGAATAGACATATGTATGCCGTGGAAAAAAATATAGATTAATAAATTATCTGAAACCCTAACAGGCATGCAATATATATATATATATATATATATATATGTATATATATATATATATATATATATATATACATATATATATATATATATATATATATATATATATATATATATATATATATATATATACATATATCTATGATATGTACTTTTTCTCTCGTCTCTTTTCCAAAGTAAATTAAATCTATCACGTAAAGTTCAGGTACCTGAGTTTTATAACAAAATTGTTATCAAAAGATTCAATACTAATGCAGATAAATGAATCTTATACAAACTTAGAAATCCGTTAACTTATTATGATAATCGCATTACAACATTAACGAAATATAATGTGCTTCTTAAAAATATGCCTCAGCGCTCGATGAAATAGACCAAATGAATCATTAACATAGATGTAAATATTTTTACAGGCAAAGGGCATTGTTTTAATGAATTAGAGTTTATATGATCCAATTTGCTAAATATTTGTTGTTTTTCTGGAAAAAATTTCACGATAATAAGGCTAAATGGTAATATTATACCTCTAAACGCGTAATAAATATTTATATTGACAGAGTTAATGCCGCACTAATTTCACTTTATAAAAGGCTTGCGAGAAATAGTTCTTTTACAATTTTAATACCACTCTTAAGTCAACATTTACATAAAACAGTGAAATGGAACAGGTCAATCGGCAGAGAATAAGTACTTTGTACTCTTATTGTACTTGGCTAATGACATTATGGCTTACAAATACATTCTATCTTAATATATTTTCATATTGTCGATGTAAACAAAAGTTATATGGGCTGCGACATCAAAGCTTCACATTTAGCTTACCGATATCTACTACTTTCAAAGAGGATAGATTTCTATGGTGAAAAATATGGTCAACCTCCTCGCTAAAATTTTCACTGCAACAAATGCAAATGTTCTACTAACTAAACTGACCAAGCTGTTGAAGAGACATTCCGAAAGTATGTTTCCGCAGGATTACACATGCTTTAAAATTATTGATGTTAATTAAGGTACTGTAATATAAATTGATGTCATTTTGAAGCTAGTATTATGGAAATAAAACTTTAAAATTAAGAATGATTAATGACACATTGGCGTTATTTCAAAAGACTTATCCAATGATAATCCACTAGATGGGAGACGCGAAAAAGAATTCTCTTTCTTTTACGTCTAGAGGATTAGGCAAAAAATGCATATAGTACTGCACATTAGGGTGGGTCTAAAATTAGATTTTTTCTATTACGATGTTCAATAGTGCAGAAAGCGTGATCAGATAATAACCTAGAAGCGCGATATTATTTTAATTTTTTTTACATGATTAACTATTCTCAAATTGTGTTTGAATTTTCCGAAAATTGCCTTAAATTTGCATTTCTCCTTAAGTGTTTAGGCCATAAAACAATTATTAAGAAATTATTTTCAATGCTTTAAATTATATCAAATACAATTATAAATCACGTTTTATATCAAATACAATTATAAAACACAATTTTTAAAATTCAATAGTATAGTCTGTCCTATTTGACAAGCAGAAATACACAGGACAACTCGCTGCTGGGCGCATTTTGAAGGCAAAGCTAGCAAATTCTGAGGAACTTTGATTGTTTGAGCTGCCAAAGATCAATTGAAAAGCCTCGTGTTTTATAGATCTCATTGACTGGCAATAAACATAATTTTGACAACCAATACTAAGTAACGTTTCAAAGTAAACTCTTCATTTTTAGTAGAGTCAGGTGCTAATGATGAAGTTCTTTTTCCTTGACTATCATGTCAAGTACAAACTGTAGTATTAAAGTTCAGTAACAAAAAGTCAAGAGGAGTTTTGATTAAAAAAAATTCATTTTCGGAAACGAATGCCAAAGTCTGAAATCAAGAAGTATTTTAAGGTTTTTTGAATATTTTTTTGTTTCCTTCTAACCATTATGTTGAAATATCTGATTAAAATAAATCTTCTGATAAAAAAATATATATTTCCTTAATGAAAAATTATATATTTCCTTATGAAAAAAAATAAAAAGCTTCTTTGTCCTTCAGTTTATAGTATTCAGATGGATATAAAGCTTATGATTTTCATTTAAAGTGTCTGAGTAGGTATTTAAGCAAAAATATCCATTCATGAGTATATTTCGAAGAATTTTTCAAGACAATGAAACAAACAAGAAGTTCTAGGATGTCTTCATGACTCACTAGCAGACATTTAGTCTAATAAGCTTTTAATTTTGAAGTTTGGGACGTTTACCCTTCTGTATTCAACTAAAGCCCGTAATCAATAAAATTTACCACGACTGTGATTGAGTGAAATTCAAGTCAAAAAAGGTAGAAAAAGTAAGAAAATTTCAGATATTTGAAGATGATGTGCGAATAGAAACCTAATTAGAAGGATTATTTTGTAAACTATTATTTCCCTGGGAGTGGGTCAATATAGCTATTAAAAGAAAATCTAATAAGAAAAACAAAATGTCATACCTGATTGACCCACTCAACTAGACATTAACTGAAATCACCACATGGTGTATTTATGTCCAAAATTTTTAGCACATAAGTACAAAATTATGAAAAGTGTGAGGTTATGATAGAAGTCTGAATAAAAGGAGAACATACCAAATTTAGACTTCGAAATCCTCAAAATTAAACATTTTTTGTAAATTCTTAAAAGATTTAGAGATATACAATTACAAATATCATATTAAATTTAATCTCGAACAAAAAAGAGAAGACTAACGCAGACACACATACAGGCGTACGGTTAACTTCGTTATATATATAAACACATACACATGTGTGGGTGTGAGCATGTGTGCGTGTGCGGTCGTGCGCGTAACGTGTGAGCACCTCGTACTTAATCGGAATAACTTGTCTAATATCTTTACAATATTAAATACATAAACATAAAAATACTATTAAGCATGACGTGAGTTTGGTTAGAAAAACTGTTTCAGATAACTGATTTTATTTTCTGATAAGAATGGAACTAGGTAAAATAAGCAAGTATTTATCTAGTACCAGTTTGCTTTTTTTTATAAAATATATCTGAAAGTATGTGCATAACACTAATATATACTTATTTCAAAAGCACCACATAATGTTAATGAAATTTCGGAGCACGTTATTCAAACCGTCCTTTGCACAAAATAAACGAGTCAAAAATCATTGAAAATATACAAAACAGAAACGTACATATAAAGGTTCACCCACGGCTCCTTACTAATGAATTCATCAAAATCACCACCGCAAACAATCGTCAGACGCCGACTCGGAATACAAACGGAAATAATATGATGGAGGCGGAATAAATAAGAGCGGTGTTGTTGCCCGATTTTGGAGATCCCACCCCAGAAGTCAGCATTAAATAGACGCTGTCACAATGAAATCAAGTCAATAACTCCTTCAAAAAATGTACTATTAATGCTTTGGCGAAAGTAACAAATTAAAGTACTACTTTTGAAAATAACCCTCTCCCGATGTATTTATCAATTCACAACTTTTAACTTAAGAAAAAATTTAATGGTCGCCACATTCCTTAGAAGGAAAGCTACTTTACGTATCATTATTCTAAAATATTGGTGTAACTTAGTGACATTAACAAAAACTTTTGAAATAACTACCTCAATAATATTAATATAAAAACATACAGATAAAATATAGATGGTTTAAGTTATAGCAGGAAAACTGTTTATCTGATTGACCAAAAAAGTTTCACTATCCTCCAGTTTATAGTGTTCAGATGGAAATGAAGCTTATGATTTTCATTTAAAGTGTCTGAGTAGCTATTTAAGCCAAAATATCCATTAATGAGTATATTTCATAGAATTTTTCAAGTTTACATTTCTGCATTCAACTAAAACCCGTAATCAATAAAATTTTATTACGACAGTGATGGAACGAAATTGTGATTGAACAAAAATCAAAGTAATATTTATCGATTTAATATATATTCTCTATTTATGTCAGTATCAAATAGAAGAAAAAACTATTACGTAAAAATAATTATTAATAACTAATACGTAAAATTTTGACAGAATCCGCTATCTTCACGTTCAGGTTCGTTTGATAGTTCGAATAATCGGGGAAGAGTTGAATTTTACTCACACCACCATGCATCAAATTTTGACCAATGAATTGGGGATGAGAAAAATTTGTGTAAAAAAGTTTCAGAAAAATCTTTTTCGAAACGATTTTCTATTAACAAGTATTTGGTCAGTAAAAATATTCCTATGGCTCCTCAGCCTCCTTGTTCACCCGACTTGAGTTTATGTGACTTTTTTGCTCCCAAGACTGAAAATTCACCTCAAGGGACGTCATTTTGGGATATTCGGGAACATTCAAACAGCCATAACCGACCAACTGAAGTCTATTCCAGTATCCAGTTCTAGCACTACTATTTCGAATGGGAGAATCGTTTCCAGCACTAAGCGGCTTCCCAAGGTAGTTACTTTGAAGGGAACAGTGTTGAATTGTAGTACTATTTGAAGAAAAAAAAAGGAAAAATTAGTTCCGTCACTTAATGTTGTGTACATTACCTCGTATGAGACATAAATAAGGAATATGAAAGGCAAAACTTGACAAAACTTATCAATTATTGAAATAACTAGAATACGTACAAATTATAAAAATTACACAATTTTATTCACATTCCATGTTTACTCCTTCTCAAACAACATGCAAAAGCATATTTTCATTGAGTTTTTTAGGCTTTCTACGATATCTTATTGAAATGCTAATAAAATCACATAAATAAAAAGTGAATCAAGTGAATCAAATTATTTTAAATGAAGGGTATTTTAAATATTACTTTTTACAGTAAGATATGTGTAAATATGCAGGACAACATTTTATACGGAAGATCATCCGATGGAAACGTCTCCCACGCGACACAATATTTGCCTTTGTTTCGCGCAACGTTAACACGGAATTTAGTTATCGAGGCAAGTGAGCTATTCAAATATATCCAAAGACACTGGCACATTTCATCTCTGAGATGACGCCGCCTAATAATATTCAACACGAATGACGTCGAGTCGCGAGAGAAGAATAAACGTCAGAGCGAAAGTTTCAATAAATGCGGCGTAGTGCGGGAGTGAAAAGGACTCAGATGATAATGTATGGATACTCAAAAGTAACTTTTCGATGTCCCTGGCTGCATATGTTCAATGAAAATAGCATTAGATATCCAACCATTCTCTATAGTATTTTATAAAGAAATTCATTGCGAATCTACTTTAGTATTTTATTAAGAGATTTTACTATGGAAGGATTAAATAAAGATTTCGAGTAAGTCATTATACTTGTGTGAATTCAAAGCCTCGGATTCTGATTACTAATTTCAGGCCATAACTTAAAATTTAATTGCTAGCTTCCTAATAAATAGGTATAGCACTAATACCACTAATTCGGCATTATTAAAGTTTATTTCAAATGAGAGCCTGTTAACATGTATGTTAATTAAATTTAATTTTATACGTAATTTTTATGGTCCTTAAAATATACGTATGTATATATATATATATATATATATATATATATATATATATATGTATATATATATATATATATATATATATATATATATATATATATATGTATATATATAGATATGTGTGTGTGTGTGTAGTATATGAAGTTAGTGAACTTATGATTTCTTAATGGTATAAATGTAAAAACTACCCCACTAATCAATTCTTTTCAAGTGTTTTTGTTATAACCTTAGTTAGATATCACAATGAACTAAAAACATTAAAACATCTCCGTTTTCATATTTTTACGCAACAATTTCTTTGTTAAAAAAATAATTTAGGTGTATAATTTATTAAATAGTTCACTAACTTTATTCCCCTCTTTGATTCATATGCAAATTAATATTACAGGTTGTTAAAAAGCAAAATCGTTTTTCGTTTAATTAATTTAATTAGAAATAGATAAATGTATTTCAATTAAGTATAAATTTACATTAAATGTAAGATAATATGGAGATAAGTATTTTAAATTAGAAAAATAAAATAATTTGGCCCCCTGTATCAGGTTCAATCTTTATAATAAAAAAATATTTAAATAAATGCAGTATTTTTAAAATTATATTTTATTGTTATTTTCAAAAATTGGTATTTCTTTGTTTTCACACAAAGTTCCGTTTTATATATGCAATGTAAGTCTACGGTTTTATAGCATAAAATAAGAAGATAAAATATATTAATCTCCTTACCTTCTAAAATCTACTTCACGTTAAAATATTTTGATGTATTTAAAATATGTTTTATAAATTTTGAGTATAATATAATCTCAGTGAAAAACAAATATTTTCTTGTCCATGGATGTAAGCTAGCCATTCTATTGTTGTGAAGAGGAAAATGTTATTTGTTACCTTTGTTTAGTTTGGTGTAAAACAGCTTTATGAATAATACAATTTTCTTATGGAGTTCGGATGAACATATAATATGTGTTTATTCGTTTTGTAGACCCCGTGAATAATAAGAAATAATATTTACACAAGTCTAGTGTGCCAGGTAGGTTTTTAAGTGAAATTTTCAAATTATTGGTAAAGTTTATGTATGACAAAACTACAGATTTGACCTGTTTGCGTATTCAGTTTACTTATAAATATATGATTTAGGGGACATGACAAAACTAATACAACAGAAAATATTATTTTTATGTATTGGTGTGCGAGTCTACAAATTTGTTCGCATTTACGAAAGAAGTGCCGAAGAGATTTTCATGAAATTTTTCCGAATGTTTGTTGGGTCATCATATTCTCTAAATATCTACGCTGTCAAGGTTTAAGAAGTGAAAAAAATTAATTAGTTTGGTAAAATTTAGGTGTATATGAAATTGTTGAATTGAAAACTTGAACTCTATTCAAAGCACTTTACGTCTAGTAATTTTTTCCATAAAATTTTCATATATTCAAAAGTAAACTTCATTACCTTTTTCAGATTTTTATACTTCTATGTAAATATATTTCACGTCTATTTCATAAAAATATTTTTTTTTGGCCAAAAAATAATAAAGAGTATTAAAGAGCATAAACGTAAGCTAACAAAACGACTAAAATACCTGTGACGCCATCAAAGCTAATCCGACAGAACGATATGAAATCAGTCATTGCATTATACAGAAGAAGCGGGCCACTTTCGAGTAAAATACATAAAAAAACGTCTCCCCGGACCAATTTAAAGATTCCCTGTTATAAATCATAAAAGTGCAAGGCATTCCGCCCTGCGTCCGCTTTACGTCGCTCTACCTAATAATGAAACTTGAGATGTATTAATTACACCAACACCGTGTCTTTAAGGAAGTAAATGGGAGGTTGAAAAGATATTTTAGTCCGTATAGGGGTGAAATCGCTGTGTAATGTAGGGTTCCGGTGATTGGATTTGACGAAGCGTATGTTGTATATGGCATTATACATATATATTAGGTTGGCAACTTATGAACTCGCCATCTCTGTGCACAAACTTTTCAACTTTTAATATGTAGTCAGCAAAATCAATCGTTAACTATATAAGCACCGTCGGTATGCAACACTTATCGCCAATGTGTAACTTCTGTCCTTAATTTTTTTATCACGTAAATTATAAGAGAGAGATCGAAATCACTGAAATAAGATGGCAAATGGTTTGCCTACTAGCATACTTCATCCAAATGACAGTAGTTTCTCATGTGTCACTTTTGCTACGTGAACTTTGCTCGGATTTGAAGTAAGTTTCATGGTAATTTAATCAATTGTTGACAATAAATTTTAGCTGTAATTGTGCAGTTAGATTGAAAGAGTTTGCGATGAATAACTCAAAAGTATCATATGCACTCAAAAGTATATTTTGACCACCGTTATATTTTGGTCTAGGTACACCCTTTTCTGCCGCTCCTAGCCACTGGCGTTTAAGCTAAAAATTAAGCATTTTAAGCCATGCCCTTTTCATCCCCTGTAACCAAATACTTTAACATCTCGTTGATACGATGGGAATTCAGTAGCTCCAAATACACATTAGCCTTTGCTTTAAAGTTGTAAGGGTGTTAGCTCTTGTGGTAGCCAAACGGAATATTTTCACTTCTTTCTAAAGGACGAACTTGTTATTTCTTTGCCGTATAAGAGCATTTAAATAGCTTTGACGATTTGTTTCAATAAGGTTTTTATATTTTTACAAAACAGTTGTAGGATGTAGCTTTGGATGAGATTGATCGGACAGGTCAAAATTCCGTTCTTTGAATCTTTGGAACCAGTGCTTGACTATGTCATAAAAGAGCATACCTTTACTTACCGATTTATACGTATATTGGTGTTTTGCTGGTGTTTCGTCCTAAACGACATTAATTAAGAAGGAGTCTTCTATGTTGACTTGGAAACACCTGTTTTCTAATTTATTCTTCATTCGCTGATTACTTAATTGCTAACTGTAAAGAAGTTCTGTCACACTCAGAACGCTACACTCTTTATATAACCTGCAAGAAATATTCTAGAATCTTCTATAACATTCCAGAAGTCGGACGAAAAAATTGATGGGTTTATAAGTTGCCAACCTAATATATATACTAGTGTATATATGTGTGTGTGTATATATATATATATATATATATATATATATATATATATATATACACTAGTATAAACTAAGTTGCTTGTTATTATACAGTTTTCAAATTAAAAAATTAAGTGTTTTTGAAGTTTATAGCTTCAATCACATAATAAAAAAACGAATTAAAGGAACATTTATTTCATATTAATATTTTGAATTTTCCACACCTGTTGGAATGTGGAAAGTAAAGGTTTTACAACTGATTAATTGTACTCTCAGCCAGTTTTAAATCATTACAAAATTAAATTCAGATCTATTTACATATTAAATGTCTACACTCGTTTTTGCTTATTTGATAAATTGTATTGTAAACTTAGAAACCTTCATATAGAAATGACATACTTGTTGTTAATCCCTTTCTTGTAAAATTAAAAGAAAGCGGTCCGTGCGCATCAGGGTGGACACAAATTACGGCTCCGTAGTTCCCTAACTCTTTCAAAATTGTCGATAAAATATATACTTACTTAATTTATACTTAACATTTTGCAGAGAGAGGTTAAAATGGAGAGTGGTAAATGAAACTTAAATTCATTTTAAAAAACCTTTCTTACCGAAACCCTCAACAATGGGATATTATCAAATTTTTTTTTTGCAGTCACAATAAGATATAAGTTGGAAGAGGGAAGGAGGATGCCTTTCAGACAAACAAAAGATCACACATACGGACATAACGAAACAAGGTTTCTTGTTTTGAATAAAAACAAAAATTTTTGTATCGTACTCAACTACCACGATGTTTATGCGGAGTTTTTGGGATGTTTTTGCATACTATGCGCAAAAGTTTGGCCTCCGAAATATGAATAATAATTCAAACTGATTGAAATAATTTTACGATAATTGCATTACAGATTTTTGATTGAATCAAAATTGATACTGATTATTCCATTGTAATAAACTACAAATTATTAATAAAAGTAAATATTTGGGAAGGATTTGATTTTGAGGACGAATGTTGTCTATGTAAAAACTTAGACAGTTAGAATCAAGAAATTTGTCTTATAAAAGAAATATATTTACAAATTAATTTAGAAAAATAATTATTTGATGGAACAAGTCCATTTTAGCTTATTCACAGTTTTGTTTTCATATATCTACCGATTAACTTATATTAATTGTTACTTTTTAGTGTTTTTTTTGACAGGTTTGATGTACATGGAGAAGAAATTAAAGTGGATGGCACAAACTGCGTAGCGCTTTTGAGATTCTCATCTCGTGAAGGAGACGTGCACAGAGAAATATTACTGAACATTTTATACTGAATTTTAGCAATCTTATTTAATGATATCCCACTCGAGTTACACGAGAAAGAAAAAAATATTCAAGGATTTTTTCCCAAACAAACGGACATGACGAAATAATAAGAGTCCCGGTACAACCCCTTGGCAACGGTAACCAATGAAATGGCAAAATCATATGTTTAATTTCAAATTATATTTGTAAATCAGGAAAAAATGTGTAACAAATATATATGTGATGCATCAAAAATAAGATACGGATAATGACGCAAGAGGGCACAACGTACGGAAGGTACATTGAACGCAAGGTTATAAAAATTATTGCCATTTTAGACTGGTTTTCATTCAGTATGGGCTCTTTATGTGTATTTGTAATCCAGTGTTTTGCTACATGCATACTGATCCTTCGTAGAATTCTTTTGTGTATTGAAATATCAGGAGAATATTTTATTATATTTTCCGGAAAACAGTTAAAGAGACTATACTATTTTATTCCAGATTGGAGATTCAATAAAATGCAAATTATTGGTAATGTTTAATTAAAAAGCGGTTAAATCCATTATTTCTTCACTTGGAAAATTTTCGACACTCGTGATTATATTATTATGCTTTTGTTAGAGAATAAACGTAATTTGAAAGTACTTTGGCATACAATAGGCATCATAATAAAAAGTAATTAAATTTAAACATTAAACAAAATTATAAGAAATATACTACTTTTCAAATCACATAATGAGTATAGTAATTATAATAAGAATTAAAATCACAAGGAATTAAGGTTAAAAATGAAATACAATTATAGAGGTAGTACAATTATTGTTCTAAATCACATAATGAGTACATGTAAAACTCTTTCGATGAGCATTTCTGGCAAACAGTTTTTTTTGCAGGCTTGGCAATTCACAAAAAAATTGTTACCGAAACAAGAAGACTTTACAGGACAACGAGTACGTTTGCCCAGGTATTATGTTTTGTACATTGACATTACTATTTGCACTTTTCCTGCTATTTGTGTACACCTTAGCCAGTTCTTCTAACAATTGTCTTCTTATAATACAATCTCTTCTGCTGATTTTTTTTTCCATTCAATACACGATACAGAATCAAAGTGTTTATTGCTGTTAAGTCTAGTAAATTATAAAAAGTGTCAACTGTTCAACGCTTAGATGGGTTTATTATAGAACATTTGCAAGCCATTTGATCCACGATGTCTACTTCATACTATGAACTGTTGTAGAATGGTACTACATCAGATTTATTTTCGTACCGGTCTTAATTTGAATATCTGGGTGCATAATGCTAAGGAGAACAGCATTTTTTGTTTTGCTTCGCCTATTATACCGTCAAAGGGCTATCGTCTTTTTTCAGTACCACCTTATTGTACATTTCTTCTTTTGCTTGTTTGGCGCAAATAAATATTTCCTGGTGAGTTTTATATACAATACCAACAATACTTGTACCATTTGATTTTAGAAGTTCAACAAGTGACAGAAAAGTGAAAAAAATTATATGTAAAATTACTTCTCTTTTTAGGTAGGGTACAACGTAATCCCCAAGACGTTCGTCATTTGCCCTAACGTCATCCTAGCTTAGGTACGGAAATGCATTTACTATATATTTTGAGTCCTTATCTAAACCCAAGCAGAATTTTTGTCGGCATTTGTTGATTTTTGTGGCTATAAATTGAATAAATCTGCGTCGATTTTGGAAGGAAAAAGTTGTTCATCAGTTGTTATGTAGGGTCCTAAAATACAACAACTTTGAGCACTAGAAATAAAATTGTACCACACTTGGGATATCAATGCAAACTTGTCAGTGTCAGTCTTTATGATCTCTCCGATCTCACGTTGAATCTCAAAAAGTTCATAACCTCCCGGAAGCTATCCCAAGACTTCGTACATTTTACAAAATCGTTACTCCATTTGATTGACCATAATACTATATGCATATGCAGATCTAAAGTTTTGGCGCCTATACCCCCATGTACATAAAGTACAGCCGGAAAAGCTTCGAGCTCTTCAATTTTTAGAACCCAGTCAGGAGAGTGAGTGCTTCTGCTATGGTGCAAGACAAAATTTGTTTCAAAAATTTTTCGTCAATACTAAGTCGCCCAATACTGCTGCATGTCTCATTTACGTCAAGTTTTGTGTGGATGAGACATGCAGCAATGTTTCAGCTGGATCAACTCCATATGAGCATTTTGGAACAACTCCATATGAGTTGATCTAGCATGATCTTTGAATATATTTTGTTGACCTCGTCTACACACCATAGTTACTGTTAGTGACCACAGTTGTTTCAACCTTCTAAGTCATTCAATCAGGTGCTGTAATTTCAGTTCCAACAGTAATTACTTTCAGAAAATATCATGTAAGCAAAGCAACGGCTGACTCCAACCTAGTCCTTGACTGCGTGGCCCACCACGACTTCTGGTTCTTTCACGACCTCTATATTATCTAAACGCACCATCATTGTCAAAAGTTGCTGAAGTTAATTCTTGACCTAAAAATAATTATTTATAAAAACACTTGTTAGGCAAAATAGCCATTATAAAGTGTAATAGCAGACTGAACAGAGAATAGTGTCGTACTTACTATGTATATTACGGTAAATAGAAATAATTTTATTGACTGTTATATAATATGTAAGTATAAATATAATAAGAACCGTCCTATAATTTGATTTATAGAATTTTTACCATCAGATGATAAGTTGCTATCTGTAAGTAATTGTTACCACTCTTCATCGGACAAATGCAATGGCTCGCCATTTGAGTAGTTTTAGTCGATATCTTGGAGAGATTAAATAATTTCCACAGGTCTTAGAACACGTTTAGCCACAGCGCGCAAAAATATTTTAGACTCATAAGTGCGACGTGACAAGAACAAAACAAACGTTACACTCTCGGTATTGCCGTCAGATTATTAAAGTGGTTATTCTAACACCACACTGCCGCCCCACCCCCTGAGCCCCACTCCGCTGAGCCACAAATATTCAAAATACTGCGCGAGTACCTAAATAGACGAATTCAACGATATTCGAACGACTAGTCCAGAAATTAATTTATAAGAAAGATGGAGTTAATCTCTAACTGGGTTAAATTGATCCTACCGTGCTTCGAGGTAAACTCGATAAAAAAATATAAATGATATATATTGCGATTAATTGGTCGAAATCTCACATAAAAAAATATAATCACATTTTATAAAGTCATAAAATATTAGGAGACTACGCATAAAAAGACATATACAAGAGCAGAAATGACATCAAAATGGGCAACATTTTGGACGCCCATCATTTCGTGTTAAAATAATGAAATTAAAAACCGACCAAGTGTGAGTCTGCCATATGTCGTTTGAATTGAATTTACTTTGTTGATCACAAGCCATTTCTAATACTAATTTCCTGGCGCAATAAATATTCATCAGTATCTGTTTATCTGAAATCAACAATCATCTCAACAAAAATCTGTTTTTCTAATTTTAAATTCTGGAGTTCGAAAATTAAGAAAAGGGGTTTTATTTTTTCTGTATATCTCTACAGATATACTCCATCAAAATTATCTAATTAAATATTCATGGGAATTAATTTTATTTTTCAAAAATATTTGTATATATCGGAAATTGATATGCATGAGGGTATAATATGTTTTATCACTAGGCCAAATTTCAAGTTTATATGTCAAGCTGTTACCGAGAAAAAACGACTGTAACAGATGGATAGAAGGAAAAGGTGTTATCCTATAAGGATTCTATTTTGTCTCCTTTTAGGTACAGAGCTTTAAAACATATACATTTTCATTTCATTTTAAAAGACCAATCCCAACGAAATCGTACTTGGTGGAGTGCACCAAAAAATTGCATCTATCCTTATTTCACGACGGAGCTCCATAAAAATGTCGATTGTTTCGATCTGTCATATGGTGACCGAGAAATATGATCATATTTTCTTCAGGGTAAGCAGTATTTATTTCATAAAACAGCTATTTAGGTAAACACATATAGTTTATGTGTATCTTCATAATGCAATGTTTATAAAGATGCCGATTTTATTAAAATAAAACTTGTTATATAAAACTAGCACTAGAAAAACGATGGTTCTATACGCACATACGCAAATATAAACATTTAATGCTATTTCTATAAAACTATTTTCAAATATTAATATTACTTTTCTTTATACTGATATATTGCCTAGTAGGTGTTCCACAACTGTAAAAAGATTTCCGAAATTATGAGATTTAGAAACATTTCGTGCCGGTAAATTTTATATAGATTTCTAGTAACGTCTCTTTTCCTAACTTTGACTGTAGCATATTGGGCACAGGAGGGTGTCGGGTAATATTTGTTGGACATTTTCAATAACATGCATAACTGTAATATTTAAATTTCTAAAAAATTAATGATTTTGATGACACATAATTAGTGTGTATTTTTTATAACTCATTCTTTTAACTGATACCCAAAAAATATGTGAAATTACGACTAAATCTAACTTTACCACTGAAATATATGATAGAAAAATAGCTGTGACAAATAAGTAAACCGATCGATATATGAATGGTTTCACAAAGATTCCATTTGTTCTCGAGATATTGTCATCATTTTTTAATGGTAAAAAATTGCTATAGCTAACCTAATTTACTTGACAGTTTAATGTTGCTGCATTAGTAGGTCTGATATTTTATAGTAAATTAAATTGGTATTACAGAATAGTAAACGTGAAAGTAGTCTTTTTTGGTAGACGCTTTTGACAATATACTTTTTATACTGACTTTATACCGCCTTTGAATACGAGTAAATATTTATTTGTAAAATAATAGCTGTTGCATCTCTGTTGACAGCACTGCCTTTTGCATGCATCAATACGATTGATTTCCTGATTGCCTTTTGCATGCATGAAATAGTATTATTATTGTCAGAATATACAAAATCAAAGAATTTTTTTTAATAATAGAAACCCATTTTCTGAAGCCTCATTTCAAAAAGATAATTTAACAAATTATAAGAATTCTGCAACAAAACGTATACAGGTATTACAACAAATTAACTACAAATAAAAATAAATAAATCCAAAATATAAAGTTGTATTGTGACTAGTGTTAGAGAATCCTTGTCAAAATTAACCCGTCAGGCTTAATAAGGTCTACATTTAACAGCGTTGTCACAACGCTGTTGTCCTTTCGCCTCAATTGTTAAAAAACTAGACCTGTTGATTGGTGAAAATCTAAAGGTAAATTTTATAATTGGATATGTTGCTCACGCTTGTTTACGCAGATATGTATTTTTGAGAACCTACAGAAAATAAATCAGAATTTTTTTCAAAAATTATTTATTCCTTATAATTTTAAACATATCTTAACTAGACGAAAATAAACACCCGGATCATTGTACATATTTCATGTTTCCTTTTCAATGTTTGGTGTAAACCTATTTTAATTCTATTATAGTGAAAAATTTACATAAAAATATACGGCTAAGGTGTAAAAGAGATTTTAAATTATGGCTTGGACACTTTCTTATTATCCTTATTGGCAAACATAATGACAATTTCTGGTAATGTTAATTTATTATACATACTACTAACTTAGTTTGATTCTTATCTAACAAACGAGCCATATTTTTGTGAATCAGATTTGAAAAGTTAATTATTCTGTGCTGCTCAGTATCTCTCTCGCAAGGTGTTATTAAATTAGTTTTATTCTAATAATTGAAATCATCGTTTTTATTACCCTTGCTAACGTAATTAGTTACCACTTTGAACAATATATATTTTATGACATTTCAAATTTTGATTAACCAAAAGACATTATGTAAAAATTTAATACGTCCTGATCAAATAAATAAAAAAAAACTAATAATTTTTACAACATCAATCAAATCGTTTCAACTTCTCTCTCTTACTTATTAATTAAGTTGACATGTTTTTGATTAATTCGATTTTTCTTTTCTTGTCTCCATCTAATCGTGTAGGTAAATGTTAGTTTTATAGATCATTGAGTGTCCATTTTGTCATATTTTTTTAAATTTCGTAATAGGTTTGATTTGTATATTAATTGTTACCCCAAAGAAGTGAAAACTTAATATTAAATTATCTACTTCTCCTTATTTTTATTTTAACCAATGAATTCATTGAAAAACATTTAAATATTTTGTATTAACCAATTGTTTTAATAATATTTTCTTCGAAAATTTATCTTGACCGAAAAATTGCAAGAGAGCACAGTAAGAGGAGTAATACTAAAAACTCGCTGTGCAATAATATTTAAAAAAATAATTTTAATAACGTGGATAACTTTGTTTCTACTTCAGATTTACTAATTCCTTAATTTTATGATGAGCAATAACAAATTTAAAGTTTTTATCGTCATTATTAATTTGAAAATTTGACGATAAATTAATTTCTATTTTTCCAAACAGAACAAATTTAATTAAGTAAATTATTAAGTAAATAAAATTTTACAATAAAATTACTATACACCTTTTTATGCACCAAGCTATTTTATTGTGGTAATTGATTAAAAATAAATGTTAGAGAAATTTGTTTTGAAAAATTTTAAATAAATTCTTGGCCTTCTTAGTTCAAATAGTGTTTCTGGCACTGTTTGAACTCCATTTGAGTTCAAACAGTCAAGAAATTAGAAAAATAAAATAAATTTAAACCTGTTTAGCGAATTATTATAATTGGACGATTTATTTGAGGAGGGTTAATTACATAATAGAGAATTTCTTCTTCTTAAATTAATGTATTTTTGGCACCTATGAAAAAAACAAAAATTTTAATTATGAAAGATATATAAAAGTGAATATTATTCATGTCACACTTACCATTATTGTCAAAGGCACAAGCCTCCTCCTAGCCACAGTTTTAATCAAGCAACATGGTTCGATAAATTCAGTGTAATATTATTTTGTTATTCACTAAGTGGTGCGGAGATACAATTTTGTCGAGACGGACCAATGTTCGGTGCTTGGGCCCAATGTGTGCAGAATAACAAATATAGTTTCCCCTAGGAAAAAATAGACTTTCCGTGCTTTCATCACTTTGGCTTATTGCCTAATAGAAATGAAAATTATATTCCATATTGGTTTAGGTTTTCCCAGTACGGCAAATGCCCCAGAATTGGTTATGAGAATTAGATATCTCGCCTCTTCATACGCTATCTTTATTGAAGCAGACGTTATTTGATACGAATATATATAAATACGCTTTCAGGGCCGCTGTGTAAATATGGCAGTGTTTGACAATGGGTGAAATAGTTGAAACGCTCCAATTCCTTCCTGTGTTTGTAATAAATGCTTTATTATTGCTACGATGTGTGTGAGTTGTTTATATATTTGAAGCGAAATTCTATCTCACAAATCGTATGGCACTATCTTACATTATTTATTAGGTTTTTAATTATATTTAGATTAGGTTAATTATGTTTGTTGGCTTGTAATTGTTTTTATTATTCTTATGTAACACGTCAATAATTCGTAGCATTTCAATTTGAATTACACCAAGAATGTAGTAAAAGATCTGTGATAATAATCATGGAATAAACGTGATTTATTTATAAAGAATGTTCGCTTAGTGTCAATGTTGAATAGTCCTCTTATTTCGGAACACATAATTTGATATTTTTTATTATTTTCTGACTTTTTGTCTGTATGACAACCATAATTAATCAACAATTGTAGCTTAATTCAAATTTAAATATAATTTATTTACCCAATTAAGCTTAAATTGCGACAAAATACAACAATTGTATAAATAAATGAAATATAATGTGAAATTTTGTAAACTTTTTATTGCACTAGTAGCCAAACAAAATGAGTAGTTTACCACATTACTAATATTGAATAATTTTATGTCGTCCTCTAATTTAACGATATATTGTTCTTATAAGTTAAGGTCATTACCTATGTATTTTGCTTTTAAATTTTAAAATAATATAATAAACACCTTATGGGAATTTTTATATGAAAGAAAATTTTATTTTAAATAAATTTGAAGTTACTATCACAAGCCAATTCCTTAAATTTATATAATATTAATATTAATTAATGCACTACGCTCATGATATCGCAATACCACATGATATCCGAAACAGCTCTATGCAGCTATAAATATTCGATTTATGGAATATAAATTACTGAGGAGTTTTGGTCTACCGGTTTTCATTGTGTGACTATTATTATGAGGGTAAGTGTGTAAATAACATTTCAATATGAAACAATTAATTTAACAAATTTTACTGTAGAAATAACCACCCAAAAAATTGCAATACGAAAAATATTTCCAAATAATAACATTATTATGGGATGCATTCACTACACCCATGTACCCTAATTGTAAAAAATGTTTATGATCTCTAATTATGGAAATAGGAAGACATTTTTTTAACTTTTAATATGTTTTTTTAAGGTTTTAGAACTTGTCAACCGTAATTGTAAAACTTATTCAAAATATGAAAACTGCCACTATATTTTTCAACTTTCAGTGCACAAATAATATCGGATCCACAACCAAACAGTCCTCTCAGACTTTAAGGTTTTAATATAAGTCTAAGTCTATTAAAATCACGTATATTGTTTCATATAGTTATTGTTATTGAAACAATATTTTGAAAAAAATAAAAGGGAATAAAACTTTATATTTTCTATCCAGGACTTTCTGTATTATACGTCTTTACATATAATGAAGCTGTAAAATTTGTGTTACTGCGTATTGAAAACATATGCCGAGAATAATAATTCAGGTGATGAAGAATAAGTAAGAATTTATTATATTTTCAAAGGTAAATTTATTATATTTTTTTTCATCACAGGCTGCTAGGTATAAAAAACAACCCACAAATTAGAGGCGTGATAAATAATCACTAGATTTTTTTTAAATTAAAGAATTTGATACGAAAGACTAGAGCGGATTTTTTTTTCATTCCTTATTAAATATATTATCAGATTTCTGAAAATAAGTTGAAAAATTTGTCAGATGCGACTCACACTTTTTCCCTACACACTAGACACTTCAGGCACTTACATATGTTTTATATTGCCATAATAGACAACATATGTAATACTTTAATATTGATAAATATAAAACGAGTTATTTTAAAAAAGATTGTTTTATTGGCATAGCCTCGATAGAAATATATGATTCCCATTTAAATTTTTATTAAAATAAATATGTTGTTCCTGATAAAAAAAATTTCGGAATGCAAATAAAACAATTTTCCATTAAACACCTCATTTTATATAAAAACATGTATTTCATTTTAAGTATTCGACAAATATTACAAAAAATAACGCCATTTATCACCAAATAGAAATGATATAATATAATATCCATGATTTAGAAATATAATTATTAGCGGTGCATATATTAATATATATGTGATATAATTTGAAATGAATTAAGAGAGATGAATTGTATGCTGTAACAATATAATGAAATTTCATTACATAGGTATAATGAAATCAACATAATATGAGAAAGAATGCTTAAAACATAAACAAATGCATCGGAGGTAAAACATGATGAAAAATATAAATAATTAAACTTCTTTATCCTGTATCCATTTGCAATATGATAGCAAGTTGTAGCTCCCAATAAAATATTAAATATAATACCCAGAGCCGCGTGCGGCTACAAAAGCACCTACGGCCTTGCTCCATTCCTTGTCTCGTAAACGGGAAATATATGCAAGAAATTATGGTTGTTCCGTACATATCATGTGATATAATCTTTCTTCTTTATGGTGCACTAAAAATAATCAAACTGTACAATTTAGGCGTTATTCTGTGGTTGGTTAAATATCAATTTGTGTGCTCGCCCGTGTTAGGCCTCACTAAAAAATAAAGTAAAAAGCGGGAAACGATAGTGCGATCTGAGATTGCAATACGTCACTCTTTTTTACGTATCCCTAACACGTTAGCTAAACCTAGATGAGAACAAGAAATGGTAAGACAAAACAATCAGTTTATCCCTTTTTACATTCCTAAAAGTTGTTTCAAAGGTTTGATTATAACCGGCATGGTACATGTGTATATTACATTTAAACGGATTGGAAATAGTACATTTGAAATAATTCGGCATTTTCTTAACGACTAGATTACGTGCTACAAACTCTTTTTTCATGACTAGTTAGATGTTCAGTAATTTTGAACCACAACTAAAATAGCAATGTTACTAATTTTACAAAGAGTAGTTTGTTCGCTTATTAGAGTTGTGGCCTAAAATGACATATCCGACTGACATACCTTGTGACTAATATCCAAGTAAATGATATCTGAATGATGATGAAAGTGGCAAATTGCAAAATTAACAATTGATGTTTTTCTTCTTTAATTATCGTAATTGTCTGTAAGTTTTAAGGAACTTAATAGAAATTGGTATCCATTTAAATAACAATTCTTTTATCGGCAAGCCAATAAGCGCATTTGTTCTTATTACAAAATTTGTCCTCTTTTTACAATTTTTTTTTACTCTTGTTTTAATAAATTACATTAAAAGGTATTATTTTCTTCATTTTCTCAATGAATCTTAAATTTATATCGAAAATATTTGATATGGATACGATTTTTTTATCATAAAATACTTTTATGGACATCACGTGGCCATATCAAAATTATTTTTAATTACGTCATGTTGTTTTCCATATTAATTTTCTTATATAATTAACGACACGAACATTCAGGACTACATTTATATTAATCCTCTTTTCTATCTTCTAAATTATACATAAAATATATTTATGACACCATGGATTATGACAGATATATATTAATGAAGACGAATTACATTTTGTAGGCAAATATTTTGATAAAACGACGTAGTTACGTGCGAGACAAGAAAGCGATGCCTTTCATTAAATACAAGTATAAATTATATAGAATACAGTAAAGACATCGGATGGCGCTGTGATGTTTATTTGATATTACCAGGTGTAAATAATTATACCATATTTAAACATTAAAGCAATGTACCCATGTATGTTAAATATATGTAAATCTAAAACAAAATTAACCCTGTTCATTCCTAAGTATAACATATTTTCTATTCTGATTATATTTAATTGAAAAATAAAAGCATTTTTGAATTAAATCTATTGAATAGTTATAGCTTCATGGAAATAATATTTAAAACATTTTTAAACAACAATAAAACCTGTAAACAAATTCTAACGTGCGGGAATTAATAAAAAATAAATGGTTCAATTGTCATGTATGTCATTCACCTAAATGAATAGAAGTGTTTTGAAACAGTTGACAAGTATTGAGATATTTTTTAGTTCATCCGATAAAAGTCGCAATTTTCTAAGTTAAAATCAAACATTTCTGTTACGTATTAAACAAAATCTGTATGGAATTTGAGTTTTAAAACCGGTCAAGTACGAGTAGAAATCGCACAACGAATAGTCCGTACATATTTCGGCACCTATAACATTTAAGTTTAAATAGTAATTCTGTGAAAGTAATTAAAATCGTTAATTTTTCACAACGTAAATATATTTAACGTATTACATACTATATCTTGCATTGGCTTATAAACACGGTGCATATTTCAAGAATTAGTTATGTATGTATATATATATATATATATATATATATATATATATATATATATATATATATCGCTACAGTTTTCTCGTAATCAAATGTCACTAAGTTTTTCTTGTCAACATTTTTGGTTCAATAGTTTGGGAAATAAGGGGGCGGTATGCTATATTTTCGCAAATATTTTTCAATATATTTTCAAATAAGTAATTCATAATTAATAAAAGGACCTTTTTGTATTCATCATAACAAGGTTTTTCAAATTATACATGTTAGACAAAATGAGAAATAAATCATTTTGAAGACCGATATTTAATACTCTTTAATAGTTACTCGAATATTTAAAAAAAATGGTGTTCTGAAATATATAACTTAATAAGGTGTATTACTATATAAACTTTCAAATGTTTGTATCTCATTGTTTCTGAGAAAATTGGCTTTGAATATAGAAAAATCTAAATGTATTTCCTACTGTATCTTTCGTAGGCCTAAGAACATGAAATATTTAAAAAATTATAACATCTAAACCATATTCTTTCATAATTCTACGTCGATTAGTTTCGGAAAGAGGGAGGTGGTCGCGTTTTCTTCAACTTTTTTTTTAAAACATCTGACAATATAATAAAAATGAAGAAAAAATATTTTCAAACCCTATAACAAGTCCTTTCAAACGTCGTCCCATGCTATATTTGGAATTGAAAAAAAATTAAGAATATTTAATTTACGCTACATAAATTTACGAATTAAACTTTTTGGGTTTTTGATATATGTAGGTTAATATAATACTCCAGTTTCTAAGTCGATTAGTTTCTGGGAAAAATGACTGTGACCTACTAACACTTTTTTTAATGTCTTTAAAGTATTTTCCTTTTTGAAAGTACGGAAATCTAAAAAATATTTAGACTGTTTTTTAATTTTTTTCAACACACACACATGTATACACACACACAGACACATATATACATATATATATATATATATATATATATATATATATATATATATATATATATATATATATATATATAATTTACCTTTCAGTTAGTGGTGGAAAATCTGTCAAGTAACAAATATATATTAGCGATTTGCATAAAAGGGTAAATAATGAAAATAAAATAAGACGCTTGTGTTCTTATTATAAATTATTTTCAACATCTAATATAGATTCTAGGCGTTGACGAGAGTTAACTCGCACCAATATTGAATTCATTTTCAGTAAATATTTAAGCAAATTAAAGGTGTCAATTTAAAAATAGGTCACTGTGTAACTTAACAGACAAATGGTTTCACTGCATTATTATTTTTACTTTACAGTTTAAAAGCGGGGTAAACAAAATCCACGAAATTAAATCTTTTCCATTATTACCTGTGATCGGTGTTTTATTTTTTTATTAAATAAGGATTCAAAATTGTGCTTCTTGAAAATATTTAAAACTCCCCTGTAAATTGTTCAAAAATCTTTGGCACTGAAAGCAGACAAATGCAATTACGAATCTAAATTTTAAAACACTTCTATATAAATTGCGGATCGTAACTTGTAAAAGTTTATCACATAAATATTTAATAGTTAATCAATACGCAAGTGTTGAAAAGCCTTCAACTCTATCCGAATACTTTTAGTGAAGAGCAACTTGCTCAGTTCCCACTTATATGTATAAATAAATTGGATTGAGGATACACCAGCAATAATTCACTGGGCATTGCATAATCTATTACTACTTGGGAAAGGCTTAACTATAAAAAGAAGATATATATATAAGAGAGAAGAAAGAAGTATTTGTATTTTATTTTAAATCCATTCGAGGTTTTTACACAGCTCGTCACACAGTTTTACATCATTGAGTATAGTTTAAGGTTTTGTTCGGACGCCTTACGTAGATTTTTCGTTGCTTTCTATGGAAATGGTTTTTATGTTTGGTACTTAGTTGAAAAACTGAATATAAAAGCATGTTGTTTGTATGTTTTTAGACTGTATGTCTACTTTTAATCAAAATTATGTATTTTTACCACATGAAAACGATTGTTAAATAGTTTAAAGTATTTATTGATTTATTTATTTCAACTCTATTGCATAATTTCTTTTTTTGTTTGCGTCCTCTAATGTGCACTCTGGATACTTATGGCGAACTCATAACAAGGATAAAAATCTCTTACAGCCAAATCGTACCCGGATGCCCATCGTGCGGCGCTCCTCAAAAGGCCGTGTACCTTTTGATTAATCCGGCACGCCAACCACGGCAACGACAATAAAATTAATAAAACCAAAGTGTCTGTGATTTTCGGTTTTCTGTTTTTAAACACTTGAATTTTAGTACTTTTTCTATTCGCATGTTTTGTTAATAAAACCAATCGACTTAAAAAAACCTTGTGCGTATTTACCTCTATCTGTCTGTATAAATGGATCTAATTTGAAAACTGTTGAATTTCTTGACATCAATTTTAGTAAAAGTACAGATATTAACCCTGGGAACAACATAGCTTCATTTCAATGTTACAGACGGTTCCTAATTTATGATGATGCCAGTATTAGATTTCGTAAAGCATACAGCATTTTGTGGAGAAGACACACTGTTACTTTTTGAGTCTACAAAATTTATACGTACATACGCGTTGCGTAGCTTGTACTGCATACCCAAATATTCCCATATACTACGTATACAGACCAAACATACGTAGTTTATAGGAATCTCCCTGTATCACAGTACATAATTACTCTGTGTAATAAAATGATCACTTTTTTATTGAAAATTATTCTATTCATTATAATTTTCTAGACGACACTTTTATTTTTTTTTATATTCGATAATATAATATAATCGAATATATATATATATATATACATATATATATATATATATATATATATATATATATATATATATATATATATATATATATATATAATATTAAAATTGAATATATTTGGCGTTAATTTTGCTGAAATTCATTAAAAATTACATTTTTGTCAACTAGATGAAACTACGTGATGTAGTATTATTTCTATTTTATTTAATTCTTTACCGCGACCTAGGTTTCAATATATGACACGTCTTCAGGGGGGCAATTTGTAAAGGTTATGAGTATATATCTTTACAAATTGCCCAACTGAAAATTTTGTCTTACGGCAAAACCTAGGTCGTGGTAAAAAATTTAAATAAAGTTGAAATGATACTGCATCACGTAGTTCATTTAGTTGAGAAACATTTATCTATATTCCATAAAACATCAAGTATGGTGAAATAGTAAAACCCATGATTATCAAAAGCTTTTTGTACGAAGTTCCACAGTACCATAATCTACGATGCAAAACTTTCGATTAATTGCGTGGCTGATATTTTATTTTGATACTTTTAAAACAACCTGTTTAAACAAACTCCATAGTCCACGCAAATAAAATCGTTAGTACAGTAAAGTTATATTGAATTAGATATGAAGATGCTAGATGTGTTTGAAAAAGTTTGTCGATCGACTTGTTTAGGTTCATATTGATTTCAATTAACTTTTGTTTGTCTATCTCACTCAAATTCTACCAAACCTATATATAACTTATGACCGCATCACAAGGACTCAACAATATTTGAAAAATATACGTTTTACGTTAGTAAATTCATTACGTTAAAGTTTTTAAAATAAAAATGTATACCTTTTATAAAAAGCAATGCTTTTGATATTACAAAAATGTTGAGAACGGCCAAGGCTTTTGAAAGTATTTGAAATATCAAAATTCTCCATAAGTACCAACCTCGCACAATGACCTTTCCTTCATATTTAGGCAAATTCAAGTGTCCATAATATTTCCAATTAAACTCTTTATATTTTTTATAAATACATGAATTTTTCATTTATTGATGATATGAATTTTTCATTTCCTACTATATCCGTCACAAACTAATGATTTAAACTCCTAAAGAGAGCTCATATAACCACGTTTTATTTTTATATGTCCGTTCACCTTTTTGTTATATACTCAAAGTTTGTACAGTTTTAAAATTATGCTCACGAAACTGCAAGGGGGTTGTTCAAATAAGGATCTCCAATAATATGTAACAAAATATTAAGATCGTTTTAACACCTTCACTGTCTATGGATTACATATGATAAATGTTTAACTCACTTGTAACCTCCGTGAATAATATGTGATACAATGGGTAATGCAAACTGCACAGTTATGAAGTCATTTTGTTGCGCAGATATTTTACCTTTCTGCAACTTTTCCTCTTTCACATCCTTTGGGAGATCGCTTCTATTTTTACGAAATGTTCCGCAAAAATCAGTTTTATGTTGTTTGAGGTGTGTTGCTAATGGAATAGTAGTGTAATTATCATTAAAAATGAAAAGTCGGCCCTCGTTCAACAATCCTTCACGCAGAGATATAACAATAGAACCCGGTTTATTCAATCCATGTCTTTGCCGATCATGTCCAGCACAAATGCGACAACTTTACATAGAACCGTTAGCAGCACATGCTTTAAAAACTGTGATTACTTATGTATTACTTTTCTGAGGATTATAAGTAAGAAACCCAAGCCTACCTCTAAATCTTAACATTGACTCATCGACGGCTATTGCGACGGTAAACTTTCCGCATATTGCTTATAATTTTATCGATTAATGGTTGAATTTTGTAAAACCTGTTATTAAAATGTTCACTTATTTGTGAAGTGCCAACATTTCAAAATAAAGATGAATCGATTGTACGATACTTTTACTTTATGTAGTAGGGGATGGTGATATATTTTGTCCTTTTTCCGGTAGCACCCAATAGTTAGAAATTTAACAGACCAGTAAATAGATAAATGCTAATGAAACACTTCATTTCTTCTACAGATGTTGGTTTTCACCTCTTTAATTTACGCCTGTCAAATATGTTTTAGGCAATATATTGAGTTAGTGAAGAGTAATATCAATATTTCTGAATAGTTTATTAAAAATTCAATATATCTTTATATGTTTAAACTTCTGTATATGCCTAAATATACACCAAAAGTGACAAATATTACTTGTACTTAATAGGTTTTTTATTATTTTTTAACAGTTTTTTGACGGAACTTTTTGTGGACGTTTCAACAATAACCCCGGAACTATCTTACATAGAACTCTAAAAGAAACATCTTTTGTTTATTTGATTATCACCACAAAAATACATGAATTTAAAAACCGAATGCCGAATTTTTCATTTGTGACAACATCTGTAACAAACATGTACAGGACTGAAATATATAGATGGATACGTTTTCATTTTTACTTTCATTTCCATTTTTACTTTTTAATATACATACGGAACTCTAAGAGCAACTCAAAAGTTTCCTAAAATGTCATAAAAACATATATATATATATATATATATATATATATATATATATATATATATATATATATGTATATATATATATACAATAACATCTCTGAAAGTTACGATGCGAACAGCTTAATCTTTTTAAAAATTTTTAATTCAAGTGTTCCTTATGTATCAACATGTTATGTTCCACTGTGCATAAACTATCATAATTTCATTAACGAGATCAAAATTTCTACAGACCGTCGACGTATTGTCACAATTATTTAAAATGACACGATTTACTGAAATTAGTTTTGTAAAATGGTCATGAATTATTAGTTACCGAAGCGGAGCATAAATGTAGAATGGAATATAAATGTGTAATTTACATAAATGTTGTATGAAATATGATGGTCAAAGTGACGCATGACGCGCTGTCACGAGATATATTGTTTGAATTATTGTCGGACGGTACAGCTATTATGATAATGTCACTAAGTTGCTATCATTGTTAGAACAATTCCTTTAGAAATATGAGTATTGTCGAGTAAACTGGATGATCTATGTACCTAATGGTTAATAATTATCGAATTGAGTCTCCATTAATTAATTAGAAATTAGGATTAAAAATACTTAAAAAAATATTGTAATTTAATAGCTGATTTAGTTATTAATAAATTTATAAAAAAAACAATCGATTTACTGAATCTGCTATTAAATCACTGAGCTGATGTGTTCTTTTTAGTAGTATAAGTAGTTGCCAGTATTACATATTGATGCTATGAGAATCAACACAGATCCCAATAACAATAAAAATCCTAAAATGTTATTTCGAATGAATTTATATCTTTCAAGATTTCGTTTTGGTTTCGATAGTTATTACTTTGATATGGAGAGAACGTAGCAAAATTTTGGTTAGTATTTAAAATTGTCAGGGCCCTCATATTTAATAGTACTTGGACGAAGTCGTACGTACTAGTTTCACAATTATGAAAGTAAATATTGATACGTGGTTAATGCTACCTATATTTTATTACTTTAAACAATTTTTAGTCACTTGGAATTTTAAAAGTGTAGACCATGGTACATATAGAAAAAGAAGACCGACTTAATGAAATTATTGCCGTACAATTTATATTTTTAGTGACTCATTTGTTACGGATTCTTCGACGTAATTCAATTTTTTTTGTCAATAAATATTTAATCTAGGTAAAGAATACAAATATTCATGTAGTGAAGAACCAAAAACTAACAAAAGTTAAAAAGAGAAACCAGTGAAAATCAATTGCGTAAAAAATATTTGAATATTGATAGTCGACAGTGGTTTTTGATAATAAAATCACTTTTTAAATCAATTTTTTACAAATAAATGAAACTACGTGATGTAGTATTATTGTAGTATTATCTTCAGGTGCACTATTAGCAACGATCTGATGTATTACAATATCTTCAGGTGGGCTATTAGCAAAGAAATTCTGTTTCATTTAATTGTGAATAATGAATTTCTACAAAATTAACGCCAAATATATTCAATATTTAATGTATTACATGATTTTAAATGCTATATGAGTATTGAAAAAGTATTAAATCTACCTGTGGTCTCTGTTAGGAAATATCCAAAGCATATCAGGCAATAAAGTCATATTTCTTTATAACAAAAAAAACAAACATGACAAAAAATTTAACGAAGCTCCGATCTATTCTTGAGGAGGATAAGGATAAGGTTAAGCGATGCACATTTATTTAATCTAGTTCCAATTCACGTTTCCACTTCATTTGTTAATTGAAATAAACCAAGGTTTCGTTGTACTAAAACATCTTCAGGTGGGCTATTAGCATAGATCGTGGTAAAGAACTTGAAGAAAGTAGAAATAATACTACACCACGTAGTTTCATATAATTGTGATTAATTAATCTTTACATAAAATTTTAATACAAAATTTGTATATATATATATATATATATATGAATATATATATAGACAAAAATGCCTTTCTGATAAATAGTTTTACTTTTAGTGGACCTCAAAAATTCTCCCTATACTCGATTTCGGCTATAACGTATGTAGTCTGCATCTAATTGCAAACACAGCCAACTCGGTACATAAAATACAAAAGGCATGCGCGCCCTTTTGTTTCAACATTTCACGACGATCCCATGTATTATCCTACTTAAATGGAACATGGAATATTTCGAATGCACAATCGTCGGTAGGTTTCGTAGGCTGTAACTTGGAACGATGTTTCTCTGCCCACGAAGACGCCCACATCCAGGGATGCATTTAAAATGTCAATCCGTAACTGGCTTTTTTCATTCAGCAAACTACAAAGAATAGACGAAATATTTCGACACGTGGAAACTATTTAAAATTAAGTTTTTTTCCGAGTTTTGTTTCTTTTTCCCTTTGAGTTATGGCTCCTCCATAGGTAATTATGTGGCTAAATTTTTATGAAATTTAATATTACAGAGGTATTATAGGTATTTCGATTTCTAACTGATATGTAGAAAATTATATGCATTTGTATATGGCACATATAAACATATATTTTTGTAAATGAATATAATAGTTTGCATAAGATTAGTAAATTTTGCCTTATCCGTATATAATTTAAGTATTATTCATATTCTTGTATATGTGTATGAGGGCATGTCTTTGACTACATACGTATATATATATGCGTGTGAATCAACTGTAAACCGACTGTAGGGGAAATGCTTATACAATAACTGCACACCTTTTCGTGGATTACGTTCCGCATTATTACATTTCAGTATATATAACTGAAGTTATCATGAAAAAATGACAACGTCACTTACATATATTAGCTCTTCTTTTCAGAAAGATTTCTGTGTATAATATTTTTTGTATGTTTGTATATTATTTGGGCAAAAAATTAGTATTATTTTCATTGTTATCCTTATTAAAAAACTAATTAACCTAATCAGCACGCATATTCCAGTGCACAGTTTAGCATTATTAAACAAAATTACACGAAACACTCCCCATAGTTTATTAATCAATATATATTATAAAAGTAAGTGTAAAATGTGTGTGCCGCTAAAACTCAGAAGCGAATCTCGTTACGATCAAAGCAGTTATATGATGTGGTAGCCCTTCATCCCCTATCCATGAAGAAGGCTCCCGTTTTTACCGAAGGGCGTGCTTAAGGGCTGGAAGTTTCGAACTCTAGAAATTTGTGGGAGAGTCCAGGACATTCGGGAGTAGTCAGGGGTATTTGACAACATTCCAGAACGTCCTGGAGCATTCTGGAATGTATTGGAAAGTTTATAAATAGTCTGGAACGTTCAAGAAAATTGGGCAACATTCCAGATCATAGTGAAACATTCCAGAACACTCAAGTATGAAAAGTGTCAAAAGTGTACTTAGTAGATTTCTTAATAAAAAGTTGATTTGATTTATATTTTATTCTATGCCAAAAGGTAATAGGGGAGGAGATCTTTCTAGTTCTGAAGCAAAACGGCGAAAATAAAAAGAATGGCAGAAAAATGAAACAGTCGAAGAGCGCGAAGCACGTTTACATTCCCAGCGTGAGAAGAGAGAAACCTAAAAACAATGAGCGCCGTGAGTAGCAGAGAAACCAAAAAACAACGAAATGAATGAAATGAAAAATCAAGAATTGCGACACAATAATAAAAGACTGCGATCGCAAGCCACCTATAAAAATATCACCCTAGGAGAAGTACAGAGAAAGACAAGTAAACAGTACAACCAAACAAATGAAGCATTCCACTATGACCCGACGAAAGAATATAACAAACACCAACATTTCGTAACCGGAAAAATAGATAACATCTGCCAATTTTGCTGCGCGAAAAAATTCAGTAGAGAAACATCAGAAATCTGTTGCATGAGTGGAAAAATTCAATTATCTCCATTGGAAATATTTCTGCAGGTATTTTTACATTATAGGACAGAAGAAACTCCAGAATCAAAATATTTTATTATATACACTTTACAATATGCAGAATCAAAATACTTTATAATATAAAAGTGTAAAACGCCTGTTCCAAAATTACTTTTTTCGCTGTCACTTCAATCAACACTAACAGAGACGATATCGATTATGTTTTTCCCATCGAAGGACAAATCAATCACAAAATGGGATCATTACTAGTACTACTCAACGAAGACTATAAATTTCTGCAAGTATATTTCATCGGAAATGAAGAAATAGAAATTGATCAACGATGCACAAACATCAGTGGATTGAGACGAGAAATAATCCAGGATGTGCAGAAGATCTTACACAAGTACAATCAACTTATTCACATATTCAAAACATCACTAGACCGAATGATTTCTGATGAATATATAGTTATAATTCACCTTAACCTTAACCTTTACCAAGAACAGGCAATGGGAGGTCAAATAATTGAATTATGATGAACTAAAGAAACCCAAAATCCTTCAACCATATAAGAGCAGCTTACGAGTGGGGATTATATTCAAACTGAAGAACATCGATGGAAGGATGTCGCTTCAGTAATAAAGATTCCTGTAAATGAGACAATACTAGAATGCAGGAAAAATAAAAAAGTGAATGGCTGGTTTGACACAGAGTGTGAGAAAATGACCAAGTGGAAAAATCATGCTTACAGAGACTGTGGTTGACGGATATACCAGAAATTCTTTTTTTTTATTTCAGAAAAGAGAGTCAAATGTAGAGTTAAGCTTAGGTCCGATGTGCCAGATGTATTCTACATAGAGAGAGGTCTCAAAGAGGGAGACTCTCTGTGTTGCAACTTTTTAACCTAGTCCTTGTAAAAGTTATGAGACTAAGGGATTAGTAGTTAATATAGGTGGGCAAACCAAAAAACATGTTATGGAGACGTATATTGCCCTTGAAACTGCTCCTAGAGCTATTGGCTTAGCAGTAAACGAAGAAAAAACAAAATTTTCGGTAGTAATCTCTAGAGCGCATGATGTGCAGTTGCTATAAATTGGAAATTATACCTTTCCAGGAGTCACTCATTTCAGTATTTGAGTAACCAAGTCTTACAGAATCAGATGGTTAGGACACGTTTTTTGACAGGAAAATCTGGACCCTGTTAAAAACTGACGTTCGCGAAGATTGAAGGCGCAAGGAAAAAAGATAGACCACCTACGAGGTGGTTGGACAGTGTAGAGAAGGACTTAAACATTTTGGGAGTCAACATATGGAGAAGCCTTGCATCAAGTCGTACTACCTGGAGGGATCAGATTGGGAACGCCTTGATCTGCACCAGGCTGTAGTGCTGACAAAGAAGAAGAAGATAAAGATATAATTCGAGCCGACAAGAACTCACCTGGATAACAGGAATATAGATTTAATGCACCTCGCATAGATAAAGTCGCCACAGGCCGTGACATAATTGTACAACGAAGAAGAGAAGGACTACAATGCATTGCAGAGACTCGCCGTTCATAGGATGCCTTTTATTATCCATTAATATTTCTACACGGACAGGACCGATATCATTTAAATGTGAAACAAATTCAACATAAAATAGGTGTAAAAACAAACAAAAAAGTCACATCGATAGAATTCTGTTTACCGCTTAATGATCGAAGACAATGAAACATACAATCACATACTCAATACTCACCGTTTATTCCAACCATTCCTGGTTATATGCAACAGTATATGCAAACAAATAGAAAATACAAAAAAAGTTATATGCAAAAGTGGTTATATGGTTAACATAAGACTGAATCAGAAAAAAACTACACACGGAAGAACACATCCACCTTCGAGACGCGATTATAAATGACGAAATCATTGACGATATTGGAACAATGGTAATCTTACTCTCATCTTACATAGGAAGTCTAAGACACATGCACGAATACACTCAATATGCCATGACCTACGTAAGAAAATATGGACGACCTGACCTCTTCATGACTTTGACATGCATCGTGGCCAGAAATCCTCATCGTGGCCAGAAATCAAAGAACAACTAAGATACAAAGAACAACTAAGATACAACGGACAAGCTCCTATAGATCAACACGAAATAGCAGCCCCAGTTTTCCGACAAAAACATATGAGATTTATTGAAAGCATCACAGAATACATTTTTTGAACCGTTAGAGGCTGGATGTACACAATCGAATGGCAGGAACGAAAACTGCCTCATTCACACAATCTCATATAGCTACACAACAGAATTCATCGCATGGATATCGACAAAATCATTCAATTCCTCAAGAAGATCCGGAGCTACACGATACAGTTACGAAAAACGTGATTCACGGATCATGCAGGCCTCTGAACCCCAATTCGCCATGTACGAGTGATTAAAAATGTACAAAAAATACCCAAACCCGACCGGAAATTATGGCTATCTCAAATACAGACGACGATCACCCAAAAAAGCCGGCTTTACAGCAAAAATACGAATACGAGGCAAAGATGAACTGGAAATAGATAATCAATGGGTGTACTACCCATTGATAATATTAATTGACATATAACTAAATACTTTCCAAAATGTTCCAAGCACACGTAAAGGTAGAATGCTAAAATGCAATGACATTTCAGTATTTAAAATAGCCGAAGACAGGGAACAACAAAACAGAAACGACGAGATTGCCATGTAGCAAATGGGAAGATACATCCACAGTAACGAAGCAGCGTGGCGGATTTTTGGTTTCCTCATACACAAACACGAACCAACTGTGCAACATCTAGCAAGACAAAGAGTCAACTTCACAAAAGACACCGCCAGAAAAACTGTAAGCGAACCACCTAAGAACACAATATTAACAGATTTTTTCCAACTGTGTCAAACCGATCCATTCGCGAAAACAATATAAAAATATCGACGTTCCTATCTAATATACGTGGAACACAATAAGCAAAATCTTTCAACAACAAAAACACGAAATTCCGGTAGAAGATCATCCGGGAATCATGAAAACTAATGCACTAGACCGAGTATACGCCGGACGTCTGAACAATGCTGAATGTTTCTATCTCCGGATGGAAACGGGGATCAACAAGTTTCACAGATCTTAAAACTGTTGACTGTTACTTATGCCATATGCACATAGAAGCGTGCCAACGCTTAGAACTACTAGAAAACAACAGTCGCTGGGAATTAACACTACAAGAAATCTCATTAACAGCTTCAGCTGAACAAATCAGAGACTTATTCACCATAATCTAACAACATGTAACCCATCAAATCCAAAACAACTATGGGACTCCTCCAATGAAAGTGATTACATTCTATATAAAATCCGACAAGCTCGTCTAGAACTGGCCATTGAATTCAACGACATCTTCAATGAAATGCTAATTCGCCTAGAAAAGTAGTGCAATTTGACCTCAACAAGATGCTTTCAGTGTATTATACTTCGAAATTACAAAGGAGAAAAGCTAAAAAATCATCGAACTACTTCAATATATTGCTCATAACAAATCCCTCCTCAATAACAATAAAAAAAAATTATATCGTTATCTCTGGCGGATTGACTAAAACACTGACGGAAATATGTTACTACACTGGTATCATCCGGCATTCCCTCACACTTATGGAGGAAGGACGAACTGTCATTTCACCCTACAACTACCGTTGCATATAACCGAAGAAGAATTCCCAGTATGTGAAATATCAAGAGCATCTGGACGGAGTGAATTTCTCAAACAAGCTTCAATTATCTTCTGGAATGAATGCATAATGGCACTTAAAAAATCACTCAAACATTTCAAGACTTGCAAGGAAACTCTGAAGTGATGGAAGGAGCTCTATTCCTACTCTCATGAGATTTTCGAAAAACACTTCCAGTTATCTCCAAGTCAACACCAGCAAACAAAATCAATGCACGCTTAAAAAATTATATCTATTAGCCACACATACAAATACTGCGACTAACAAAAAATATGAGAGTTGAAATATCGCTAGACGAAACAGCATATTTTGCTCAAAAAACTTTTACTAATAGGTGAAAACTGGCCAATCCGGAGTGGCTATTTCAGAGGGCAATTTAGGCAACTAAAATTAATATTACCAACAATATCAACTTTTATATTTAAAAGAAAATTCCCGGCAAAGAAAGAATATACAAATCGATCGACACGATTGTAAACGTTGAAGAAAGTATCAACTTCCGTACAGAATTTTTAAAATCTTTGCAAGAACCAGGAATGCCTTCGACTAAGAATTGGATCTTTGGTCATATTACTCAGAAATCTCAACTCACCAAAACTATGTAATGGAACCAGGATTATAGTTAAATAGCTATCGAATACCATCATTGAAACCATACTTATGACTGGAAAGGACAAAGGACACACAGCATTTGTACACAGAATTCTACTGATCTCTATTGGCCTGCCATTCCAATTTAAAAAACTGCAATTTCAAATAAAATTAGCCTATAGTTTTACAATTAACAAAGCACAAGGACAAACTTTAAAAAATTCTACTTATCTCAAGGTCAACTATACGTAACTTCCTCTCGAGTACAAAATTTTAAAAATTTGTACATATGTACCCCGGATAACAAAATGAAAAATGTTGTTTATAAACAAGTATTGTAAATAGTTAGAATATGTTTTCAATAAAAAATGTGTACCTGTTATGTTTTAAAGTTTATTCTTTTATTCCAACTACCACACAATCTCATTTCAACTCCCTTATCGAAGCCGGGTACGCCAGCTAGTAATCAATAAGTCAACGATAGAACACATGTATCGCCATGATACAACTAGAGTACTTCCGGCAACATCGAGCCCGTGAACTTTAATTACAACGTCAAAGTCATGTGCCTTATTTCCCCCGTCATTTTATCGGTTTTCCTTGATAAAAGCTTCAAACTAACTTACAAAGTAGTAAAATATTTGTGGAAATTAACGTTTGTGGTAGACAGCACTACAGAAGCTAGGATACAAGCGGCCGTAATAGATGAACTTATGCATAAATTGTCTCATTCAAAAATGCTATCCCAAAATATTTAATGAATAAAACAAGTCTCATTTGATCTCACTTAATTTAACACCCATTAATTGTAAATATTTTCTATATTAACATGTGTTGAATGTATAATTTATTAAATCAATGAATTATTTTATTTTTATCAACTACTCATGGTGAATTCAATGAAGCAGTCAATGAAACCGTAATGGTTCAGGATCAATCTAAACTTCCGCAAATTTAATTTTCTATGAGTGTTTCATATAAATAATTTTCCGATTTTGTAGAAAATTAAAAAAAAATAAGATGTGTATCGTCGAAAACGAGACAATTGTTTTCTTAAACCCATCGACTATCATTAGATATGTAAAAAAATCAGGTTCTATTAGCCATTCTTCATTTGCAAAATATCTGCCTTTAGTAAGACGTCTAATTTTTCGACCAAATTGTAATTTAATCCGAAAAAGCGAATATTTGGTTACGCTTCAAATATCTTTTTTCAGTTAAATTTAATTAGTCATCGTTAATAATTGATTGTTTTTGCATGGTCCGACAGGCATCTGGCCGATTGTCTTTTATAAGATTTTTTAATCACAATGTGTTTGGCACATGTGAGATTTTATTGGATCCACTTCATTCAATAATAAATTATTTTCCTGACTATTGAAACAAAAATTGTCATGTTCTGTTTTGAAATTATTTCCTTATAAAAGAATTATTGCAATTGTAATAATAATCAAAATATTTTTGTCGTTTCACATATTGTAGAACTCAAACAATTATAATATGTGATCTGCGACGTATTGTGTAGTATATTATCGACCCATATATATAAAATGGGAAACAATTTGTTTCACAAACCTTATAAAATTTAGGGTCTCTGAAGAGGTATAATTTATTGCAATTTAACATTTCCTTCGTGAAACGTGTCCAAACAATTTTTCAATGGTAATACGTTTCCCCCCTCACTTCAACTTTTAAATCAGCTATATCAATTATGGAAAAAATATAAAATAACCTCATTTAGTAAGTACTTATAATAACAATATAATTTTCATTTAATTAATTTGCATTTATAATTCGTCAAGATAGAGTCAACCGAGTGATTTTTGTTAATAATTTGAAGTATAACCTAGGACGAAAAAAATAGGAAATTTTCGAAAACAAAGAAAATTGTTATTTCCCTTAAAGGAAATTTTAAACTTAACTTTTGCGTTGAAATTAGTTGAAATGAGAAAAGGAATGGTATTATTCCTCCTGACAAGATCTTTAAGTATCCTTAAATTCGAGGGTATATGGAAAGGCACATCTGTTATTCCATAGATTTATTACCAACATTAATGTCAACTTCTTTACTTTTTTCACCATATCTATATAAAAATACTACACATTCATTTATATACTATAAGTTTATTGAATAAATATCAAAATAATTTTATTATCTAGCTTCAAAAATATATAAAGCAAGTCAAACAATAACATCATTTATCATTTTGTGAAGGATAAACATGACAAAAATTCAATGATATTCCGATAATCTTCCGAGGCAATTAAGGTGACGAGGTTATATATCATATAAAAAATGTGAATTTCTTTATTTGACACTGGTGCCTACATGTATGTCGCCGTTTTTTTACTGCATTCTCTTACGGATGCCTCTTATCTATTTACATAGTATGAGGGTCACTGCGCTATTCAGTTATTTTAGCAAAGTGAATTTCGATGACTTTCTTTTTTAAATTAAATAATGAATAGTAAAAACGAGGTATTTAATAGTTATAAAATAGGCTCAAGATTAATTTAGTTAAAAATCGATTCAAATGATGCTTTTATTATCGACACACGACAATTAAGATTCGTAGTTCAAATGTCTTTTACGCAATTGTTTTACATATTTCACTTTTTATATTAAAATAATTTTTTTATGCTAAAATTTATTCGATTTGAGCTTTTATAAGTATATTAATATTATAGTGAGAAAAAATACATACTATGGAGAGAAACTAAAAGACATAACTCGTTACAAAAACCCAATTTGTATGGAAATGATTCTGCTTCGTCTCTTTTTTCAATATAAATAATGAGTGGGTTGGTTATTATATAGAACAAAACTTAACAATTAAAAATGAGTAACAATAAGAAAAATCATTCCAGGTAAATGGCAAAAATATAAAGTATTTTATTTTGTAATATAATGAAGTTTTCCTAAATCAAAACTATTCTTCCTTAATTAACTCACAAAATCAAAATATGGAAAAATATAGAAAATTTAATTTTATTCCTAAGTGACTGTTTTTTTTACATTTTTAAACTAAAAACGATGCATATATTTAAAAATATTTCCGGGAAAACAAGAATATATAATACCTTATTTTCTTTAGACTGTTATAAATGAGAATTTTGTCAAAATTCAATAATATCGAGAGTGATAAACACTTGGATAAATAGAAATACCAAGAGATTTCCACTTCTCACTTAAGAAATATCACTTCCGGGGAGTGAAATTGATCATTTTCAGTATTATGGGTGGAGGGAAATATTTTTGTAAATGTTTTCAAAAAAAATTCTACAACTACCTTACGTAAAATTCTGAAAAAAATATTTTAATAACTCTACAACCAGATTTTTTTCAATTTATATTCTTCACGATAAAGGAAATTTAAAAAAATAATTTAGTTTATTTGCCGCCTTAAAATTTTTCCATGTAAGCAACTTTAAATAATAACTTGTGTTAAATATGAGTCAGTATACTCTATCACTTTGCGAAATTTCAAGTGTCTAGTCAAATGGTTTCTGAAATTAAAGGATATGACACGCAAACAGATAGAGGGAAATGTACGTTTTTCTCCTTCCGGTATCGATTCCTGAAAATACTCTACGCCAAATTCTTACTTCACTGGCAGTTACGGAGTTCATTACCAACAATTAGTTACATTTTTATTTTCGAAATGATGATGCAATATCAATATCTTCAGTCCCAAAAATTCAATTTTACATTCACAGGTAACCGGTTGGCCACACAGTAAAAGACGATAACATTAAAGATTTATATTAATGTATTATGACCAGCACAAAGATTGTTAATTTCTAAGAAAAAATCTATAAGGATTAAATCATTTAATAAGTTATATGGAAAGGAGACAGGCAGAAATGAGCTCAAACGTTACAGAGATAAAACACAATTTCTAAAAAAGCTTATATTTGTTGGAATATAAAAAACCAAACAATTGAGCGATTAACAAGCAGGAAAGCGGAAAAATAGAATTACAATTTATGACCATAATACAAAACAAAAAAGCTATCTTCATAAATGGGCTTATGTCATATTTTTAAAATAAAAAATTGTTAATTGGAAATAGCAAAAAAATTGAACAGAATACATAATAACTTTTTAGAAATAATTACAAACAAATAATCAAGCAATCTTGTTTTGTTTAACGTGTAGTCATTTTCTAAATTAATTAAAAATAAACTGGTAACTGACATTGACAATGGTTCTGTAATTTTTAAAAATGAATGGCTTTTTCCCTTATGTCGACTAAGACAAAGAAAAAGGGACGTAACGTCACTTTTTTCGACGATCTTGTCGAGCCTTTATTCACAGGATTAATATGGTACATCTGTTAATCATCATGGATTAATACTGTGAATGGAGGATATGACAAGACACAATCTGCACTTTGTTTTATCTCGCTAGTTCAAACAATTCCGTAGAAATTGTATTCACAGTCTATTAAGAAAAATAAAACATTTTCTCTGATTGACGATTTTGATATATCTTTTAAGGAGCTTATTTTTTAAATTTTTGTATATTCAACAGTATCAATTTTATTCTTGTAACACCTGGGCCCAATACTACATGGAGTTTTGCCAGTCTCCTTTTGTGCTGAATGGTAAAATATGATAAGGAATAACGCTAGAAATGAACCTTATATGTGAGAAGAGCGCAAGACAATTTTTATATCTGTAATCAATAAACGTAACCATAACTTATCCAGTTTTAAAGACAAATTTATCTACCTCTAAAGTCTAGTATCCTATTCCATTTTTGTACATCTGGAGGAAATAAGCACATAGATGGCGCTTTTAAGATGTTTATTGATGCGATGATCGAGTAAATTCTGTTCTAATATTATAAAAACTTAGATCTTATTTAAATTCCTATCTCACGCTTTCCCTACACAAATGTTTACATATTACTCTTTGCTTGTCATACATGAAGAATAGGTACCCCAATGTTTTATTTAATTTGAATGAATACATATATAGCATTGAAACATTTGGATATATGACGAAGGAGTTAATCAATGGTTTTAGTAATCAATATAATAATGTATGTTTAAATGTCCGTTGATGCTCTTTAATATAAAAACAAACTTATCATTTGATTTAGGAAAGTTTTTTAGATATACGAGGGACAACTTCTCCAATAATTTTATGAAATAAATGTAATTTTTCAACTGCAACAATAATTACGGTAAACTTAATCATCAATTAATCAAGTATTATTCCCTCATGTTTTGGTAATGAGCACCGGGAAAATGGCTCATTAAATCCTTATTTTTGCAAATTCTTATTACATTATATATTATACCTGGCGGTAATTAGGAACTTTGCTAAAAGTCAGATTAAAAGACAAATGCTCGAGCTATATTTATTCTTCAGTATAGGCTAAGAGAAGGTGGAGGGTACATAATATAATTTATATAATTTTTATCTTTTATTAGGAGCTTAATAAAATATACACAAATAAGCTTAATGCTTAATGAAATAACAGTCAATAATTTTAATTCATATTAAACATTAATAATATTTTTAAATGTCAGGCGATTTGCTCACGACGTAAACACTCACGAGTCAATTGCGTATGAATAAGAAAGGCGGGGCAATATTGGATTTTCCTTTGTTCCGGTTTTATCGAATTTGTTTATTAACCTAAGTGTATATTTAGGTTAATCTTTCAGCCTAATCTCTGTAATAGTATACTCGTATCCTAAATAACACGAACACAGATACTTCAACAATTCAGACGCAGCACGAAGAAAATCTTTCGTAGGGCCACTACTTGTCTAGAGTGGAATAAAATATCCTGGAATAATCAGACATTCTCTAAAAATACCTTTCTAAATATATGCGTAAAGAAGAGAAAAATGGTGAAAGATGGCGTAAAATGTCATGGAGTGATTTGTGTTGCTGTGCCTCTTCTGTTAAGTTAAATCACTTAAAAGGAAATTTTAATTTGTAATCGTATTAGTAACGAAAACTTAAATACTAGAGGTTTATTTATCCTGTTTTAATACAAAAAATATGCTATATGGTTTTAATAGCATTTTATTTACTGCATGGATGCATTTAAATTTTTGTTACAAATATTCATAAACATAATGTAAATAAATTATTTATTTCTTACTTGTTTATAAATATATTTTATACATTTAAATAATTTCTTCTATATATCTAAAACACGTCTATCTGTCGGACTCTGTCCGTTTGCACATAACTTCAATTCCACTGGATTTATTTTGAAGCAATCTTTGGCATCGTAAATTTTTTTAAAAAGTTTTTTTGTATAAAATATTAGTGTAGAGGTTAAGATTACAAAGCTTTGCTTGTATTTATGAGGCGTCTCTCTTACACGCACACTAGAGCGTGTAAGGAGGAAGCTCAATTACAGAAATAGCGAAGATAAGGCGCCGCTGAATTGTGGAAGAGGAAATCGTTCTGTAAGCAAAGAGCAACATCGTATCGCAGGCCGAACTGCGTGCAAATGCTAGTTTTAAAATAAATCTTTCAAATATTAATGGTAAATAAAAAAAAATTCTGAGGGATCCAAATAATTAATGAATATATTTTATTTTTACTTTGTAAATAAAATTGTGTCGCAAAAACAGTCAAACATAAATGCAAAGTACGTGTATTTAATTTGCGCCACGAAAAGGTTTTGAGTTTCCATACTTTATAAGGGTTCCCTTATAAGTTCAATCACGTATCCATCCTTCATTTCTCAAAAACAGTCGTTTGTCTCAGAAACTGTTTGATGTAGAAACTTGAAATTTGACAAAGTGATAAAACACACTAACTTGTATGTTTTTCACTACTAGATAATAGTCAAATATATTAATGAAATAAGGTTATTTCAAAGGGGCCAAAATAGTATCCATTTTTTTCCATATATCATATGGTATTTTAGGGTAAAGAACTAATTATAAGGATTCTATAATTATATTTTCATAATTTTATATAACCTATTTAAATATATCGAAAAATTATATTGCGTAATTCTCTATATCCGAAACTAGTAAAGTGAAATTATGAAAAACATTATAATGAAACTATTAAATTAGCCTGCCTGTGCATAGAAGATATTAACGAACACGAACGAAAAATACATTTCGGCGGACATAAACAAGATAATGGGATACAAAAATATTATTTTTGGAGTTTTGGTCAGTTTAACCAAATGATGGAATTTTTTGTGTTTGACCAAATACTATGTGTGCTTATTTATTCGAGCATAACATAATCAGTTGAATAAATTTCGTTGAAGTTTTCACTCGTGCATTCTATTGGATCTGGAATATTATATGAAAAGAGATATTATAATATGACATTATAGTACAATGCGCATCTATTTAAAAAAAATCCTTTGGTAATTATTATAACAGATGGCCTATGTGCATTAATTTTCCAGCTAAATTAACAATATTTTTGAAGGTCCACACAAAAGAGTTTCTGGTACGGTATAAACTTAGAAACTTTTATATTATGATATAGCAGTTGTTACAAACCAGTAAACTACAAATAAAATCTTGTTAGTCTTATTTATCCTTCATGCTTACTTTTATATTTATGTTTATCAGAATTTTATAGTTATAAATTTCAAAAATTGTTATACTTTTTCATAACAAAATCGATATAATTTTTCATTAGTTAAATCACTATCGTTTTTACTTTTAATATCTTTATCTAACTTATTTTAAAATAGTATTTTTCTTCAATAATTTCATACAAAATGAAATTTGTATGTATGCATTATGCTTGTTCAACGTGGGAAAATTGGAACGCAAGCCACAGAATCGGAACTCACTCACAACTAACTAATACACAGGAATCTCAGTAATTATATTTCTCAACGATTGGTCAGGTGGCACCAACCATTACGAAATGTAATACTTTAGATTCCACCTAGATGATATATAAAATATATTTTTGATAAGTGCCTTTTTTCCAAATTTTCAAAGCATTTGTGAAAATAGTACTAGGAATCTTTTTTTTGTTCTTTTTATAAATGTGTAAAATAGACATTTAAAGTTACGTCCTAATCTGATCTTAAGTTATGTATAGAAATAAGTTAAAAAAAAGATTAAGCGGTATACACTAAATTAAACAGGGGAACGCATCTATCATTGAAAACTGCGCATAGATACTTTCTGTTCCGTATGTTGATCGCCAATTTCTGTTGTACTATTTAATATATTTCATAGTTGTGCGTTTATTTCAAAAGACGTATATCTTTGGTACCTTTTAATTTATTTATTGTTTTAATCGAATGGGAATTTATAAATTTACAAAGTTGAGCTCACATGGAATGGTGGCATTAGCTCTCCATAAATGGAAAAATATTAATAACCTTTTATATTAACATCGTGCAGATTATTAAAAGAGTTGGTGCTTACAAATTAATTGATTCGAAATATTTAAATGAGAGAGAAAACATAGCGAGAGTAAAAAAGCGGACGTAATTTTAAGCGTGGCCTGGTATGGAATTAAATTGTAGAACATTATGTCTTGCGTCGCAGAGGCTAACTTTATTACATACAATGCAATAATATTAAAACAAACAGCAGTTTTTAGTACTTAAATTCAATGTAAAGCTTGCCCATGAATCGTATTAAATGGCTTGAAATTATAAAATAAGAGAGAGCTTACAAATTTCTATATGTCTCCGAATCTGTATTTTTTTCCTAATGCTTAATTGAAGTAATCAAATAATGGCATTTAAACATGTTCAATTTCTAACCATTATGTCATGAATGCCACCCATTATATCATGAATGCCACCCTGTTTTACCCCTATTAGTATAATCTTTGCCGAAAATTGTTTAATAAATATAATTGGATGACGGTAATAATTAGCAGCGGGCATTAAGAATTTTATGGAAACGCCGGGTTGTGTCAGTTCGTACAATTGTTTGTTAAGTTTTCTTTGTAAAGGAATACATAAATCAAATATGTCATTATTCCCATTAGCGTATTTACCTTCGCACCCAATAAATATATTTAATGATCATGTGTGTAATGATAAATAATAAAAGAGTATTTAAGATAAATGCACTTTGCTTTTAACATAATTGTTCCTAAATTTCTCAGAATTCAACAGAATCATGTATGTGGATATGTGGGGAGGGGGGGGGAATAGATTAATTCTACAAGGACAGAAGGGGAAATAATATTTATATTGTTATATTTTTTTTAAATTGGCATTTAAAAATATTTTTACAGGAACAAGTAGTAGCTTATCAGGTAAACCAGTATCATAATTTCATTAGATTACTTGACGTCTGATCCTGAAAAATATCCTTTCTTTGCTTTAAAAAAAATAAAGCACTTCAATGAAAGGAATCTTTTTAAAAAACATATATTATCGAGTTTAAAATTATGTAACTATGGTATGATATATACAAGCCTCCTCCAATTTTTTGTTCTTTCTTTTCTAGAATATTGGCTTTATTTATTCTCTCAACTACTTAACTACTAACTCTAAATGAATATATTTTTAGTGATCTTAATCGTGGACAAGCAAATGATACAAACCATAACTTCCATATTATATAATATAGACTTATATATATTTTACTTTTTCTAATATGTCACATTATATATAAATACACCTTAGGATCAACGTGAGTACCAAATTCCATTATCTCGCCAGAATTTTTGTTTATCATTCGTTCCATGTATATATATATATATATATATATATATATATATATATATATATATATATATATATATATATATATATATATATATATCTTGCACGACTAAACCTTTTGCACAATTTAAGGAAAAAACTTAAATATTATGGAATGTATATCACTCGGGCCCATATACGCAGGTGGAACATTAGTTAATGGCAAAAAAATGAAATATGCAAGAATGTTGTGAAACAATTTTTATATGCTGATTTAATTAAATTGGATCCAACTGTATTTATATTCTACTTCTTGTAAGTAATTATATAAATAATCACGTAAAATTTAAAAAATCACGTACTAAAATATAGCAACATGCTGTCCGTGTCAAAATAATGAACTTCGAAGTCAAAGAGAAAAGTTTAAAAAAAAGCATTTATCCAAATTAACATATTTTAGAAATTTTATATTATTGACGTCCATGTTAACACTCGCATTTTCATTATTTAATATTCTGAGATCCCTAGATTCTGGAAAAGAAAATACCCTTGGAATTTAATTTGTTTATAGCCAATAATTTTTATACAGGAATAATCTAGTCAATTTTGATTTTTTGTACATATTTCTCTGATAACTGTAATTTTTTGAACAACAGTTTTATCCTGATTTCCGATTGATTAGAAAAAGGAAACGACTTTCAAAAATGGTAAATCATTAAGTACATAAGTAATGCAGCTTACAAAACAATATTCTTTTTTATAACAGAACAATAAACAAAGTAACCAACCACTCTGCTTCTAAATATAACTATTTCGGCGGACAGTAATCAAACAATATATCTTGTGACAGCGCGTCATGCGTCGTATTGACCATCATATTTTATACGGCATTTATTAAAATAACACATATATTCCATTCTAAACTTGTTCTCAATTTCGATAACTAATAATTCATGACCATTTTAAAAAACTAATTTAAGTAAATAGTGTTATTTTAAATAACTGTAACGATACGTAGAAAACCTGTAAAAATTTTAATCTATTTATCGAAGTTATGATAACAAATGGAAGTTATGGTGACAATTTGAAACTTGACACAGTGACTAACTGACATATTTCAAAATAATCGTCATTCAAAATAGTATATATATAGAAAGGCACACAAAAATGTTGAATTATATTTTTTAATTCGTGTAATGTTTGTCGTATCAATGAAATAAAAAAATAGGTCATTTAGAATTCTATGTAAAGTAGTTTGGGAGAAATTACTGAGAAGTAAACAAAAAAATGTCTACAGCAAAAATGTTTAAGGCGATGATAACACTCAGGGACCTTGAAAGATTGGTTTTCCAAGCTCCGCCCCTGGCGTTAAACTAACGTCAATTTCAGACGCTCGGCATGTGATGATGTCTGTTACTTTCAGTTCTGCATTTTAACTTAAGTAAGGTATTAAATGTATAAAGACACACATATATATATATATATATATATATATATATATATATATATATATATATATATATATATATATATATATATATATATATATATATATATATATATATATATATATATATATATATATATATATATATATATATATATATATATGTGTGTGTGTGTGGACGCTTATGTTTATTTAATCAATTAAGATTAGTAACCATTTAAGTCAACGGGTCTTTAGTAGTGGACTTAATTGTTAATATTATTAGTATTCCTTTTGGATGTTCAGTCAAATTGGATATTCAACGAATTTTAGAGTGGTCAGAAAAAAATCAAGTAGACAAAATTATAAGTTAAATATTCTATACTTCCTCTTTATGTATTTTATGTAAATGCTATAATTTTAATTTTAAATTATCATATTAGTTACGATAAGATTTCCCTGGCTGGAAACTAACCAATGTCATTTTCTGGCCCGCCAACTACCTTTTTGCAGAAAATCGTCGATATGTTGCTCCATTTCGACGTGAAAGGAGGACAAACTAACAAACTTTGGAATTTGTAATATGTATTTGGATTGTTATATTAGATGGTATAAAATTTTCCAGGTGGGAAAGTAGTGTATATAATTTCATGGTCCGCCGACTATCTGCGTGCAGAAAATCACGTTGATTTTTAGATCCATTGCAACGTTAAAGAACCACTAACAAAGAGCTTTTGCAAGGTTTAAAATATTTTTTGGGTTTGTTCTTTTAATTAAGTTGAAATTTCTCGGGTTAGAAATTAGTATATACCATTTCTTGGCCCGTCAACTATCTCTATGAAGATTGAACTATGTCTGTGAAGTTGAAAACATCAGGTCTTCTGTTTGTCCGTTGTAGCGTGAAAGAAGGTCAAACAAACACATTTTAGAATTTTTAATATTAGTATGGATTGTTATGTTAGTTACGATGAGGTTTGCCAAGGTAAAAAGAGGTCTATACTATTTCTTGGTCCATCAATTGCCTGCTTACAGAAAAGTATGACAACCTGTTGCTTTATTGCAACGTGAAAGAAGAACTAACGCAGTTTTGTAATTTTCAGTATTTCATTGAATTTTTATTCCAATTACAGCAAGATTTTTCGAGTTAAAAAGTAGACTATGTTATTTCCCAATATAGCAACCATCTTTATGCTTAAATTTATATAGATAAGTTGCTTTATTGTGGCGTGAAAGAAGAGGAAACAAGCTTTTAAATGTTTAACGTTATTTCGGATTTTCATATTAGAATAAGATTTTTGAGTTAAAAATTAACCTATTTAATTTCCTGATCTATCAACTAATTATATTTAAGAAATGCAGTTGATCTATATAATCATTACGACGTGAAAGAACAACAAACAAATTTTTTTATTTTTGTCATTAGTTGGGTTTGTAACATTAGTAAGTATAAAATTTCCTGGGTTAGAAAATAATCTGCATTGTTTTCAGGTCCGCATTCTTAAAACAGCCAAGTAGAGCAACTCAACTGTGACGTAAAAGAAGGACAAATCAACACACTTTTGAATTTTTGATATTGTTGGGATTGTTCCATTAGTTAAGACTAGATTTCACGGGTTAGAAAGTAGTCTGTAATATTTCCTGGCCCGACGACTATCTGTGTGCAGAAAACTGTGTTTTGCTCGGTTGTGACGTGAAAGAATGACAAGGAAACACACTTTTGAATTTTTAATATTGGTTGGATTTTTATATTAGTTAAGATAAGATTTCCCGGATTGGAGTGTAGCCTGTGACATTTCTCGGTGTGGCAAGTATTTCTATGCAAGAAATCACGTTGATCTGTTTTTCGATTGTAACGTGAAAGAAGGATAAACAAATGTACTTCCTAATTTGTATATTTCGAGATTGCTATATTAGTTAGGATAAGATTGTCCGAGTTGGAAAAGTGCCTATATTATTTTCTGTCCGCCTATTACCTCTGTGCAGAAAGCCAAGTTGATCCATAGCTCCATTGGGACGTGAAAGAAGAACGAACAGATTTTTTAATTTTTCAAATTATTTGAGACTATCGTATTATTTAGGATCCGATTTTCCAGGTTGGCATTTTGCCTGCCATTTTTTTATGCCATATGCAGTAAGTTACGACGATCTGTTGCTCCATTGCAACGTAAAATAAAAACGAACGAACACTTTCATATTTTTAATATTAGTTGGGATTTTTTAGTTAAAAAAATATTTCCAAGCTTTGTTAGTGACCTATGTTATTTCCTGACTCTCCACCCATCTCCATGCAGTAAATTACGTGGATATGTTGCTCCATTGCGACGTGAAAGAAAGAAAAACAAACACATTTTTGAATTTTTAACATTGGTTAAGGTCGTAATATTACAATTAAATGAAACTACGTGATGTAGTATTATTCCTACTTTCTTTAATTTCTTTACCACGACCTAGGTTTCATTGTATTACATCTTCAGGTGGGATATTAGCAAAGATACTAAATCTACTAATAATCTTTACTAATATCCTACCTGAAGATGTTGTAATACAACGAAACCTAGATCGCGGTAAAGAAATTAAAGAAAGTAGAAATAATACTACATCACGTAGTTTCATTTAATTGTGAATAATGAATTTCTACAAAATTAACGACAAATATATTTAATATCGTAATATTAGTTAGGAAAAGATATCTTGGTTTGGTAATAATTCATCCATATCATTTCCTGGATTACTATTTCTGTATAGAAAGTTCCATAGATCTGTTGCTCCGTTACGACGTGAAATAAGGATAAACAAACATATTTTTCAGTTTTTAATTTTATTTGCGATTGTTATATTATGTTGATACGATAATATTTCATAGGTTGACAATTAGTCTATTTTATTTTCTGATCCGTCATCTGAATCTACGCAGAAAATCACGTCGGTTTATTGCTTCATTGCGACGTGAGAGAAGGACAAACAGTACACTTTTTCATTTTCAACATTAGTTGGGATTATAATATTAGTTAGGATAAGATTTTCTGGGTTGGTAAGTAGCCTGTATCATTTCCCGATCCGCAGATTGTTTCCATACAGGAAATCATATGGATCTGTGCTCTATTGTGACGTGACAGAAACAGAAATAAATATACTTCCTGATATATAAATTTTGGGATTGATATATCAGTTAGGATGAAATTGTTGACGTAGGACAGTAGCTTGTATTATTTTCTGTCCTGTGAACTGTTTTTATGCCGAAAACCGTGTAGACTGTGACGTGAAAGAAGAACAGAGTTTGGAATTTTTAATATTATTTGGGATTTTCATATCACTTAGGATGAGATATCTTTGGGTTGGTATTTTACCTATGTCATTTCCTATTCCTCCAACTATCTCTATGCAGTAAATCATGTCGATCCGTTCCCCATCGCGATACGAAAGAAGGACATAAAACTGTTTCGAATTTTTAATATTAGTTGAGATTTTTGTTTTAGTTAGGAAAATATTTTTCAGGTTCGAAAGTGGTCTATGTTATTTCCTGGCCCGCCAACTATCTCTTTGCAAAAATTTAAGTTGTTCTATTGCTCCAATTTATCCTGAAAGAAGGACAAACAAATAAACTTTAGAATTTCTAACATAGGTTGGGATTGTACAATTAGTTAGGAAGATATTGCTTTGGTCCAAAATTTATCTATGTTATTTCAGGGTCTACCAACTATTTCTGTGCAGAAAGTGACGTCGATATTTTGCTCCTTTGCAACGTGAAAGAAGAATAAACGAACACATCTTCCAATTTTTAAAATTGAATGAATTTATTGTTTAAATTAATACAACGCTGCTAGGAATTTAAATAAAGTTTATCGGAAACATCGGTGTTAATGAAAAATTACATAGTATTCTAGAAATTAAAAATAGCTTTATGCCTCTGAAAGATAATGCAAAATAGGCAATGTGTTTACATAATGAAAAAAGCCAGAATGTTGGTGAGTAGAAAGACTGTCGTCTTTCTTGGAGGAAGCTTCTTATTCTTTTGTATATAAACGTATAATAGTAGAACCTCTTTCTATCTTTTTTCACCTATCAATCGCTCTGTCTACCCGTTTCTCAGTCTCCCTCTTTCTCTCTCTCCCATTTTCTCTATGACTCTAATATTATCTCTACGTCTCTCCATCTCTCTGTATCTCTGTCTTACTCCCCGTATCTCTCTCTTTCTCTCTTTCCTTTTCTCTCTCTCTTCGTCTCTCTCTTTTTCTCGGTCTCTTCCCTTCAAACCCGCTCCCGCTCTCCCACTTTCCCTCTCTTCCTTTACCCTTTTATCCTCACCCTCTTAACTTCCGTTTACGGGGGATATTCACTCAACCCTCTCATTCTCTTTCCTTACACGAGCCTCTAAAAATCTAAGAGAAACAATATAGGAATAGCTTAATTAGACCCGTAAGTCGGAACTAGAGCAAAATTCTTTCTCATAAGTTAATAAGTTGTATGTCTGATACAATGAACAGTATGTACATATATTACCTTGGGGGAATAGAACAATACTAACGCGTTAGAATGTATTATACCGATGCAATTAATTATGAATCCGTTAAAATTATTAACTAGACCGAATCATTAAGATCTCTACAAGTGACAGCATGGTTTTTGAGATTCCGAATATTGCATGCATAATATTTTTAACAACTGTCTGACATTGCGTTTATTTAGCCTTAATTGTAGCTTGCAATTTGTTAATATGGATGTAATCGTTTCTAAATGTAACCAGTATTTTTTTGACAAAATTTTATAATATTTGAAACTGCAGTTATTCGTTAAAAATTTTACAGATTGTCGAAATTTATGTATATCTCAAAATAATATATGAAATAGAAGTTATAATATGGCTGTTTTACTGTGTAATGTATCGCTTGATTGAATATAAACTTTTCTACGAACTTCGCGGAATTAATTAAATACCTTGTGAATAAAGCGTTTTCATATACTTTTCCGTGAATTCTAACAATTAGTAAAAATTATGTTTTTTTTAGTTAGTTCGCTATACCACCAATTAAAAAGCTAAATGATGTGAATATGTAAATTATGTTTTTTATGACTTTATTTTTAAATTTTCATAATTAATTAAAGTCTCTCAAATGGTCATGTTTAGTTTTTAAATACCTGAATATGGGATGTTATTTATTTAAAGCGACCCAACTGTACCAATACATACTTATGAAAATTTTTTCATTTTAAATTAATATATATGTCCTTTAATATATAGTATTTTTCATTTACCTTTTCTTTAACACTATTTCTCTGAAAAAGTTTATGAAACGGCAAAGAAATGATGATGAATGAAATCGCTGTTAATGTAGGGAAACCTATTATACAAGTATTTATGCACGTATTAAACGTATCTTACGTTCGGGAATATACTTATGTATGTAATATTTTACAAACTTTATTTGTAATATCAATATAGTATTTTAAAATTCCGCTGCCTGAAGAGTAAAACTAAAAAATAATAAAGTGGTCCTGGATTGTATTTTAGTTATTTTTTTTCAAAATAAAAAAACTAACCTGAGGAAAAACTAACCTGAAAATAAATTGTTGTTTTTATCTTTCCAGCGAAGGAGATTAACATGTTTTATTCTACGTATAGTATATCCTAGACGGAAAGCCAGTGTTCCATTATAGATTTTTCTACAAAATCTATTCACAAATAACAAAAAACTGACAACAAGCATTATTTTCTTTTCTTTAAAATTAGCAAGAATATATTTTCGCTCTTTTTTCGTAGTGCAAACATTATTATCTATACAGGTATGATCAATTTTGATCTGTGTAAATATTAATTAGTATTAAATGTTCAGTTTTGTCAGAAATTACTCGAAGTGTAAGTTTGATTTCTACTTAATGAGAGGATAGAACAAAACAATTCCATTGCAAATGAAAATTTAAAGTAAGACACATATACATATATATGTATACACACACATAAACACACACACACACAAACACACACACACGCATATTTATATGTATGTATACATACACATATGTACGGCACTACCCGACTGAATGTGGCAATTCCTTCCTTTCACATAATTACACAATTATTATAATAACGGAACCGCATACTCAACTTTCATGCACTTGAATTAGTAATACATGGTCGAGACCTGTATTGATTTTTGTTTTAAATTATATCTTATAAATATAAATGAAATCGTCTGTAATATACGGTCGCGCAGTGGTTCCCAAACAGTTTTAACCTAATTAATTGATAATAAATGAAATCGCTAGAAATTGTTTATTGTACGGTAGATATATTTGCACTTTTTAGCAGTATGTATTATAATGTATTAGATCTGTACTTAAACTTAATGAAATAAAAGTAAAATAATTAATTTTACCCTTAATACCTAAAAGTGAAGAGTACATATTAGCCAACTATTTCTGTTTGTTACTTAGTAACAGAAATAGTTGGCCAATATGTACCCTTAACTATTAAATACCACCTCTATATCCAGATATAGGTCCCTCTATTGCATCTGTATTTGGAGTTAATGCTCACAATCGTCGCACTGGATAGGTGAATTGGTAATCACAGTGCGCACCTTCCTGCACTGGCGGAGATGCTATCCGTGACTTGACTGTAGCATTTAGCTACTTGACCAGAAACACCATTTTAGCCCCACCAAGCGAATGGTTGGGAATCATACCCAGTACTCCATTGTGCACCGTCGATACTTGTAACATTTATAGATCAAATAAAATATAAAATCAAAACTCGATGAGTTTATTCATGCGCGGACTATACATACTCATCTAGTTTTGATTTACTAAGGAATATTATATTATAGGAATATTATATAAAGTGGTCACTAGTTCTATGTTATAAAATTATATAAAATTAAGTTATTTGAGTTACGAAATAAAATATTATTATGTTTAAGAAACATTTTATTTCCGATTTACGGTTAAATTTATTTACTTTTGCGAATAAAAATGTTCAAAACGGTATTAAAATTTTAAAGTATGAAACGAATAGCAAACATGTAAATATATAATAGGGTGGGCTTAAAAATAAACAACAAAAAATCTAATAGATAATTAAATTACATTATTAAGAATAATATCATGATCGCTTTTTGTAACTATATTTTAAACAAAAAACTACAAAAAATAAAAAACTTCAGGTATTACCAACATAACGAGTAACTTATTTTAAATGATATAAAGCCGTACATAGCACAGTATTTGCTATTATTTTGTATAACTATATCCTAAATCTACAATAAAATTATCACATATGAATAGTAATCGAGTTTTAAAATAAGGAAATATGCCTACCATTTCCTACTTTTCTCTAAACATAATGCCTCAAATGACATAACTCAGTTTGTTTCGATACATATTGAAATGTAATCATGAAAAAATCAACGTGACTAACACATCGAGATTTTTAAACCTTCCAATTTTTCTTCTACAAATGCAATAAGATTTTAGTCCTTAATAAAGCGTTTTTCTGTATATTACATCGGTGCTGATTGTTAAAATCGTTTTCGATCGTAAAATATTTTCAAAATTTTCATTTACCTTTTTTTAATACATCTTTTTGTGACACATAGTAAAATTTGGGTATTCCTGTGAAAATTCCACTATCAATAATAGTATATAGTATATTCTAGATTAAGGTCACGGTTAAGGAATATGTAAAGAATATTTGATTATACATAGTGGATGACGAAGGCATGTAATTAAGGTGTTAGTAAACAATTTGTTAATGTATGTATATAATTGTAAATATGTAAATTAAAACTTTGGTAGCTAAAATATGAAAATAATTGTTTGATCGTGCATACGTAATAGACTTTACGAGGTTTTGGTTAAATCGAAATAATTAATTAATTAAAAGCATGGTGGATCCTGGTCTTTTGATTACCTAAAATATTCCATTACATTTAGTTAAAACAGTCCCTCTACAAATTATTGTTATTTGAAGCGTTTCGATAATTTACATCTTACTCTTTTTATGTATGGTTATATTATGTTTTATTTTAATAATGCTTCGATCTTTAACTGATATATTGTACTTGTACAAAATTTTCAACAATTCAGTGATATAGGCGACCATTTCTATTTAATATATCTGTAAAATATCCGCTGGACAACATATTTACGAGGCAAAAATAGTTATATATTTATAATAATTTAATAGAAATGATATGTTTTTCAATAACGCTTCGATATTATTATAATCATAAATAGTAAAATTGTTGTGTGTACTTAATGATAGAACATGGAAGGAGCTTCCGGAAGGACGTTCCGGCGGAAGTGCGGGTCGCCAGCAGTACTCATTTTGTTACAGAATCTGTATGAATAATAGAGGCTGTTCTTTTGGCAGTACTAGATTTCCATGCGTGATGAAATTAGGTAGAGGTAGATGACATTTCTATTATAGGTATAAGTATGAAAAAAAGACTCGGGCGCGTTTCAAGTCTATGAGGAAACGAAATAAAAAAAGAAAGTTATAAGAATCACGTTTATTTTTAGAATACCAAGTTGGCAGTAAACCATCTGTGAGATACTTGATCATGCTCTGAATGAAAGAAATTGTTATAAATCAAATATGCATTTGTTTCTGATACAACTAAAATTGTAATATATATTCTGTGTTCCCATTTATATGTGCCCCAAGCTTTCTCTAATGCCAATCCATCTTGCCTAACGTAATTGTGAATATCGATAGCCGCAGCACTTTCAAAATATTGCTCTACGACTTTAGGCCTTCTAGGGACTTCTTTAAAAAATTGATTTCCATCATCGTCCCATCTCATTTTACATGATGGTCGGCTAGGTAGAGTCGTTTTGCAAGCGGCAAAACTTTATGAATTTTTTTATCTCTCCATACCCAGGATTATGAGCTGCACAGAGTCTTTTTCCGCTATGCTGACAACAAATGCTCCTTTACGCAGCGGGCAATTTTCAGCTATCTCAGATACAGAATAAAAACTGTGCCCCGTCTTTACTAACCCAATGAAATACATTCCAACTTTGAATAATTCTACAACTCTTTTGACCAAAGCAAACCACGAGTCTCCAAGTACTACTTTTCCAGAACCATGCCATGGCTCAGTTAATTTCAAAGTAGTCCAAATTCCTTTTGCTACTTCTTAGCACTCATTGATTCTTTGCCCTCATTGATTTTCGTCCTGGTCATAATATTTGTAACACTATCACACGCTGTTTTTACTTCGCAACCGACTCCTTTCGGTTTTCTTTTCATTTTCATAACTGTCGGAAAACCATCTTTGAAATACGCACCAATTCCGTACCATGCGAACGTAGATTCATCTACAGTGATTTTTGAACCCAAACTTTTACTAAAGTCCTGACGTTACGCAATTTTTCGGAATCATCGAGATGTGAGGGTTGTGTGAACCGCAGTGCTATAAGAATAGTCTCAAACCTCTGATGACTCATTCAAAATCGTTGTCTTAAATTTGAAGGGGGATATATTCCATTAGAAGTGGTATTCAAGTAGGATCGCCGTTCTGGTATTTCCTGAAGGGTCACAGCATATAATATACCAAACAAATTAATAACTTTTTCTCACTCAGCAGTTTTTGTTTTACTGTAAACGTAGAGTTTATGCATTGAACTACGTAACAAGGTTTTTCCCGGGGAAATACCAAAAAGAACCTTGGCACTTTGTATGGCCGTCAATGGGTCTAGTAAAGTAGCTTTGAAATTGCCTTGTTATAGTTGATTGACACGTATTACGTCAATAAAAGTCCAGGTAACATCTTTTATGACGGCTACATTGCTAATAGAATTTGTTGCGCTGCTCCTACCGGCAGACGGATATTCTGGATTATTTGCCTCGTCATCTGCCCTCGATGTTGACGAACCTGATTCAGACGATGTTGATAAAAGCAACATAATTATAAAGAAAACTTAATAAGTGATAATTACTTAGGTACTGTATCTGTATGTGCAGACGAAAGTATGTCAAGCATAAGACTATCGTCCAAATATAGCGCTTAGCGCAACGGAGTAAGTTGCCACCGTATTATGCTTGATGTTCGTTATATGTTCGATTATATATAACAGTTTATAATCAATACTTTGTAAAGATATGCACATTTAAAATTTAAAAAACCAGCCAATTGCAAGTCGGACACGCGCACGAAGGTTTCCATGCCGGTTAAGTAAAAAACTTCGAAAAAACAAACTTCTTGTATGGGAACCCCCTTAATTTTTAACTTCATTTTATTATGACGGAGAGAAAGATAGACGGACAGACAGACAAACTGTCTGTCTGTCCGATAGACACAGATGTGAACAGATAGCAAAATCTTAATAATAGGGTCCGTTGGCACCCTTTGGGTACGGAATCCTAAAAGCCAAACGGCAAACTAACCTGCTTAGCTTATTTCACTGTTTAATTTAAGAATAAAATAATAAAGTATATAAGTAATTACAGTGCTCTTCATTGAATATTTGCTTCGATTATAATATTCTTGTTTCCGTTGGATTCGTTGTCAGCAACTAAAATTCCAACGGGCACGGTTGAAACTTTTCTGTCAATATCCCAATGCACTCTTGCAAAGTTGCTCTCTACTTTTCTTATAGTTTCTCAACAATAACTAATATCGTAGTCATCGTCAATATGTTTGCGGTTCCACGTGTTTTCGTTATCTTGTTCTTCAAAATAGGTAGTTTTGGGACGTCTTACACTCGCAGCCATATAGGCCTAAATGATTGTAGAAACATGTTTCAAAAACTCGCTAAGAGAAAAAGAGATGTACGATTTATTTAACTTTATTGTGTAGATTGCATTGCTTAGAAATCCTCAAATAACCAAAAAACTTACGTCCTGCTAGCAGGACTCTGGACGTTCTATAATTAATTATGAGCCTAATATTCGAACTCAGGAAGTTTATTTTAACGCTTAACGTTGTATGTATTATAAATAAATATTTAATAATAAGAAGTGAAGGCTTTATCAAGGAATGTTAGACGAACCAAAACTGGAAGGATCCTCTATTCACCGTTAAGGAAATTGTTTGCCACCTCCACCTTCACTATTTCCATCATCAGATCCTCACTATATTCATCGTCATTATATATTATTATTGGAAAGCAAGTCTCAGGTCTCTAGCCTATCCGGAATTGGATGAAGTACTTATTACAATTTTTTTTGTCTAAAAAGCAAATTAAATAAAAGCATTCATAAAAAATATTCCTTCTCTAGTATTAGATAATTCTCGCTAAAATTATAGTTCATTAGCATATCTACGTGATATGGTTCTTTGTACTTCTGTTTCTAAGATTAATATTGTAAAATCACCTCTTTTTACAAATACTGTAGTTTAATTATCCGCTCTATAGGTATTTACCGTGCTTCAGTCATATAATAATTCGAAATTAAACGAGGAAACTTGTCGTTTAAAATTTCATAAAAAAAATGTCTTGAGATCGTTTATAAAAACAATACATTATTATTATAATAATATATATTTCAAGACAACACACCAACCAGAAGGTCGTCAGTGGATCTTATACATATAACTTTAAATTCTACTTACAATGGAAGATAGAACAAATTACGATTATAGGTTTCTTAGTTAGATTATACGACACGTAACGTTGTACGGTAATTTCTCGTCAATTTCTGCTTGTTGGACAACGAAATTCTGATTTGAATATATACGCGTCACGGTCTAACTAGTTACTGGCCAATTTCAGCTGTCGGGACTAGTTTAACTTCGAGCTACTTTGGCGCAAAAATAAATTGTGACCCTTATCATTCCTTTTTGTTAAAAAGTACAGTAATAGTGTTAGAATACTTTGGTAATAATATATATCGTTTTGAAATTTTAATAGAGTAGTCGGTAAAATCAGCATATTGTGTGTTTTTTGTTTAAGAATATAAGAAGCATGTTGTTAGTGTTGGTATAGGGCTATGGTGTGAAAACTTTTTCACTTTTTCCTCCTAAACATACAATTATCATATTTATATTTATGGTATATTCACTATATTCAATTAAAGAGATAACATTTGGCTGTTTTAGTAAATGATGTTGCAATGTTGGGAAAGTTTACGAGCTTCAATAGCGTCTAAACATCATCGAAAGTCTCATGAAGCGTAGTAATTTTCTTTTATTATACTACTTTGCATAAGTATGAATCCGTCAAATTTATTTAGGTGGATATTAGTTAATGAATAAAATAAAATATTAACGTTTATTTCCCTTAAATATGTTATTAAAAATATTATAAATTTTTAGTTTTTAAAATATTATTATTCGCAGTTTTTTGCATTTTTAGAGTTCGGTACCTTTTTCGTAACTGGATAAAAAGGGAACCTTTATATGATAATGTGCGAGTCGTTCGTCCATATCTGTCACAGTTATTTTAATGCTTAACGTAGGAACTAGAAATTTGAAGTACCGATAAACATGTTAACCCGCATTTATTGCAATAGTTACACTCAACAATATTATTTCAAAATTTTAAAGATAAATTGAAGTTAAAAAACAATGTTTGTCTCTTAATTTAACATATCCCCGTATCTATTAAAAAAAGAAGTTAGAAATTTTCTAATACTATTCTGTTCAAATTTTTTTATAAGGCTGTACTAGAGACATTGTTGGAAATATCCTAAAAAAGGCTTCCAGTGTCGTGGACCACGCAACAAAAGCAAACCTTTTTACGCAATGCACATAAAATTAACTTTTTAATTATTAATTGAAGTAATGTAATATCGATAATTTAACATGTCCCGGTATCTATTGAAAAAGGAAGTTAGAAATATTCTAGTAGTATTCTGTGCAAATTATAAAAAAAAATTATATATATGTATATATATATATATATATATATATATATATATATATATATATATATATAATAAGATCCAAATTATTGGAAAGTTTAAAAAAAACAATCAAATGAGAATCATTTGTTTTAAATAAATGGAGTGGAATGTTTTAAGTAATCGAAAGTTCAAGATTCACTATGCTTTTAATAAGTGAACTATTTCGATTAAAACAAAACTTCATAAAATCTATTACATTCATGACATCAAAAATTATTTTCATATTTTAGCCGATGGCGAATTTTAACTTTACTTTTTTACAACTCTGTACATGTATCTTAGTCCTGTCACCTTGGCAAATTGCTTAGTAACACCTTAATTAACCTGGCGTCGTCGACCATAAGGTCACTATAATTATTCAAATGTGCTATAGATGTTCGTTAATTGTGACATTAAACTTGAAATTGCTATATATTACTATTGATAGTGGAATTTTCGCGTAAGATACGCATTTTTACTATGTGTCGCGAAAAGAGGTATTAAAAAAGGTAGATGAAAATTTCAAAAATAGTTGACTATCAAAAACGACTTTGACACTCAGCATCGATATAATAAATAGAAAAATGCTTTATTAGGGACCGATATCAACTTAAGTTGATTTTTTATTTTAATGATTTTCAAAAACAGGGTCTCGGATTTGATTCCCAACCGCTCGTCGAGTGGAGCTGGAGTGGTTTCTGATCGAGTTGCTAAGTGTTACAGTCGAGTGAAGGGTAGCTGCTTCACAAGTGCAGGAAGGTACGTACAACGATCGCCAATTCGTATATCTAGAGTGGCGATTATAGTCATTACCTTGAAATATATATGCATTGGAGGGCTCTATTTCCAGTATAGGACAATGATGGTAATTTAAAAGTGAGACATGTATCAGTAAATTAATTTTGTTTGTCACTGCTCCTATTGTATTAAACCTATAATAAAAAATCTACTAATGAGGAGATTAAATATTGTAATTTTCATAGAAACTGATAAGGCGTATTTTCATTATCACATCATAAAACTGATTCCATATCAAAACACGAATTATGCCTAGGTAACATTCAGGCATTAAGTAATAATGAATAATTTGCCTAATTAAAAAGGCTATACCTATTTATCTATCGCATGTGTTATGAACAGAATTTCAAGTCATTCATCAAGACAAAAAGTCTTACGCCGATGAGCGTTTTAATCCAAGGGTATTAAAAGTAACATTATTTATATTTGATATTATAAACATAACTATATTTTTATTAATATTTTTTTTTGCATTTTAATTCAACAATTACCAATACAAATCTAATATACTAATAAAATATACTGCTATAAAAGTCTGTTATAAATATATTAATTTAAAGAACTGTTTGAGAACTGCTGCGCGGCGGTACTTTAGAGAGGATTTCATTTATATTTATAAGATATAATTTAAAACTAAATCAATACGTGGTTCGACCGCTCATTATTAATTCAAGTGCATGAATGTTGAATATGCGGTCCCGTTATTATAATGATTGCGCGCAATTATGTAAAAGGAAGGAATTCGAAGAAAGTCGATACAAAATATGAATTTGTATTATATACATTCTAAGGAATTCTATTCAAAAAGCGTTTTATTAATCAAGGATTTTACTAATACACTATAGATCCTATGAAGTTGATTTTGCTACTATAATATAGATCGCGCCCTGTGGAATATAATAGATAATGTAAACATTGCCTATAAAATAAAAATTATTCCATAGAGAAAAATTTCTAGATTCCACTGTATTTAAATGCACATTTGGTCTGCATTAAGTATATAATATGAACCTTAAAATGCGTACGTGTAGGTACCACAGATATAAAGGTAGGAGTGTATGTACATGAGCCTTGAAATCCAATACTCAACATCGTTATAACTTCGGCACGGTTCGTGATATCATATTGAAATTTAAACTACATTAGTACTAGGTGTACTATCCGTAACGTATTTATGTCAACAGTTGCAGCAACATTCGAGATGAATCCATTAATATAGACAGATAGACCGGGAGACAGGAAAACTTTTTTAATTCAGTTTAGTTTTTATACTTGTATATCAAAATGGAAAAATGGAAAAAGTAAACATATCAGACATTTTAATTTTATTTATTTATATAGATTCTGCGCCGTCTGCTTTTTAAAACAACATCTTTTTATTTTTTACTAATATGTAATCTCCAATTAAGAATACAAGTCATATATTAAAACACTCTGTTTAAAAATTAACCTTTCCAAATAAGCGTCAATTATAAAATCCACTTTCACAAAATAGGAAAAAATTCTGTCTAAGGCGTCTCAGCCAAACCTCTGTCCATTATTTAAAGCTTGTCCAAATACGGTACACTGTATTAAAACCACGGATGGTTTCAAAATAAAATTCAAATATTTCTTTTTACGAAACAGCTAAGCCTTTCCAATGCGGTAATAGCGTAATGCAATGCCGAATGAATTATTGCCAGTATATCCTCGATCCAATTGATTTATGCATAACAGTGGGAACTGAGCAGGTTGAAACATTGGCAATCAGCTTGCTGTTCGCTACAACTATTCGGATTGAGTAGTAGACTTTTCAACCCCTGCATATTGACTTACTGCTAAATATTTATCGGATAAAATTTTAGGCGTCACGATGCGCCATTATTTATACGAAGTATCTCAAAATTAATATTAGTGCTTGCATTTGTCGACTTTTGTTGCCAAGATTGTCGAAATGATTTATTCAAAAATTTTTTCATAGGAATTTGAAACATTTTATAAGAAGTAAAATGATCGGCTTTTTTTATTATTAATTCTTATATAATAAAAAAAATGCCGACTGCAGCTGATCCAGTCGGAAAGATGAATTTTGGTTGCCCAAACATAAACGATGTTTTAGAAATAAAAGCAATAATTTCATTGAATTGAGTCTAATGATAAAAAAGAGAAAAAATACTTCATTAAAATGGCGTTTTTTTTCAAAACATTTAATGAAAGGAAATTTCTGAGACTTAACTCTTGTTAACACTTAAATCTAAATGAGCTTATTAAATTATTTTTAATAAAAATATATTATAAAATACGAAGCTTATATTTTTGCTTATATTTATTGATATGGAAAATTCAAACAGTGATTTGTGTTAATTTTCCTGCAACATTTATCATGTTTCATAAAAATGTTAGAAGATACTAATAATTTAATAATAAGAATGAAATGTTTTTATTACTTTTATAATTAATACTTCTATTGATTGGGTTAAACATGTTATTCTACGGAATACATTTCATCAAATCATCAATTTATATTTATAATCGAAGGGTTTAAAAATTAATTTCATATTCGTTCTTTTAAACTGCAAATAATTTAAAAATATTAACTTTTTTTTATTTGTCAAACTGATATTTCTTGAAGTTGTTACGTTGCTACGGAAATCTTCAGAGATTCAAAACATTCCACATTTCAAAAGATGCTCATTTCAAAATATTCTATTTCAGATAATAATCAATACGACAACCGTGAAGAAAATTATTTTTCACCTACCGAAAATCTTGAGAAATAGGAATTCTATTACTCAAAAAAAAAATTTAATCACGCAAGTTATTTTTCTATGGAATATAATAAAATTCTTGCCGCATAAAATAGGTAATAATATTTAAAATATCTCGAAATTTCGTAGTGATTGTTCTGATGAAACTTAAGATATTTACGTCACGGAAGTTCTGAAAAATGTTGCGATTCTTACCATGGCTTTGAAACAATTCTACGAATTGAAATGGATGCATAATACTTGTGAAACGAAAGAAATAAGGCAAATTTACCGGATAAGAAATTGCATGCCCAATGAATAAAATTAATTACTTATTCAAATATAGTTTAATATAAAATCAGACGTTACTCCATATAAAATTTAGTTTCTTTTTTACGTAATGTATCTTTTAACATTCCTTCATGTAAATAATTAGCTTTTGCCCGCGGTTTCACTTGCGTAGACGATTCGTTTTTTAAACTTCAAAACTTTAAAAGGAGGTTATAAATTCGATGTATTTAATATTATTAAATATGTTAGTCTTTTAACACTTCGAAACCAATGCACAAAATTTCAAAAATTTATGATTATTGGTCTATGTATTTCTCAGAAACTACTAATCATATTACAATTATTCTATTTTTATCGGCTTAAGTATCTTTTAACTTACAGAATAGCAACAATTTTATAAAAATTAGCTTTGTAGTTTAAAATGAAAAAAAAAAGCCAGTTTCGTTTTAGTTAAATTACTACTTACTTGTATGTTGTTAACACTATTGTTTATTTATATATCAACAAACTCTACAAACAGTGTCTACCTAGTTTACGCAAATAAAGCAGCAGAGAGGAAGATAGAAACTAATATAGCACTTCCTAGTGTACCACATTGGTGGTTGTACTGTCTTGTGCTAACATCATACGAGAAGCAATCCTCCCCTATGTCAATGCCTACCACATTTTATACCTGACCCTAAGGTTTGTTAATCGACATTGTGAAACAGACTCTAAGGTGAAATTGTAGTCGCTTGAATTCAAAAACATAATAATAGGGTATATGCTGTATTAGTGGTATGAAAACCGACCCCCCCCCTATAAACCCCCCAGTGAACACAGTGGCACGTAAAAAAATACATTAGAAACATTTTTCCCGCATAAACTTAACTACCAATTTTCATCCCCTTAGAATTGAAGCTCGTAAAATTCTTATATACTTATTACATTATTTTTAAAAATATCAATACTAAATTTTAAGCAAAAATTACCATAACAATTTTCTTCTCATGCAAATATAGCGACCAGTTTTTACACTCTTAGGAGGTACAAACTGGTCTTCCCTGAATATCGGAATCTGCTTAAATGCTTCTTAAATTATTTGTATTGCAAAGCATTAATACAAATTTTTAAGTAACAATGATCATAACAATTTTTTCAAAAGCCACTCCTTGTCAACTTAGGGTTTAAATATAGAAATATGCTTAAATACTTGTTAAATTTTTTTGTATTGAAAAGTATTAATACAAAATTTTAATTAAAAATTGCCATGAATTTTTTCCCATACAAATTTAGCAGGCCCTTTTCACCTCTTAAGGTTGAATATCGGAAAGTGGTTAATTATATGTAATGAAATGCATTAATAGAATTTTTAAATAAACACAAATTTAGCCACCCCTTTTTAGTGCCTTAGCGATTAAATCTCGGACAACGCTTAATACTTCTTTCAGTATTTGTGTCGAAAAGATTTAATACTAAATTTTAAATAAAAATTACCACACGTTGTTATATTATTTGTCTTCAAAAGCATTAATACAAAGTTTTAATTAAAAAATATCATGACATTTTTTTCCCGTGTAAATTTAGCCACCTCTTTTCACACCCTAGGGGCTGAATTTCGTAAAAATCTAAAGCATATGTTACATTGCTTGTATTAAAGAGAATTAATACCACGTTTCAAGTAAAATTACCATAAAAATATTTTTCCCATACAGATTTAACTACACCTTTTCACTCCCTTAGAGGTTGTATCTCGAAAAATCCTAAAAGACGGGCAAAATTATTTTTGTTAAAGAGTACGAACACCCAGTTTTAAGTAAAAATTACCATAAAAATATTTTTTTCCATACAAATTTAGCCACCCCTTTTCACCTCTTTAGGGGTTGTATCTCGAAAAATTCTAAAACGCGAGTAACATTATTTTCAAATATCGTCGACACGCATTGTCTAATTTGTCACAACCGATGAAATACAAATTCATATTTCCATATTTTTCTGTAACTAACCTTTTCAATTAGCAAGGAAAAAACCTGTTAAACACGAATAAGGTTTCCAAATACATTTCAGTACTTACGTACATAGCATTTGCATTCAAATATTTACAAATATTAAAATTGTACCACGTAAATATATTGCAACGTATTATATATTGTAACTTTTACATGTGAAAACGCGGTGCATATTTAAAAACATATAAGATCTATGATGTTCGCTATAATTTTCCTGTTATCTTCCAGTCAGATTTTACCAATCCTGTTTTTTTAGTAATGTCGGAAATATGGGACAAAATTTAATTTTATTGCAAATTTTTTTAAAATGTCCTTTTAAATAAAAAATTTAAATTATGGAGAATATATCTTTATATTCCTGATAACAAAACTTTTCGAATGATACTCCACATGATACATAAAATAAGAAAAAAAAATTGAAGGCCGTTATTTGAACCCCATTTAAATGCGGGTTAAGAAAATGTATTTTTATGTTAATTTTCACGTTTCTGCATAGCATGGTTTCTGAGAAAATTTGCTCTGAAAATAGACAAATGTTAATGTATTGCCTACTATATCTTTCGTAGACGTATAAGCATAGGGATAAAAGTTATAGTATCAAGAATCACAACTATATTTTTCTCACAATCTTTACTTTGGCTTCTAAAAACCTATATTTTATTATTATTTTAGTTTGAGTAGCTTTGGAAATGGGGTGGGAGGGGCATATTTTATCTAATATTTCTCAATATATCTCTAAAGATATAATATATGAATTAAATATTTGTAAGTCCCTCATAACTAATCCTTTCAAACGACACCCCGCACTATATATGGAATAATTTTTTTTTCCAGTACTTAACTTATTCTCCCTAAAATTTCCAAATTAATATTTTGTTGAGTTTTAGCTATTTTGCCATACGGTCAGACAGGTGAGAGATCATATAAGGGATTAGTTTCTTTTTTCTTTTATGTTACCGAATATTAAAAAATGTAGTAGCAACCTTCATAGTAAAACTACTCCGCTTTCGCATACCTTTGAATTTTATTAAGTGTACATCTTTTTTTGAGTTTTAGGTATTTTGCCATGCGCTCAGACTGATAAGATATCATATAAGGGTTTAGTTTCTTTTTCCTTTTATGTTACTGAATATTAAAAAATTTAGTAGCAACCTTCATAGTAAAATTACTCCTCTTTCGCATGCCTTTGAATTTTATTAAGTGTACATCTTTTTTTGAGTTTTAGCTATTACGCCATGCGGTCAGACAGGTGAGAGATCATATAAGGGTTTAGTTTCTTTTTCTTTTTATGTTACCGAATATTACAAAATTTAGTAGCAACATTCATAGTAAAACTACTCCGCTTTCGCATGCCTTTGAATTTTATTAAGTGTACATCTTTTTTTGAGTTTTAACTATTTCGCCATAGGGTCAGACAGGTGAGAGATCATATAAGGGTTTAGTTTCTTTTTCCTTTTATGTTACCGAATATTAAAAAATTTAGTAGCAACCTTCATAGTAAAACTACTCCTATTTCGCATGCCTTTAAATTTTATTAAGTGTATATCTTTTTGAAACAAATCGAAAAGAACTTGATAACGTTCATCAGATTACGAATAAATGGTGTTAATTTCTTGTTTATCTTTCTTTTTCTTGTAAAAAAAAATATTGCATTAAAAATTACTAGACGTTGTTGCTTTTAACTGAAATCCTAAACTTTGCTTTTGAAAGTTTCAGATCACCAATGATAAAAATCGTGTGAAACTTCAATCAAACTTTATGATGTAAATTTACTCAAGAGTTATTTTTTTTTTGAGACAAAACTCATAATTTAAATAATATTATAGGTGTATTTTATCTCGCTATTATTAATAGGGGAACAGTTTTATTATAACATAACACATACGCAACACACATACAACATATATGACATAAGCCTTAAACATACATTGTTACATCGTATTCTAGAAATGACCTCTGTTTAATGACTGGTAATAAATTTCTTTACGTAAAAAGTTTATATTTGCGTTGATTAATTAACTTATTTGTTTATATTCCAATTATTGGTCCGTTCTTTCTAGATGTTAACATTTTAAATGCTTAGAGCTAACTTGTTTAGATAATATGGTTAATCTTCTAAAAAATCTGCGTATATACTCGTATAATTGTTTCCATACAAATATGTGTTTGCAATAAATAATTTTGTTGACCGTTCGATAGTTCTTTTAACTGAAATTAGGTTTATTTATTTGTAACTTATGGAAAAAAAGATACAAATCAAAGTTAAATACAATGACCGAGATTATTAGGTATTAAGTAGACTTGTACTCTAACACGCCCACATCAAAATAACGTACTACGTTCACGGATGTAATATTACCAACAATATATTAATTTAAAATAATTACAAATATTATATGCTATGCGTATTGAAATTAAATTATAGATGTATAATCCTAAAAAAAACAATGTTGCAATTAAGAAATAGAAAAAAATATTATAATACATTAAAAATTCGCGATTATCGTGATAAATAATGAGAAAAAATAATGATACTACGAAAAACGATAATAATCAACCCACACAACCAAAACTAAGTAAGGTTAAACATGGAACAAGGCCACAAGGTTTCTAAGGACTTAATCGACTGCTTATTTTAGCATAACGAGCGAAAGAATATATCAAGAGAGTGTAATGTTCTGACGCGTTCTGAATCATTACAAAATCTAGGGAGTGCGTGTTCGACACGTCTGTCGTGGAAAGTGTGGTATTTAAATGAACACATATCTTTAGAGTAGCATATATATCGTTTTTGTACCCGTTCAATCATGTTTAATATTTGGCATAACATGGATTCCAAATGCAACAACATAATCAAGTTGAGACCGCATCAAGATGTCCGTTGCTCTTAAGGTAAAGCCTAGTAAGTCATAACCCCGTGAAATCATCTGTTTGACGTGACCGTTAAAGTGTAATTTACGAACAAATATCACGCCAAGATCGCATATGCAATGAATATACTCCAAATTATGGCCCTCAATGTTAGAGATATGGAAATAAATATTTCTTTCGTTTTGAGAAAATATAATCAATTTTCACTTACAGGGACTTAATTATTCTCGAGAATTCCTGCCTATATGACAAGATATATTGTTGTTTTTTTTTAAACTGCTATGAACATTTACTTTCTAAAGGTCTTCTTTTGGCTTCTCTTACTAAACGCTTAATATACTAAAAAGAAAACAATTTTTTAACATTAAAAAACGTAAAAAAAGAAGTAAGAGAAAAACATGTTGTAAAAAGATAGTATATCGTCGTTTTTTACGTAGTTTTAACTATTTGAAAATTATGATTGATCAGAATATTCTTATAGATTAAAATTTGTTTGAGTTAGTTATTTCATATGTTGTACTATTTTATAAGGCTAAATGATGATTCACGTGCAAATAATGACAATTTATATGTTCCTTTATAGGCAAGACTGACTTTTTTATTTGTACATTATTTTGGGTAACAGCATGGACTATTTGGCATTACGATGAACTCGATACAAACAAATCAATAAATTAAACTTTAAAAAGAGTCGGCGTCTCCAAAAGTAATTGAATTTTCTGTACATTGACAGAAACGCGTGTAATTTTCCTTTAACAACGCTTAACTCTAAATGAACATATTAACTTGAATACGGAGATTCACTTTAAAGTTGTACATTTAGGTATATTAAAATTGTTAGTATATTAATTTAAGAAAGAATAATCTTAAACTAAATAATAACTTATAAAAATTATGGTGACAACCAAAAGAATCAACAAATGACAATAAATTCAGACTTTATACTGTAAAAACAATCGACGTAAAAATATCAAGTACTTCAGCTTTCCCCAATTTTATCTTAATATCGAATGAGTGCCATTATAATCCCAAATGACATAAAAGTCTATAAGCTATGTGAGATACTTTTTATGGTTATACTATAGACTTAGCTTTTATTTGGGTCGTAATGCATTGTTTAAAACAGCCTACATATACGTTTCAAATAAGTGCCAATTGGAACTCATTTTCATTATGACTACCAATAAATTGTTCAAATCCTCCTGTAATAGTGAGTGTCTACTTATACAAAAAGGAGATTTCCCAGCAAAGATTATTACATTGGTGTAGTCTGAATAAAAACGTATTATCCCCCTTTTATGTGGTCATCTAACTAATGCTAACGTTTTAACCAAAAAAATTATGTTTTAAGGAAAAGAGCGATAATAACTTTCTCTTTTTTACATTTTATAAAAGAACTTGCCTTTCATTATGTATGTAATAGGATATATTTCACAATACTTGCTTAAAATAGCTTTGTTCACTACCAAATTGAGTTTATGTAATGCCGATGGCAGCCATAATTCAACAAATTTATTATTGGCCGTGCATAAATGCTTAAATCTGAAATACAATTTGAAATTAATTACAAACTAATATACTATATCTGAATATATACGTATACATATATATATATATATATATATATATATATATATATATATATATATGTATATATATATATATATGTATATATATATATATATATATGTATATATATATGTATATATATATATATATATATATATATATGTATATATATATATACATATATGTAAATATTTGGATACCGTAAGTTATAGGATGGTTACATTTTATATCAATCGGATATAAAATAACTATAGCTTGATTCTTTTTTCAAGGCACAAAATTATTCAATACTAACTATTTATAACTAATGTATTAGTAGAGCGTTTTTTAGTCACTAAGAAAGTGCTAACATTACTTTAAATGTGCTGTTTCTAAATCGTTTAAATACACTGTATACGCGTACCATGCCTATTATGATCAAACTTTTACCAATATTTCTTTAGAAAAATAAAGAGAGAATACTGATTTTTATCTTGCTATACTTGACTTCGCCGACTTAGCTAACGTGTTAGATGTACCGTAAAAACAATGATATATTTCAATCTCAGACCGCTTTTTCACTTTTTTCCTTATTTTTTGGTGAGGCCAACTGGCGAGGACACAAATTAATATGTAACCAGACTCGGAAAAATGTCGAAACTTTACAAGTTGATAGTTTTTTATTGCGTCATAAGGAAGGAACTTTATATTACGTCATGTGTATACTTGTAAAGAACAACGTCTCACGAATGACCATCACTTTTTCCATATATTTTCCGTTTATGAGACAAGGCATAAGACACAGGCGTAGGTGCTGTTGTACGCGGATGTTTTTCTTGTTAAAATTATTGAATATTTTATTAAGTGCCATAACTTGCCTTCATACCGCAAATGGATACCGGAAAAAGGAGTTTGATTACTTATTTATTTACTCATGTTTTACTTCTGATACTTTGGAATAATTATTTTACGCATTCCATCTCGTTTTTATGTCGATATAACGGTACTTGTCTAGTATATTCGCATCCAGTTTATCTTCATAAGTCTTGTAATTAATTTCAATTTGTATTTCAGATATAAGCATTTATGCACGGCCAATGAAAATTATGTTGAGTTGTGGATACCGTTGATAGTATATCAACTCTCTCTGGGAATGGATGAAGCTATTTTTAGGTAAGTTGTGAAATGTCTGTCAACCAATTACATGCGAAATGAGATTCAAGTTGTTTTATGAAATAAAATTAAGAGGGGGAGAAAATGTAATCAATTTACACTTATTGTGATTTAATTAAATCATTTTCGTTCTTTCCCTTAAAACCCGATTTTTTTTATTAAGAACGATAGATTTAGTTTGGTGATCACGTTTTAGTAACGTAACTTGATATACATTTAGTATCACAGGAAGATGCTCGCAATTGATTGGTAACCATAATAAAAATAAGTAATAATTGGCACATATTTGAAACTTATATTTGATTTGATTTTATGGCATTTGATTTTAATATTGATTAATGCATTCCGACCTAAATAAAAGCCAACTCAGTGGTATAACCACTGAGTTGGCTTTTATTTAGGTCGGAACGTGTGCAGTTAATCCCCCAAATATTTTCTCCAAAAAAATTTACCGATTCTTGCTGAGTAATATGGATTATTATATTGTTGAAACACTAATGGTGCGTTTATAAAATGACTCCTCGGCAGTAAGGCATGGCCATTTAAAATTTGAAATATACTTCTTTCTTCATTTTTCCGTCAATTTTAGCAAAGTTACCTACTACTTCCGTTACAATATTTCAATACTTCATAATAAAATTTCAAATTGCAAACTTGGATATTAATTTTTATATAGCATGTTTGGTTAACTTAAGTTTAAACATTTAAAAAGTATTTCGACTTGCCCCATCAAACACGCCAGCAATCAAACGATACCAAGAAGTTTCGTAAGAAGTCTTATAATATTATTAAATGACTGCTTAAATATTAAAAATAAGTATGCCAGACCGCGACCAAGACGGACGTGGCTTGCATATTTTTTTTGTTAAATAAATAAATAATTTTAACAAAGCTAGGAGACGATTTTGTAATTTACTTAGGGCCTAAGGCTTGTGAACTCTACACGTCACTTGGAATTATGCAAGTACTTATTACACAACTATTAAACAACATTAGGAAAGGCTTAAGTACTTGATTTTTACGTCGATTCTTTTTACAGTATAAAGACTGAAATTATTGTCATTTGTTGATTTTTATTTTGGCAGTCTACATAATTTAGAGATTCACTAAATATTATTATTTCATAAAACTAATATGCTGACAATTGTAATGTGTTCAAATATTCAATTATTAAGCGATTATACGTTTTCAAGTTATTATGTTTTTTTAGAGTTAGCCGTTATTAAAGGAAAATTATACGAGTTTCAGTAAACGCACAGCAAATTCAAACAATTTTAGAAATATTGACTATTTTAAAATGTCGTATTCTCCTTTGATCGTATTAAGATTATAATAATGCTAAATAACTCAGGTTGTTACTGAAAGTAACATTCATGTATAAATAAGAAAAGTCAGTTTTGGATGTAAACGAATTTATAAAGTTTCATTATTTGTATATGAATTATTATTTATCAACATAAAATTAATTAACTCATGAAATTATTAACTCAAATAAATTCTATCTCGAAAAAAATCAAAAAAATTGTGTACTTATTAGTATATTAAATGTAAGTGTTTATAATAAGAAGACCTTAACAGTCAGAACAGATATGTACATGTAACAGACTAGACAGGATACAATTAAATCTTTAATTATGTTGCCATATCAGCAAGAGCAATCGGGATTAATTAAATCACAATAAGTTTAAACTGATTACATTTTCTCAAAACAAAGGAAAAATCGATTTCCCTATTTACAGTATAGGTGGGCATATTTTGGATGGCATACACAATCTTGGCATGATGTTTGATCGTAAATTATACTTTAATGCTCATATCAAGCAGATAAGCTCACAGGGTTAAGCCTTGCTCGGCTCTGTCTTAAGAAAAATAAAAGCCTTGGTGCAGTCTCAACTTGAATATGCTATTGCAGTTTGGGATTCGTTTTATGCCACATATTACGACATGACTGAATAGTTATAAAAACAGTTTATACGCAAATTGAAATATCTCTTCAATACGTCTAATGACACTATTACAATGCAACGTGCTCATTTAAATGCCGCACTCTCCATGAAAAGTCTGTTGAATACGCATTTCCCAGACCGTGTAATGATTTAGAATCTGACAAGAAATTCCACTCTCTCAAACTATTCGCTACGTCGTTATCCTAATACAAGCAGTCGATTACATAGATATTGTACAAATATCTGCCCCTAGAAACCTTGTGACTTTGTTTTATTTAAAGACTGTATTAAATTTTCATTTCTTGTCTTATTTGGTATCGATCTTCTCATGTTTTAATTTTTGGTTATGTGTGTTGTTATTAATGTGTAATTATTATTGCTATCGATTTTATTATTATTTTTCTGTCATTATATCTAATTACAATCGTAAATTTTTAATGACCTATAATATTTTTTCTCTTTCTTATTTGCAATATTTGGTTTTCCATATTATAAATTCTTAATGTTTGTAATTATTAGAAATTAACATATTGTTTGTATAATTCATATTCATGTATGTACTCGTAGTATGCATTCATATTCATGTATGCATTCATATTCATGTATAATATACTAACATTATATATGTATGTACTCGTAGTTATACGGGAATGTTAGAATGCAAGTCTACTTAATATTTAATGATCTACGTCATTATATTTCACTATGATTTGTGTCCGTTTTTCCTAGAATTTATAAATAAATAAATAACGCAATTCGAGCTGAAAAGACTGTATCAAATGATTAATCGCAATAATATATCTGTATGGAAACAATTATTTTGCGTAGTTTTTTTTAGAACAATAATGATACTATCTAAATATTATTTATAGCTTTCCAAAATAAAGTTAAATATAAGTTTTGTCCAAAAAAATTAAGGTAACTAGTAAAAAACTTACTTTTGCCAAAGTAAACTTGTTTGCGCCGTGATTTAATTTTATGCATTGAAAGTCTTAATATCTAGAGAGGACGGATTATTACTTTTGATATAAATTAACGTTTTTAAGTAATTAATCAACACATTTATAAAATGTTGACGTAAAATAATATATTTCTCGCATTAGACGCGCGACATTTCCAGAATACAATGTAACAAAAATATACACCATGTTTAAGCGCTTACGTCTCTAAAAGCAATGATCATTGAGTAAAAACAAATGGATTGATTTACAATAAAACTAGTTGTGCCCCGAGGTTTCTCTTTAAGCATGCTACACCCACTTGCTACAGTTACTAAAGGTTTGCCAAATGACCATCAGTCGTCGGGGTCGGGTGTATAACGACGGAAATACTCGGGATTATTGGTTAGTAAATAAGACTAAAATATTCATCGACTTATATCGTTGTTGATATTGTGATAAAGTATTCCTATCATACTCCTTAAAGTATTAAATTTATTATACAGAAAATTGAGTTTAGAATAAATTTATATCATAAAATTTCATTGAAATTACATACGATTTTATACGCAGCGCTGCTATGAAAGTAATAATTTCTGTGCGATTTCGCTTATTATATATACTTTTACAAAAAGAGGAAAGATAAATACTCCATTTATTCGTAATTTGATAAACGATATCAAGTGAATTTCTATTGATTTCATTTAAAATAATCAAAGGAATACAGCAGTGGAGTACTTAAAGCGCAAGTAAAGGAAACCCTATAAATCTATCTGGATGTCGGTCACAGCCGTTTTTCTCAAAACCTGCTTGACTTAGAATTTTTAAATTTGGTACATATAACATATTAACTCGCATATATCGTAATAGCTAAATTTTAAAAGTATTCATTGGTAAAATTTATGGAAAACAAATTAAGTATTCGAAAAAATATTTATTTCATTCTATATTTAATTCGATAAATTTAATTCGAACTAAATACTTCGGGAAATTTATAAATTTACAAAAAGATTTTAAAATTGTTCATACTAATCAAAAATATAAGGGTCATAATTAATTTTGTAATTTTTTGTCATTTACAATTTAATTAGCAAATATAGCACTAAGTGTTAAGGGCCGGATATAAGTAGGAAATAGTTCGTTTTTCAGAAATACACGCGGACGGCCCAGGGCTGTGCTGTATGCATTACACGTTTGTCATAATGGGATCGATTGTGACGCTTCTCAAATTATATCTATTAGGTACGATAGTGAATCTGGACTTGAATTTTCTGTTATAATTTCTTTGTATATATTTTGATACGGGATAGGGAGACAACCTTCGATATGGATTTCTATGACATAATCACGAAGCTTAGGTTATTTTATGATGCAAAACACATAACGTCATTAAATTGGGAGAATTAGATATAATGTTATACATATTTTGTTTACGTACAAATTATTTTTATTACATATAAAGTGTGTTTTTAAGATTGTATGGCAAGGATTGAATGAGAATAAAATAACTGAAAAATATTTACAATTGTTTCCACAAAAGGCTCCCTTCATTATTTTTAATTATGTGATCTATCAATTGTAAAATAAACTATGACATATTCGTATGTTGTCATAGTTTATTTTATAATTCATGGATCGTTTTGTAAATTTTATGCAAATCATATTTATGTGTCTAATTTTGCTGAGTCTATCGCATTTGCTGAGTCAGTCGTTACTACATCCTATTTTTGGATAGGGTACTGAATTCGAACATTTCACAATGATTTAAGATTCAAAATGGTGGCACCTGTACTTCTTACAATACATCGTCACTATGTTCGGTTTCGACTAGTCTTAGGGCGCTGAATTCCAATTTATATTTTTATCGTATTTTCAATACCGCTATTTTCAAAATCACAATGTAAAATTTGAATTCAGTAGTCGAAAATTAGTCGAAAACGAATATAGTGGCAATATGTTGCAAAGGACAGAAACCGTCGTTTTCAATGTCAAGAACATTGTAAAATCCGAATTCAATACCCTGAAATTAGTCAAAAATCGATATGGTTCTACCTACTCTATTTTCGCAACAGCCTTCGTTATCTATGGGATTTAATAAATTTATATTTATATATATATATATATATATATATATATATATATACATATATTCAAATATGTTTAAAACAAGGACCGTGAAAAAATAACAATAGGTGATATATCTTGAAAAGGTACTGAGCTAGAAACGAATTTTGAGACCGTGTATATTACAAAATGCGAACTACGAAACAATTCAATCCCATTCATTTTTATATAGAATTTGCGCACGGCAAATGAATGAATTTTTTACAAAATATACAGAAAATTTTCTTTATATTGTTTGTTACTTTAAAAAGTTCTATCTTGAAATTTTCCAAATAGTACACCTGTAAGAGATTTGGATTTCCGGAAGCCAAAGACATTTTTAAGCTTATTCTGTGGTATTTCAGTATTGACTTCTCTATTAATTTTGGAAAAATATGAAGAAAACTTTTTACATATTGTACCTCATATATTGTTTTAACTACGCTCATTTTTCTTTTTGTACAATTTACTGTAATTTGCGTCTGGTAGCCCGACTCCTGAATGGTATTTTCGGAATTTGGGCACTGCTTATCCTTATCAAGAATTAAGTCGAAGAAATATTCAATTATTTTTTATAGCTGCAAAATATTTTCACTTTATATACTGTTCCATATTGTTAGATATATTTTCACAATATAAACAGTCTCAATTACGAAAATTTATATCCCCCTTGCCGCTTTTGTTTCTTGTTAAAATATTTGAAAATTGTCCGAAGCAAAATCTTAAATAAATCTCCTCAACACTCTTAACAAGGAAAGAAAAAAAATAGCACAGAATGTATCGGAATTTTAATATTAAAAATAATTTCTAAATAAACAAAAGTGCAAAGCATTAACAACCATTCAGTTTTATAAGACACTGAGAACAAAATATTAATTTCCCGCTATTTCACGTTTATTGTCCCCAAAATTATATACATCCAAATTAATTGCACTACGAAAACATATTCTTACGTATTTTAGTGAAAAGAAAATAATAACTGCAATTTTATTGTAACTTTTGATAAATTTTGTGGGAGTTCTTTTGGTATGTATTGTAAATGGGTTTAGAAGAAAAATATATATCAGAACATAGGTTCTTTGATTGGGAAATATAATTTTTAGAACAAAATATTTTAATGTTTTACCCGCATTAATTTAGTTGGCCGCTCCTTAGGTTAATTTAATTTAAAACTTTTGAAAAAAAATAAAACCTAACTAAAATGCAGTCTGGGGCTATCTTATATACTAATTATTCAGTTTTGTTTTCGAGGATTTTTAATTATTATATTGTCATTGCTAATAAAATTAGTAAGATATTACGCATATTAGTGTACTGTGGAACGTAAGATACTTTAAAAACTCGCATCAGTACTAGTAACGTATAACTCTCTACTAACGGAAAACTTGACGGTTTCACAAACTTTATTTCACGAGAAACTCCATTTTTGAAAATATAGTGTTAAAGTTTAGGTAGATTCAAATATACTGCATATCACAGGATATATTTAATAATAATAAATATAAAAAGGTTTTCTTAAAGTCGCATATTGATTCGGTTGGGTCGCTTAAATGATTAAAATGCAATTTTCACGTACTTTAAAAAATATGGAAATTTTAAGACTACAATTCACTTAGAAAATTTAATAAACTAATAAAAACTATAATTTGTATGTTTCACATCCTTTTACCTTTTTTTGGTAGCACAGGAAACTAACTAAAACTCTGATTGAATAATTTTTACTACTTTTTGGAATTTACGAAACACAATGTGCCTTACTGACAAAATGCTTTATTGTCAAGGGCTTTAACGAAATCTGCGAAGTTCGTAACCATTTTACATTAAATCAATCGCATTTCGCAATGAAATTCCTATTTGATAGTTTTTTGATATATGTGGGTATCCCAACAATCATAAGAAATAAATGCACCCTAAAAAATTTTAAAAATATCCTAAAAATTTGCTAGGTATGTTCAGTTACATTGACGTGCAGAAACTGCGAGCTAAGATTCGCGCTAAATAATAGAAAGTTATTAAAAATATTATGTAAACAGTATAAAGAATATCAAAATTCAAGCTGTCACTCGTAGAAGTCCAATAAATAATTTCAACGACTTCATATTTAGTTGCATCACTAAAATACATTCTAAAAGGTAAAGTGTTGTTTTATATTTGTGTTCATTGCATCAGACATACCACCAATAGATAATAAAAATTCATAATTTGTTTCAAGTTCTCACTGACGGGTTCAATTAAGCAATTCATATGTTGTTTATCTTAGATTTTCTTAGATACTACTTGCATTAATTCTAATTTTGTGTTATATTTATAATATTTCCAAAGCACGAGGCTAATATTTAAATAATTCAGCGGTTACTTTTCTGTAATAAATTAAATATAAAATAATTTTAGAAATATTTTGGATTCAGCTATAATACGTAGTATGCTGTTATATACATATGGCTATTTGCATACAGGTAAATATTAAAACGAATATGTGAACAAGTATATAAATAAAATACTTAAAATATAAAATACCACTAAACTATATTTTATCGAAAATTGTAAACACTTATTTACCAAAACTTTTTGATATTTTTACCTACGCATGTAGAAAACCAAGTGTTTAAGCGATTAGTTAAATTTGTTTGTAACTAGAGTGTAATTTCCAAAATTGCTGAACCAATTTTATTGAAGCCTTTCGTAAAGTGTCGTATTTCAATCCTAAAAGTTTTTAAATTGCCATGTTGTTATGAATTAATGTGGACGATTTGTATTGTTCAAAATTTAGGTGTTTTTAGCATTTCTTATCTCAACAAAAAAAACTGAACCCATATGACGTAACTCATGTGTCCATTCAGCTCTTCGTTTTCCACCAGTCAAAGCCATCTTTCTCAGAATTAGTGTGTTGTAAAAACTTGAAATAAAGCATAGTAACCAGAATTAATTTTCTAAAATTCAAAAACTACCACTTACTGCCAAAATATTGCCAAGGTGTGTTTTCCGTTGCGCATAACTTTTACATAAAATAATATATATTTCAGGGCCACCAAGTATTCATAAGATATACATTTTTTATGTAGCAAAGTAATCATATATTTTGATGTAAATAATTTTAATTAGGAAATATATGAATTTCTTTCGAGTTAACAACCCACTTTAACTTTTTTTCTGTCCTTGGCTAACATTTTCTACGAGATGTTTTGTAGTTTCGGTCGATAAATTTACGATCTCAGGAATAGAAAAACAAAATATTACTAGTTATTATATCTTTTTATTTCGCTTAAATGGAAAATGGCTGATTAGTATTGATAAAAAACTCAAAAATCAACTAAACTGCACTTAAAATATGTTTACACGGTATGCTGCAATATAGTAGATATCCTCTTGATATAAGTAAAATTAGTAAAGTTATATATTCCTACATTTTGGTTTAGTTTTATTATTCATAGCGGAAATATTTATGTACAGAAAATCAATTAATACATTAATTTGTATGCGAGTCACCAACAAGATTTTACATTATACAGAATTTTTTATTAAGGCTATTATATGCTCATCCAAATATTTCAATTGGTTTTGCACGTAAACAAGTATTTATGTTATGTTATTAATCATAACAAATTCATACTTGACTAATTTCAAGTTAAGATCAAATTATCAACAACCTGCTATCAATGAGTTTTAGTTTCTTTGGCTACATAGCTGGTAGATAGACAGATAACCTAGGTAAACCGATTGTTATGGAGAATTTATTGGAAAACAAGTCTCCCTGTGGATATCCCTGCCGCTGGCCTTATTGAGTTGAAACCGTTATGGGACTCCCTGATCCAGACACGAACCGAAGAGAGCATGAAAGCAGCTGGTTAGCTCTTCCAGGCCTTCAAGGCAGGCACAACTTCCATTCATGCAGTTGTGATAAAGAAAAAGAAGAATTTAACTTATTTTACACTTTTAGTAATACATAAAAAGGTCATTTCGTCTATTGCTTTTACTTTTTATATGTGTTATTATCAAGCTAAAATTTCAAATATTTTAACAACTAAAAAAAATTATAACAACTTTGAGATATGTATATCATTGAAGTAATTAAAAACTTACTCAGTATAATTAACATATATTCCAGTAATTTGATATTGCTGAAACTCTATAATGAGATATACGAAGTTAGGTCAAACTTAATTGCGTATACGAGTGTTAAAAATTTTGTTAGATGTCAAACAAGAGAGAGAGACCAGAAATATGATGGCGGAAATGTTGAACAAATATTTTTATTTGATTTCGAGAAAAAACTATTAAAAGACCAAAATTTTTTCGTATATGCTAAAGAAGATCTCTTACAATGAAGGCAAAACATTTTTTTCTAAAACGACGAGGATTTTTTATCGCATCGTATTATTTTTATTCAAGTTGGCTTTCATTTTTGCTCAAATATCTCAATGTACGTATTTTAACTAAATATTTTACCTCAACTATTTTTCAATATTATATATTTCTCCTATTTACTTAGTACTTGACTATGTACATAGTACTTACCTATTAATGACGTTAAGTAGTGTAACAGATTGAAAGAAATATGTTGTCATATTTATATGAGTGGCTATCTATAGGAAGCTCGACCATTTCATTGTACAGTTCTCTCTATATTGAGTGAATGGGAAATTTGTTGGAAGTTTTTTTTAACAAAACTCTGCCTTATCAATCTGAAGAAATGTACATATTTTTACCAAACCATGTGATGTGACCATGGTTAAGTAACATAGAAGTTACAATGTGAAGTAACTTAGTTTTTGATGCCCACAAAAAAAATGTGGTGATGGAAATAAATTCGGCAATTCATCACTAAAAAAGTATTGCGTATCTATATGAGTTGTTGAAGGGATTTACGATTTTATCATTATAGAAAAATGCAGTATTGATGTAGTGGGTTAATAAAGACAGTGAGGAATATCTAGCGAATAATGAGATTTTTTTTTCAAAAAGTTTAACATAATTTTATTTTAGTAGTTATACCAGACATCATATATGCTATAGAGACAACACACACAAAACTAAAAACATTAATTCGGTCAAATACAAGTTGAACTTGGACAATTAGTCCAATTAAAATATAGACAATTATGCTATTGAGTCCCGTGACTTTTTTTTTATTTACGTATATTTTTTTAAATTTCCCTAAATAAGTTTTAAAAAATGACTTTGAAAAATATAGGAAATAAAATTTTTAAAAACAATTGCTGAAAACTATTTACTAACTTGAAAATTATATATAGTTTTAATAATTTTAATGGAAAATTCTTGATAGATTTATCCACAGCTTATTTCCATTGTTGATCGAATGGAAATTATTTGAATTACACTTGCTACAGAAAAAGAAAATTATTTTGCAATAAAAAATATTTAAAACAGATAACAAGATGTTACATAAGCACAAAAGTCACCAATCAAAAGACACCATAAAACAGCATGACAATACATTGAAAATAATTTTATTGAAAAACTCGACAACAGCTCAAAAACTATATCGTCTTCTCATATATACCAAATTTTCATGACACGAGTAGGCACTGGAAATATTACTTGGCAAGTAATATTTTAATTTGCAATCTAGCTTAGAAGCGAGAGCTTCCATGGAAAAGATATGTGATTTTTTGACTGATTAATCTTCTTTCTGAAGCCTCGTTTAACGTATATAACTCACAGTGCAGCTGTGATGCGTTTCTTTAAAATTAATATTTGTATATATTTTAGTAAAACATTGTTTATTTTTAATTGACTTAATATCACAACAGATATCACAGACAATCAAAATATCGCACGAATTTAGGATTTTTTGCTCCCGAAAATAGAATAAACGGTACCCTAAATAATCTTCCTTCAACTGTCCTCAGCTTCATCATTTAAAAATAAACTTATTGAGATTGACGGAGACAGGTAACTTCTATTTGTTACAAAGTGATATTTAGCGTAGTGTTATGCTTATATTTAAAATAATTCAGGTTTCTTTATTAAGTTCAATTGGTTTGTCTATTTGACTCTATGTTTTATTGATTAATTCCATTATTAATTGTTATTTAATTCACTATAATCAATTTAAAATTTTAATACGCATTTTATTGACCAACTCTATTATTGTTCATTTATTGGATTTATTGAAAAGTTTTTATTCGAATTAATATTATATGATAATGATACCACCAAATTAATCATGCTGTTCCCACTGATTGTGAATTGTTAAAATTGTGACAAAACTGTTTGTGTACCAATAAGAAATAAATAGATAAAAAACACAAATTTTGATAGCCATTTTTAAGAAGGTTTGTCTAAATAATGGTTTATTCGAAACATAAATCGCAAAAAATTATTTCAACTTTTTGTTCACTTTGTCTTCCAATAAAAGAAAGTCGAAACAAATTAATCGATCATCTATATTTCTTTATGCTTATCGCAACATCAGAATATATTCAATCGATTTTTAAGACGTTTTCATTGTTACTGAGGGTATTATTTGGAATTTTTAGCATTCCATGATTTTTTTAAGGAAATTAACGGAAAATTACTTTATCAACTTCAAAATATATTTAAAGGTCATTCGATTATCAATTGTAACAGAAGTTGCATATATGCGGTTAACACTATGCGCGAATAAAACTTACGTCGAAATGTTCGACTTTTCCTTCATCATAGTTAAAGTTCACTCCCGATTATTGTCTCCCGATTATTTTAAAAAGTTAGCTATGAGTACAATTCAAACAGTCATCAGTCTCATATATTACTCTCCGACCACGTTATCACACCCACACTACGCAGCCGTCATTGAAATTTCCCCTCTGACGTCTATTCTTCTCCCGCGTCTCGACGTTATTCGCATTGAATATTATTAGGTGGAGCCTTCTTGGAGACTAAATGTACCAGTGTCTTTGAATATATTTGAATAGCTTCACTCACCTCGATAGTTAAACTCTGTGTTATCGTTAAAGTCGAATCTACAATCGCGCGGGCGACGTTTCCACCAGATGTTTTTCGTAGAAAATTTTTGGACATCTGAAATGTTATAAAATTATTTCCGGCTACATATATATATATATATATATATATATATATATATATATATATATGTATATATATATATGTATATATATATATATATATATGTATATATATATATATATATATATATATATATATATTTATATATATATATATATACATACTTAACTAAAATAACTTATAATAATTTTGATTTTAAATAAAGTGATATTGGATTGTAATTAGGTGTGTATGAAATGAAACAAACCTAAATGACTTTTCGTTTATACGCATTTAATAAAACATTGTAGAAAACGTTTTAATAAAACGTTGTAGAAAACTTAAAACCTAATGAAAATATGCTTCATGTATTGCTTGCCATAAAAGGAATATACTGTGAAAAATTTACAATCTTTATGCTGAAAATAATTTCTTCCTTTTGTAGCACAATTGCCCTAATATTTATTTTTTCATGCAGAATAATAATATAAAAGGCAGTTTAAATACTCAGGCATTGATCTAAACATCAAGATACGGCCAAAGAAACAAAAAGCAAATCGAAAATGACAACCTAATATATATGCGCCATCTATTGCAATTAAACGAAACTACTTCGTTGGTAACATAACTGACCGTATGGGACCGTAGATGTAATGTTGTCGTGGCGTCATTTTATTTTATTATTTTTTAACTAAATTAAAAAAGAAATGGTTGTTAATTTTTACGTACGTATATTAATGTAGCAATGCTTAAATAGCTTGGAATTTATGTAAAGTAATGAAAAAAGATTTTTTTTATTTTTTAAAAGAAAAGCAATTATAACAGGTAGATACAACAGCACGATACTGTATAGATATTTCCGGAATGATTCAAAATTAAAATAGCCAAAGGACCTCAATTTCATTCTGTGCCAATTAGTTTAAATTTATTCCCTGTATCGGAAAGTTGCGTACTTATAGTTGTCGGCTTTGGTAAGACGATTGTACAAAAACCGATTTATACTTCATCGGCGATGAAAAGGTTTTAAATTTTTAAAAATTAAATTTGTATTAAAGAAATTACAATGTTATAATACTTTCCGTCTACATACAGGTAGGTATCTATGGCACGCTTTCTATAATAATTTACCCTGTTCTCGTATTTTATATTATTTTAGTTTAAAATATTTGTTTATTACTTACGTGCAAAATTGGAAACGCGTAAGATATATGTACAGAAAAATTAAATCGTCAACACCTCTGTCACAATAAAATTCAAAGGTTATCGAGAGAGAAATGATCTATGTGAAGTTGTTTGCAAATATTTCAAACCAGCTGTGCCTACGACTTCGTTCACGTGAATTTCGGAATTAGTATATTTATTAGAATTTTTCTCTCTTTCATGTAATGCTCTTGGATATTAACTATTACCGACCATACCAAATTTCATCAAAATCCGTCTAGTGGATTTTGCGTGATTGACGCACAAATTTACAGACAGACCGAGAGAAATTGTAAAAAATGTATTTCTAGCTTCTATTACCATTCTATATGCTGATTCAGTCATTTTAAAAAAATCTTTGCCATGTACAGAATTCACTCTGTCATATGAAAAATGAATATTTAAAAACATTACGTGTGAAAACACATCCTTACAAGGTCACAACGTTGAATTTCGTATAGTTCCTGAACATACAAAATCTTTTTTCATTAATTAATAAAAAATATGTACGAGGAACTATTATAAACCGAAAGTAACATACATCGAACTTTTTTAAAATTCTCGAACTGTCATTTTAACATATTTTTACTAATATAGGACAAAAGTACTCGCGAGAATCGAAATATCAACTGAAATGACACGCTGCTAATTTCGCCACATACCACCGTTTTTAGTGGGACTTTTTCGATCGCTATGGGCCTGTCCTTACAAAGTAATATAAATCTATGTTCCGAGGCATGTGTAGCCGTTTTTTTTAATAAAATATAGTAAATCTTTGATTGATAAGTTAATGCGGAGGTGGCTATTTATGAAAATGGCACTTTCAGTGGTTATTTCAATTATTGAAGCATTTATTGCTTATTTATTTTAAGTATTTCCTAATGGAATTAAGCAGTGTGACAGCGTCCGTTTGATATCGGCTGCTGCCGGCAGAGTTCTTATTTCTGTTTGCATTCCGGACCGACGTCTTACTATTTTTTGGGGTTATAATTTAGATGATGTCATCATTGATAATCCGTGAGAGCATCTTCTATGTTTTTTTCAAAAACTGATAATGGTTTTCGGATTTTTCCTTTCGTTCAAAAGGCTATCCAGATAATATGTTCCGAAATTTCGCTAACGTTATTTAGAATTGCAATCATCGCCGCCGTGGTATATTAAGTTGACCACGTGGCTTATTACCTTTGAGGATGCGGTGCACAGCGGTTCGATTGCTGGCCGCATGCCGAGCTGTTCTGGACGGATATTCTGGTTGGCTCTAAGAAATTGCTTTCATGGCAATAAGTTCACCATATATTGTGATCGTATTCTTGGCAATAGGCGCCCGAAATTATTCATAGAGAACCAAATAATTTCAACTGAAGAAAAATAATTACGAATTTCTAAATCTAAACATTAGCGCTAGAAAGTTCCGGGTTAAAAAGATCGCGCAGAAGACACGAGAATAAACGAAGATCGCCGAAAGTTGACAAAGCGAACCGCGCAAGACATGTGTTCCTCCGTGATCGCAAAGAGATCGCAGCCACGACAGAGTTAACATCAGATTTACATGAGCGGACGAAGCACTGTCCAAATATCAACGAAAATAAGTATTGAGTATAATACAATAAAATTGGTGTAGAGTTAATATAAAAAGGTGTCTCTTTATTCCCAAAACAACAATCAAAGTTTGAAAAATAGAGAAATAGATCGAAATAGTGAATAAACGAACGTTGTGTTTTAAGCGTATGCGCAAAGAGAAATACGTGAGTTTTAATCAGTATTTAGCGAAAACCCGCATTAAAAATAATTTACGTACAGTTTGAAAGGTTTAGTGGAAAAGTGAAAAGGGATACTGAAAAGATAAATAGCGTCTTTGCATCGGCCAGCGTCTAGAAAGTTCTACGACACCATAGCAAACGCGTTGACGCTTGCTACACGAGAAGTCACGGAAATCCACGAGCACACACGAAGGGACATTTGCCCATGGCGACAGTTCAACAGCAGAGCGACATCGATAATTTATATCGAAAATATAGTTCAGCTAAAGCGAAGGTACAAGAACATAATTTTAAAATTATATTGTGTTATTTAGAGTTATGAAATGTACTGAATAACTATAGAATCAGTTTAAAACTAATTAACAGTTACTTTGAAATATTGTTGAATAAAGTATTTATATACTTTGTTAGAAAATAGGACCATTTGTATTTATTTAGAATTAAGTTTGGAAAAGAAAGCATGCTGACTAGACATGTAGTATATATATATATATATATATATATATATATATATATATATATATATATATATATATATATATATACATATATATATATATATATATATATATATATATATATATATATATATATAAATACACACGTACATATACACATGTATATATATACATATACGTCGTACCTTTTCCTGTCAGAGTAAATTAACTCAACCCTCTAAGGTTCAAGTACCTGTTAACTAGTAAGGAAATTATTATACAAAAGGAAAAAAGTGAACATATCGCTAGTTGTCCTTGGAAAATGGCTTCGAATCTACCGTATGTATGTACATACTTTGGATATTTCTTTAATTTATAGGAAAGTATCTTAATACATTACGGAATATATTGTTCCTTTTAGTTGTATATGAACTATTTCTTATTGTTACTTAATTTACGTATTGTAAACGGGTAATAGCGATGTTCTTATATTTTTCTGACTCCGGTGGTCAAATTCATATATTTTTGGCCTGTTCGTTTTTTTAGAGTTTTCAAAAATACTTCTTTTAAATTGATAATTTAGCCAGGAAAATTTTACTTAATTCTTTTATTAATATTCTTTTCCATTTCGTGCAAATATGTATGCTTGAATGTTGTTGGGTTTGCGTTGTATTATTTTCCTATATATGTAATCCAATTATAGGTAATCGGGTCATATTTGCAGTTAACTGTAACATTATTTATCTTCTCAGTTTTTGAAACAACATAATTTATCTTCTCAGTCTTTGAAACAATATTGTGACGAAAATAATAGTGTTTGCATTTTTATACAATATTAGTAAATATTTGTAATTTTATGTGTTTTATATCCTGTTTTTCTTAACATTGTTTTGCCACACGAGCAAAAAGTTTCAGATAATCTCCTAGTAGAGATGAGTTGTTTGCTTTATTTCGCACCTAGATTATTAATTGTTTTGTTACTTTTGTAACTTTTTAGATATATGAATATATATGTTATTCGTATGCTTTATACACACACGAATAATATATATCAAGAGAAAGATTTAACTATTGTTATAATGACGCTTATTATTTTTTTTTATTTTCGGTAAGCTGAAGTTTATATTGACATTGTTATAGGGCAAATTTTATATAAATTCTGGACAGTAATTAAGGCGGGAAAGTATTTTAGTTACTGTGAAAAAAGTAACTAAAATAGTTGGATAATATTTTTTTAAATGAATATTAAACTGGAATTTTATTCAGGGCTGCGTATTTTTAATTAATTTACGGTATAACAGTTATTTTAACCCGGTAGTAAATTAAAATGAAAAAGTCTTTCCGCTGCAAACAAAAGAGATTCTATATCAAATATTTTCCCAACAAATTAGAAACAATTTTAAAAAATCTAAACGCAAGTTACAAATTACTTTTAAATCATGATTTATTTAACTTATTCCCCTCCAAACGGAAAACAATAAAAATAACTACGCCACTGGTGCAGCTAGGGCGGCACACGACGCGAGCCCAGTCATTGCATTATGCAGAAGACGCGGTGAGTGAGTGCACCCCGACCTACGCCCACTATACCTCGCTCTATCCGCCTAATGATGCAACTCGAGATGTATCAATTATTTACACCGACACGGGGTGCCTCGTCGGCTGAAAGTGTCTATAAGGAAGTAAATGGAGAAGCGGAGAAGATATTATAGTCGTTACAAGGGGTGAAGCCGCGATGTAATGTAGACTTCCGGTGATAAAGGTAATATTGGGCAAGATGAAGCGTATGTTGCATGTGACATTGTACATACATATATTGTGTAAGTTAAATGATGTCTTACCAAGCAGTCTTAATATTAAGCTTTTGAAGTTATAATACATTACAAACGAAGTTTTCTCTTTTTGTTTATAGAACTTGGATAAAAATGGAACTTCAATTTTATTTTATAGTAGCTTTCTCTCAGGACACAGAAGAAAGACAATAGGATACAGAAGAGACATTTTTTTTTCTCTTAACAATTCTGCCATATATTTTTAAGATCTTTAACCAAAACATACAATAGCAATATTTCATTCATTCCAAAAAAATAACTATGGAGTTGACGTCAAGTCCTCGGTGAGCGCTTTACGCTCGATGCTGTGCAGTATCACGAATTAAAATAAATTTGAACGCGTATAACTAGACCGACGCCGCGGCTATAGTTTAGAATATTTGAGGATGTAAATCGCCAAATAATGGAAACAAATATTTATAATTATATAATAAATAAAAAAAATAATTATAAAATAATTGAAGTCAACTTTACTAGCGGATATTTGACATAATGTAATCAGTGTCTCACGTGAATAATTTATTTAGCGCGCAATAAGTTAACGAAATGAAAAGAAAATTATTCATACAATAGAATAAATTATTAACTAAAGGCAAGGATAAATTAAGCGAGATTGAATGTAAAGTAGAAACGCACACAATTCTAATTCTAATTCTTCATTTTAATTCTTGTTAAGTATATAATATGAAATGAAATATCTTTTAAAAAAATTGACTTCTCAAAAGTGGGTTACCAAAAAGTAAATATTTATTATACCAAAACTGGAATAACCTACTAGGAATAACTTTATAGGCAACAGACAACGAAGTTAATTATTTTTGCAGTTGGTATTACCAATGTCGGTCAACTAAAATAAATTAAAAATTTAATTTAATTTATAAGGTAAATTTAAAACTTTAACTTCTAATGCACTCACAATATGAAATAGATTCACAAAGAGCGCATCAGTAATATAAAATTTTACTTTTGTGTAAAGTTGATCCGCGGTGCTGGCACCGACGTCAAACATAATTGTTTACATACAATTACTTTTTCATTGTAGGTAAACATAACTTCAGTTGGCACATATTCTTACTTAAAACTTTGTCAGCAACCAGATCCTGCAGTTTAAAAATATTGACTATAATCTTTTAATTTTTAACAAAAACAAGTGATGATATTTAATGAAGCCATTTAAAACTAATACACGATACACTGATACCAGAAGAGAATTAAAATAAAATACAATGAATAATTTTGCCACGAATCGACAAGAATATTTATATATTTATTAATTAGGAAAAAAAATATTATGTTTCTGTAAAATCTAATAAATCGTTATTTACCCTTAGTTAAGTTTAGTGACTAAGGAGATATGTAACATCGCCATATTCATCGCCACGAGAGCAATCTCTTATCGCCTACCAGAACATCAGTTCAATCCCGCTCAAAAAGCGGCCGGGAATCGAACCTGGGTCTTCGCGGTGCACTGCGCCATTATAGGCTGCATGCCTTGTGATCAATCCGATACACGACGGTGACGATATTTAATTAATAATAAACCTAAAATGTATGTTGATAGTAAACTTTGCTCATCAATTAAGTTATCATAAATTTTGACATTTGAATAATTTCTGATCAGTATCTTGAGTTGTATCACTGCTATCGAAAAAGTTATCGTCACGTAACTTGTGACGTCTTCAAACACAGTCTACTCACTGTAAACTTCACAATTAAAATGAAATTTTGTAATGTTAGACGTAGGTGAAGGTAAACGGAAATAATTATTATCATCGTCGTAATGAGTATTTTTTTACTTCCTTTATTTTAAAGACGAGTGTCTGTCTGAGGGAATATTGTAAATCAGTTACTGTTGAATTACGGTTCTCACCATACTGCTGCCGGACAATTGAAAAACAATTTAAAGGATCTTCATTCATCTACAAGTTAGTAATTTTACATGACTAATATTAGTAAATTGCATCTTATGCCAGGAAGTTGTTTCTTTTTGTGATTTGATCAATGATTATTTTTCATTTCTTAATACGTAGAATATTATCCATTAGCCGTATTATTTTTTAAAAATATAATCCATTATTCAAAACATCACTACACTTAATACCAGTACGTTTTAGAATTACTTTCTTATTTGTAAATAATTTAGCTAACGTCGCCATATACCTACGGTTATTTTGTGATGTACAAAATTTACATTGGTATTGAAAATTTACTGGCTTCTAGTTTAAGGCAACGAGAAAAACAGGTGTTTTTTCTTTTATTTTAATTATTTCAACGAATAAAAAACGTCATTTTGGAATAACAAAGAAAAAAGTACCTAATAAAAGCAAATATATAACGATAAAATGACCATAATAAGTAATAGTTTTATTTATGTGACACACAACATCCAGAATATTTAATTAAACTTATTTTAAATATAATATTTTCTTTAGTGTAAATTAAAAGCTTTGCTTTGGGAGTTCGTCTGGAATATGCTCGGTATTTAGTATATTATCTGTTGATCTGTAATACAGAGTTTGTATAGTTTACGTCAATATTTCTATGGTTTTTGCAACATGTTGCTATTGCTGAAGATTTCTTTAAATATTTTTGTTCATCGATATCTCATATATAAGCCACTATTATTAATCTAAACACCTGTTTGACCGCACGCGCCGACACCGTGATTCTGTTCTTCACGGCAGCGTGAACAAGAAGTGATGTGAATTTTCATATTTTTACAAGATTTTGCCAAAATTGTGAACAATAGAAATATAACTTATTTTGACACACTTCTTACAAAATTTTACAAAATATTAACATATATAAATTATAAATATCGATCTGATAATGGCACGAACTATCCACTGATCCGCTAAAATATTACAAAATTTACGTTAGTATATTAAAATAAATTGCAACAGTCTACATTGCTTGTAATATTTTTCTTTCTCTATTGGTCATTGTATCAAACTCTAGCAACAATACTCGATATTAATAACAAATTGTTGTCTGTCTATTTGTCAGTTGCTTTATCCCAATCATTATAAAGCGTTGATAAATTTTTCGAGAATGTTTAATTTGCTGCGCACAACAATACACGGTAAATATATAATTCCACTCGGTATATAAACCACCGCAGAAATCCGATAAAAGATTAGAAAGTGGTTTACATATACAAATTGCGTACAAAAACTGCTCTAATATCTCTTTAATTTTTCCAAGAAATTTACTTGTAATAATATTTTTCTAAAATAAATATACTAATCTCATCAGACTATTGAGAATTTTAACCTTAACCCTAAAAATTGTACAGATATCCAAAACAAGTACAGTGCTCATTACAATATCAGAAAGGAAATGGTAGTTTCAAACAACCAGTCGACTAAGTTTAAACATGCCTTATGTAACGAAAAAAAGAGCAGAATATAAATTATTTTACATTTAAATAAATCAGTGCTTCAATTTAATTCGAAGTGTTATTACCTATTTTTCGATTTACTTTTACGTTAAAATTATCGTAAAATATTCAAGAAATCAAAACAAAAGTTACAACTGGTGGGCGATTATGAATAGTTTACGCAACTGAGTGATCTGCTGATGAGGTTATTCTAATAATTGATCATGAAGTAAAAATAGAATCACCATTATAATGTAATAATTAGTAATAGTAATTTTATTCCAAATTAAAAGTTCCATTTAATAAAATAATATTAGTTCAAGATATTAATATTGAACGTAAGGTCACAAAGCGTCATATAAGCGGTTTTTCAGAATTAAATTATACTTGGTACGAATGCAGGTGTTACACAATAGTTATAAGTATCAGGGCTATACACTTTGTTTCAAGAAAAATGGAAAGATTTAAATAGCAATATTTTAATAGATATATAATTGAATTTTTTTTTTTCAATATTTTACTTTTTGATGCACTAATTTTATTAGTCTACAAACTTCTTTATGGCTGTAGATAAAAATGTGTTTGGTGAAATAACGAATCACGCATCCATTGGTAAATCATCTTGGAACAGACCGAAGATGTTAGAAGTTGTGAGATCAAAACTGTACAAAAGGTCAGCTAATATCTCAAACCCGATTATGTGAATGGTTTAAAAAATATGTTAGCAATATACGGAAGGGAATTTCCACCCAAAAGTGAAATGTTTCGCTACAATTTTTGCCTTTTACATTAGCATTTTTTTGGTTACTTCAAATTAATCACTTCAGTTCGTTAGTAGGAATTTCACTATAGTGGCCACTATTTATTGTTAAGTCTCTCATCTAATACTGTTTCAATATTAGACCATACAAAGCCTTCAAAATTAATCTAACTTTTTATTGAAAGTTGGTTTTTGAACTGTTTAGAGACGATTTTATATGTATAAATTAAATACTCTCTCGTTTATTTTCCGGTTCGCATTCATCCATTTTTTGTCACTAACGATGTTTTCGTCTAATACAGTCATCTTAATTATCATAGTATTTCAAATATAAATATACACGAATAACATATATTTTAATGCAATAAAATAAGTTACAAATGTAATAACTATGTTAGGAAATCGATATAAATAATATAACATAATATAAAAGAAATATGCAAAATAAAGGAAACAAGTCATAAGTTATTTAAAACACATATTGTAAAATTATAAATATTTACTAATATAATGTCAAAATATAAAAACTGGAGTATTTTTGTCAATAAAACTAAAAGAAAAATTAGCAACTTGTAGATATTCTTATAGCAATTTTTAAATAAAAATATTCTTTATATGAATGAGTTTTTAGATGTAAAATTAAGGTTTAGATACAATAAAATTAATCGTAAAGGAGATAAAATATACACATATATAAATGAGATGGAAAACTATATTGAATAAACAAATAAACTAAAGTATATTTGGATAAATTATGCATTTAATAAAAGTATTATTTATCCTACGAAACAGACATGCAAAAAATATATGTATTTTATCAGAAAAATATAAAAACGTCGCTAAACAGGGGAGGTTTACCACAAGTGAATTAAGTAATAAAAGATACATTTCATATATAACTAAAAAGAAGGATATATCCCATAATATATTAATATACCCTCTAATAAATAAAAGGCAAATTTACAATATGTACACACATACAATAGATTCGAAAGCCATTTCTCAAAAATAACCTTACGATATGTACTTTTTGCCTCGTGCCTTTTTCTGCCAAAGTAAATTAAATTTACCCTGTAAGGTTCAAGTACCTATGTCCTATAAAAAAATTATTATCAAAAGACTCAGCCATAACGCTGATTAATGAATCTTAAATAAACTTTATAAATCCATTAACTTGTTAAGATAATTCCATTAAAACATTTACGAAATATAACGGTGAAAAAAAATTCACATTTACCTCACCTAGCGATGAAATACGCCAAATGGTTTATTAAAATGGATACAAATGTTTTGCTTTTAATGAATGATCGTTTGGCCTAATTACCGAAATATTTGTATTGTTTTTATGGAACATTTTTCACGTTAATGAAAAGCAAAATTGGCCGAAACACTACAGCTCTTAATGCGTTATAATTATTTATTTCGACAAAATTACTACTAAGCCATTTCACTTTAATAACGCTCGCTAAAAATGTTTATCTATATAGCTTCTATAAAATTTTAATAACGTTTTATGCGCTTGTTTAAGCAGTTCAGTGAGATGGAATAAGTTAATTGGCGAAGAATAACACGTAATATGTTTTCTTATTGTGTTTGACCAGTGATATTCTGGCTTACAAAGCACTCTTACTATATTTTCATGTCGTCGATGTAAACGAAATTAACGTAGGCAATGATATCAAAACTTAACTTTAGTGTGCTTAATACTGATAAATTCTATTTCGTCAAAATTAGACTTCTTCAGACTTCTACAATGAAAAATATGCCCATCGTCTTCGCTATCATTGAAGTATATAATATCGTTATGTTATCAAATATTTATCATTGTTTGGAGACTTTAAGATACAATTGAAATCAAAATTGAGCGGCAATAGTTTCATTGTAACAAATGCAAATATCCTAATAAATATAAACAGCCGATTTGTTAGAGACGCACTCTTTGGGTTCCGTAGTGGTATGTCATTTTGTTGATGTAAGTTAACCGTAATATTTGTTAATTCAATATTTTGACTAAATATTATAAAGTATCTAAATACTATAATATATAAATATTTTAAAATTTTTCACATTTTTTCAATCCTCGATCGAAAAAATTAAAAGGGAGAGTACAATACGTGCGTTCATGCGTGTGTGCATGCGTGCATATTTTCTTGTGTGCGTGCATCTGTTAGATTTTCTACTTACATTTTCTTTTTTTAATGATTGGTTCTTACTTATTTTTAAATTTTTCTTTATTTTCGAAGTTTGATACATTTTAGTGTCCTTTAGATAACTTGGATAGCGCAATGTATCAATCAATACTTAAAAAACAAATGATAAATATACGTTTCAAAATTAAATTGAAGTCACAAATCGACAATCGCAAAAATATAAAGATTAGCGACTCAAAATTTAATATTTAGTAAGCGCAATATTACATAACCGTTCGTATTAATAATAATCATTCAATACAATTGTATAATGATTAGAAACGAAACTTTCGTATAAATATTTTGTCTTCATATTTCCTGACATCAGTCATAAATAAAACTTAATGCGAAAATAAAACTTTCAAATCTCTGATTCGAATTTCTAATATTTTATTAATTTACATAGATAGTACTTCTATATCATTTATTGCGTTTTATAGATATAGGAATTAGTGTAATAATAAAAGCTTTGTTTTCCCGATACTCAAATTCTCACTCACGCGACCTCAATGAATAATTGCAATATGATTTATTTATTAATATCAAGGGATGTAAAATAGTGTCTTCCTTTTATTCAGTGATGAGATCACCCTTTTAAATATGATATACTTATATCTCCTACCTAATTGCAACAGCCGAAATATTTTGCAATGTTTTTGCCATATTCAACGCAAAAACGGATATAAAACATAATACCGTCTCACTTGAAACTGGTTACAAAGAGTTATGTCACACATCTGTAGTAATTTTCCAAGAATAGAACTAAGGAGGCATAAAATCACTTTTATTTATTTACGCATTTCGATCGACATAATTGATATATATGATGGACTTATTACTACAAAAGCAATTTCTTACTACCAACTAGAATATCTGGCCAACATCGCTCGACGGGCGACTGTGAATCAACTAGGATTCTCAATTTGCATCCCGTCCTGAAAGATCGTATGTCTATTAATCAACCTAAAACACCACGGCGATGGCCACCACGATTCCAAATAAAGTTAATACAATTTCGGACAGATTACCTACAATGCTCTTTGATGTAAAACAAAAGACCCAAAAAATGCTATAAATTTATAAAAAAACCTAAATAAAAAAAATGCGCCCACGGATCCTTAATCGTGACAGCATCATATTGCCACTGCCAACAATCGTTAGACATCGGTGCGGAATGCAAACGGAAATAACATTGTGGCGGGAAAATAAATAAGGCCACTGTTCTTGCTCGGTTTGGAAACTCCGCCTGCAGCAGTTGATATCAGACTCCATCACACCGCTTAATACCAGTCCGCCATTCCTAAAATAAATAAGCAATAAATGTTTCAACAATTGCAATAACAAATTAAAGTGTGACTTTTGGAAATATCCCTCACGGCACATAGACGGTAGAGAAGTTTCAATGACGTTTGCGTACTGCAGGAGTGATAACGAGACGGAGGGTGTTTCATAGACCGATTGCTTATTGCTGTTTGAACTATACTCTGAGCAAACTTTTGGAAACGCGATGATAATAATCATCGCAAGTGAATTTTGAGTTTGATGAAATCAAAATCGAAAATGTATATTTAAGTTTGATTCGCCTCACAATTGATAATCGAATAACCTTTAAATATATTTTTAAGTTGATTAAATAATTTTGTAAAAAAACCCTTACCGACGTATGTTAGATCGATTGAACATATTTTAAGGTTAAGATGACCATAAAGAAATATAGAAACAGACTTTATTTATATAGACAAACTTTTATTCCCAGCGATTTTCTTCTCCTGGAAGTTGAAGTCAGCAAAACGTAGCCTACGCTGGGATGCTTTTTTGCAAATTTCTATTTCAACTCAATCATACTTTAGACATTTCTATCAAAATCTGTGTTTATTATTGGTTCTGATATGAACTCAAATTAAAATAAATAATGTGGTCCTGAAACATATACAGATATCGTTTAAAAAAATATCGTAGTTTCACCGTGAGTTAAAGGTGTTTCAGAAAAAGGTTAAACGGTAAAGAAAAAGTCATATACCTCCTCTTTGAACGCTTTTGATAACAAGCTAGACTGTAAATGAAAATATTGCTTATGAAGCAATATTTTTAGTCTCACTCGTATTGTTAGAAAAAGCAACAAATCTTCTTGAACGAACGGCTGTTTATCAGTAATAATTATTTTTATCGTAATTTTTTAAATTTCTTTATGGGTGTTTTAGTTGTACGTTGTCCTTCAGGTTAATAAAAGTAACTTCTTGTTGCATAGTTTAAATATTTTATTTATTTTAAATCATTTTTTTACATAGCAAGAGTAATGAAACTATACTAAGAAAATGAACTTTAGGTTCATCTACCAAGTGTTCATTTAAATTATTAAAGCTGTTCAAATGAATATATTTTTGATGTGTTTGTTTTATACATTTTGATATATTTATTTTATAAATATTATTTGGTATATGTTATTTAGTAAAATTTCAAAAAAAATATGTATAAATCCATCTAAGAAATTACGGGGCATAATGGTTTAATAATACGAATTGTCCAAGTTCGACTTGCATTTAACGGAATTAATATTTTTAGTTTTCGGTCTATTACCTCTCTTCGATATAATATGTCTGGTATAAATATTAGAATAAAAGCATGTTATACTCTTTCAAAATAACTCATTTCTCATTAATTATTCGCCACGGTCTTATTTAATCTACTAATCTATTACCACCCTTTATTTTTTTGTATTGACGTAGTCGTAAATCCCTTCCAACGTTGAAATAGATAGCAACACTTTTCTTTTGTAGTGATGGATAGCCGGCTTTCTTTTCACGATTACATTATTAACATACAAATCCACTGTATAAAATGTTATAATTCGTATCAAATCTACATGTATAAACCACGTATTTCTTAAATAATGTGTATTTATTCAGATAATATCAGAGGAGTCACAAATAACCCAACTGAAATATGTATATTCATTTTCACAATTAAATTAAATTACATGATGTAGTATTATTTCTACTTTCTTGAATTTCTTTACCACGACCTAGGTTTCGTTGTATTACAACATCTTCAGGTGGACTATTAGCAACGATCTGATGTATTACAACATCTTCAAGTGGGTTAATAGCATCTTTGCTAATAGACCACCTGAAGATGTAATACAACGAAACGTGGTAAAGAAAATAGAAACTATACTACATCACGTAGTTTCATTTAATTGTGAATAAAGAATTTCTATAAAATTAACGCCAAATATATTCAATATATTTATTTTAATAAGTTTATCTGTTTTATTACGTTGTTCGATAGTAACAGGAAGCAAAGGAGGTTTTAACCTAAATAAGTAAGTGGGAAGTTTCTCTTTATTAAAATATTCCTGTGAATTATTACTTACATAGTCACCGTAATATTAAAGTAATACGGTTTATATCCAGTTTGCTATTTTCTATATTTTCATATGACAATGAAATAGAGACCCTGAAGTAATTGGTAACATGTAACATTAAAATCAATTAGAATTATTGCTTTATTGTGTATTATAATTTCAAGAATGAAACATATTCGATGAAGTTAATTCACCTTGGTAGGCTTCACCTTATTCAGTAAAGGTGTACGTTGATTTCTTCTTTTTACCTTTAGTGTACCTAATAAATCTTAGTTTATATTTTGATAAATATCTTGAATTATGAAGAATATTTTGCTTTACCCCAGCTTACAAAAACAGTTTTTGATCCAAAATCTGCGACTGTTTATTCGTGAAGATGTTGCCCTTGGAAACATTTTTGAAGTGATGTTGCATAAAAGAATTTTCCAAAAATTCAAATTCATTTCCATTGTATTGTTACGAATCGCTCTGTTAGCTACGTTTCTACTACTATGAGAAAGTAAATATTGTCTGCTTCCATAAGAAATAAGCTTTCAACCGTGTGGCTAATAATATTTTCTTAATAAAACTATTGGAGGCACGATTGCCCACTACTCGTATCATGAAACAGTTTGTCCATTACGGAAGCTTCAGGTTACAGTATAAAGTTACTAACTCCGAAATAAAATAAGGTAACAATTTAATTTCCCTCCTGTTTCTATTAATGATAAATTACCTACCTTTAGCAATTAAAGCTGCAAATGCCTGCTTTTTGACTACGATTTAAAATTATTTATGGAAATAACATAAATATTGATTCATTGTGAGATCCGTCAGAGAGATCATGACTCGGTTTTGCAATGAAGTTTGAAGAACAAGCTTCATTTTCTCTTGTTTTATGCTTGTTTCCGATTACCGGGAATTAGATATAGTGATGGATAGTCGGATTTCCTCTCACGATCACGATTGTAAAAGGAACTTCAGATGTCATTTAAATTTTTCATGTTATTCCCGTTAATTCCATAACATGAAATCTATTGCGACTCTGTATAATAATCTCGTTCGTACCAAACTGGAAGCAAATTCAGTTATTAGATCTCTAAATGAGGTAATTTTCGAACTTATATTGGAGAAGATATACCAAAGAATCATTACATTACCTAATTTATAAATTATAGCTTCCCTTTTTATACTTATCTTCCCCTTTTAATTTTGAGCTCCGTTATATATACTAGTTTGAAAGTAAGAAGAGGTTTCATTCCGATATTTACTGGAAATGTGAAATGTTTACACTGGCCCCCGGTCACTATTGTGATTATTAACGTTTTTGTACCGGAATCTTGCGGGACAAAGGCACTGTTTCATACTCTGCACGTACTACCAGCCGTTGAAATTTTCTTAAAATGTTTTGTGAAACATTGCCTCACCTCGACTTTTTCCCATATTTTATTTGCAATTTTAAAGGAAGTATAGGGAAATATTTAGCCCGCTCATTATTTTAACAACATTTTTTTTTTGTTTATATTCATAATATTTTAATCATTGTTCTTGTACATTTATTGATTAATTAATTTTTTTTTCCTTTTTATTTAATTTATTTAAGGCAATGGAAGTGACGTAAGTAGAGTCCTCCCATGAAAATGGAAATGTTTAATTATTTATTGATGTTGACAAATAAAGGTAATGTAACATATCCTAAAGCAATTTATATAAAAATAAATCTACCACAAAAGCCGGTGCATTAAATAAACCAATCATTATTTTAGATATTGATGCCTATCGTTGACTTAAAATAATAATACATATTTCCTGTTTTATACCGAATTCTGATTATCTGCCAATATTCCCGAAGCCTAGAATATGTAAAAATTTTTAAAATGATAGAAATAAAATTATGATGCGACCTTTATATTTAATTTATTTAACATTGTCAGAATTGGAATTGGAAATGATTGTTAAGTCCAACAATATATTGAGGTGCTAATGTAATATATTTATACTTGAAAAATATACAAAAAACCAAATGTTCGTATAATAAAAGAAAATGACTGCCAGAGATGAGAAGAATATTACTTTCTTCGAAGTAATGAAAATGCTTAAAAAGGTTGTTCGTGACGTACAAATGAACAAATTAGTTTTTCCTATCAAAAAATAATCATGACAGAAAAATAAAATGAAATGACTTAACATTTTTAGTAGACGGAGGCGGTAACTGTTTAAAAGATAACCTTAATGTTGACCATATTAATTTTTTACGAAATGTGTTGCAATGTACGTTTAAAACAATTATGTTGCAGGATGAAATGATGATTCATAAATGTTTATATTCTTCCACGAATATTCCAAAGTAATTCATTAGAGGATCGATTTCAAAGGAATAAATAGGTGAGATTTTTTTTCTACGTCATCATAAAACGAACATTTAACCATTTTGTAAAATTATGTTTTCGTAAAATCTTTAAAAATGCAATCTTCATTTATCCTATGACTTGCAAAATAACCATCGCCTAAATGTAAAGGATCTAGTGACTGTTAAAATTATTCATTTTAATGGCGCCATATACATGTACTGAATTGACATGCTGAAAAAAGTTCGATCGAAAACTACGCCCATTAGTCTCCAGCTTGGCTTTTTGCTAACAAATTTTGGCCGTGAGCTTGCTGTTTGTAATCGACGTCAAAAAAAAGATAGTTTTTAATTCGACATGTGTATTTATTTTTAATGCAATTAAACTCTAAATTCGTAACACGGAGACGTGTTTGTGGATTTTCATCATCATTTTTTGTTTGAAAGGAAACGATTAGCAATAGTACATTTCATATTTATATATACCTGTATATAGATCTGAACCTGATTATGGGCTACGGAGATTTCCTAAGAAACTTTCTAAATCAGTGTTCAATGTCCCTTTGAGAAATTTTGATATGTCTCTGTAAGTACTTTAGTCACAAAACGGCGGCCGGGGTCTTATTTTGAAGGTGGAAGGAAGTGATAGAACTCCTCAAGGATGGAGAAATGTTTTATCCAGACTAGTAGAGTGTAAGACATCTTCAGGAGTCCTTTGACCATAAATAAAGACCAAAATCTGAACACCGAGCCAGAAGACGGTGACAAAATAAAAAAAAAATTCAATGATGAGAAATATATTCAATCAATCGGGGTTCTTTTGCCTTGTTTTGACGGTGATAGCACAAGTGATGGTCAGAGTCTTTTGATGAAGCCTTAATTTTGGGTTCTTAGACTTTGATTGTGCAAATTTAATTTTGTGGACTATCTCTTTCAGCACAAGTGGTGGTCAGGGTCAGTTGAAGGAACCGTAAGGTATCGAAATGAACTCTTAATGGATGAGAAGTCGAGTTTGGGTTTGTTTGACTGATCTTAATATAAGGATGATAGAAAATATATATATATATATATATATATATATATATATATATATATATATGAAGAAAACAAATTATCCGTAGGTATACTATTATATCGAGGTACATACAATGGTACAAAGCTACAAAAATATGAGCAGGTTGGTAAGTAAGTATTTACAAAATATTAACAGCCTTGAAGCAAATTTGATATTAAATATGCGGTTAGATAAGTACGTGCAAGTGTATTTAAAGGCGTAAAGCACTGACTAAGGTGAAACCACGAGAGAAAAATATTAATAGTAAGAATGTATTCATATTTATTAAACAACACAAATACTTGTTTCGATTTCAATAAATGAGGTGTTATTAAATTATTATTGACTTCGTAACATTTTGCGCAAAATGAAATACAATAAGCATGGTAAAATAAAATTTTAAAACAAAATAATTTAGCTGACTTCAAATAAGCATTGAATAAAAAATACACTGAATTGTGTAAAGAAATTAAAATAAGAATACCTAGTTGGAACTTTGACATGAAAGCATTATGTCGAACCATAAATATATCAGGAAAATATCTGCTGCTATATTAGATACTAAATAAGTTATTAGTGTAGAATCTTACCAGAAATATGTTTGAAACTGGAGCAATGTATTAATCTTACGTGTGGCAGTGTACCAGGGGGCGCTGCAAAATTTTGTTGCAAACTGATTTATCTAAAAAAATTAATTGACCGATTAAGATACTATTTCTGTAAACTATTTCATTTTTTATTAATCGGCTATGGTTCTCAGATATTTTTTTTGGTATTAGCTCACCAGAGGGCGCTGCAATATTTTTTTTCAAACTGATGTTCCCATTTATCTGAAAAATGGTATTACCGATTTAGACACTATTTTCTCTAAAATAAATAGGACTAATCGGCGAGGATTCTTAGATAGGTTATAGCTAGGTGTTAGCTTACCAGGGGGCGCTGCAACATTTTGTTGCAAACGAACGCTCCCATTTTTCAAAAACCGTTTGACCGATTTAGATACGGTTTTCGGTAAAAGAAGTGTAAAATAAGATGCAAAATTAGTGAAGTCGTAGATGCATGTAGTCGTTGTAATTGAAAAACTATTAAATATTTTTTTCAAAACGCTTCGACTAAAAGAAAATAAAAATTGATGTAATTACAAATTCACGATTGATATAATTACAAACTCAAAAAAAATCCATCCGAGTTTTCTCGGCACATTGTTATTGATGAGTATTTATTAACTTGAAAGAAAAATTTATAAAAACCCTCTTTCGTTTAGGGAAATAAGCGACTGAAGGAAATTAATCACATAATAAGATGAGCATGAAACGCGTTTAAGAATACCCTCATTGAGTAAACGAAACATTCCATTTACCATTGCAAAACTAAGTGAATAATATAGATACCATAAAGCATATATTGCATTGTTACATAGACATTAAAGCATCCACCTCCAAGGGAATGCGGTAAGAGAACGGCGATATACCTACAGGTAGGGGGTGATGTAAAAGATTTCGAAGCGTCTAACGCAACGTATCTATAATATATGACCTAATCGCTTTATTCTCCCTGGGAGTTGATTAGAGATTGATAGATTTTTTTACGTCATGTTTTATTAAAAATAAATTAAAAAAGGCATTATTGCCTGATTGGATTTTCATATTTATTTGGCAAGACAACAAGAAAATTTTGACTCTTTAATATATTATGTATAATCTGATTATTTAGGTTTATTTCTATTTCCAAAGTAGTGAAAAATTAAAACAACCTGATAATAAAATTGTTAATGAATCCATTAATTAACGTGTAGTAAATTTGTTCGGTATTAGTCGAAAAGTGGCTAAACTAAATTGAAACTATTAAATCGCCAAATATACCTACGAGGGAATACACAAATGTTAAGAATATGTTTTGTCGTTTAGGTACTAAACAATTATTAGGACAAGGAAACAAATCTTATATGTCTCCTCTGGTTTTAATTATAAAAACAAAATTCTATTACAATTCTGTAAACGGCGCAAGAGGATATGCTAAAACTACTCAAGTGTTTCGAAAGCTATAAATCTGCATATTTTTTTGCTGAAGAGAGAAAAATATTTAATATTTTTTTTGCAGAAACGTATTGCGATAGTCTCACTCAAGATTAAGGTCCTGATACCTTAATAAAAAATTCACAGGCGAGTAAAAGTTAAGACTTTCGGTATGATAAAATTATTGAAACTAATATAAATGCCTCCATCTAGGGGAAATTTAAATCTACACATTTGTAAAGTTTCGTTACAATAGAAACAGATGTCTCCGTAAATTAATTACGTAATTGTACTGAAAAGCCAGAAATTGAAATGACGAAAATGGTAAATTCAGTGTTAGCATTTGTATCATTAAAAAAATTATCATTAATTAAATAAATTAGATAAGAAATTAAAATCCAAAGAACTAAGTTTTTGTTATATATACATATCCACGTTCAGAAAAAAATAACTAATAGATTTTTATAATCTTTATTCTTTTTTGTTTTATCCGTTATGTTTAAAATCTCAATTAAGTTACAACTACATTGAATTATAAGTGCCACAATAGAATATGGAGATGATTTACATTTAGAAGAAATTTGCAACATTTTTTATTTTTATTATGAGGTAGGCAAGTAGTAGAGTAAGCATTGCATATTGCTTTATAGCTATTTCGAAATACTAAACTAATTACAATGTGATTTGAACTTTTAAATTTTGTTATGTAATTAGTTAATCTAAATATCTCAATGAGTACCAAAGAAAGAAGAAAATTAAAAGACTGAACGACTATGAATGAACGACCGATGAGTGTTTGGCCAGGTTTACAAATATTAATGGAATAAGATTATGGAATAAGACGAATTACGTGTGAAATAAGAATTTCGTCCTACATTGTCTTATTACCAATAAACTGGGTCAGTTTATTCTTCATATCGCCGCAACTGGCAAACGGTCGGGTTAACATTGAAAACTGGAAACATTATACATTATAAAGACGTATGGGTCGATAAAGGGACAAATTATAAAAATTCGGAAAGTCGAAGTATCAATCCTTGAAATGTTACTCTGTGAGTTCTGACTTTGCTTAAGAAGTTTCCGATCTCGGTTTAGAGTTCAGTAAAAACGTCAGTAATGTAGGCAAATATCAAGGAACATATATTTTAATATAAATTTTTAGAGTACTATGTATTAAGAAAATACGTAATCGAAAGATAGTTCAAATAATAATGTTTCAATTCATATAATTTGTATGCGAATCTTCATATTTACCATATGTAACAATTAATAACCACCCAACTTTTTGTCTCGCTATTTGCATGTTTTTAATTTTATAGAATGATGGATATTTTTAAAGCTTTTACCAAACCATTATTATCTCACAGCTGATGAAATTATTTCTATAATTTGAACACCAACAAATACGTTGAAAAATGTTTGCTAATTAATTTTTTTAGTTTGATTTGAGTAATAAAATTTGTTAAAAATATATAATTTTTATTTCCGAGTTCATTGAAATGCTATAGTTCACATGGTATCTTATTCGACAGACTCTAAGAATGAACTATTCTATACTTTTATGGTTATTTTCTGAAATATTCTTTAAAATATTTAATTATTTACAAGTGTCCAAATATGTGGCACAAATAGCCATATTGTTTATTGCATTAATTTAGAATCTTAAGTTTCACAACTTCATAGAACCGCAGATCTAAGAATTTGGTAGTAATTTCAACTTGATACCTCTTCACATTCTTTATAAAAAGGATATTGATAAACCAACAGACGGTCAAGGAAGCGATGTAGTTATCTTAAAAGGATTCTTTTTTTCCTTTTGAGGTACAAAACCCTGAAATCTTTAATTTGATACTAAATTTATTACATATTCAGATTCTATCTACATATACATGTGTATATTTACAAATACACACACACGTACACGCACGCACGCATGCACTCGCGCGCGTACGCACACGCACACACACACATATGTTTATACACACACCCACGCAAAACTATCCAGCGTCAGTTTACTTCTCTTTGTCAAGCCCTATAATCACTGTTCAACTAGACATAATGGAGATTAGTGTTTACACACAACGGCAAATTACTTACGGTCACGAAATTATTGTATGTAAAAACATGAAATCAGTCAGGTGTGATTTCGTACACATAACTTTTTAGAGAATTACCACAGCTATAATGTCAAGTAATTGTTCTTTTACCAATGACTTATTTAATTTCCAATTAATTGATAAATGGAGATAACTTTAAAAAAATATGAGCTATTAGGTGCATTAGTCACGCAGTCGCACAACAACACTCGTATTCCTAAGGAAATTCCTCAAATAACGACAACAGCAACTTGGGTGATTCTATCACAATGCCAACAACGCCGCTTCTAAACATAGCTGTATCGTCCGACAATAATTCATACAATATATCTTGTGACAGCGTGTCATGCGTCACTGGCCATAATATTTCATACGGCATTTATGTAAGTTTACGAATTTACGTTCCATTCTAAATTTATTCTTCATTTCGTTAACTAATAACTCATTACCATTCTGCAAAACTTATTTCAGTAAATCATGTCATTTTATATAATTGTGACGGTATGTCAACGAGAGGTGGAAATGTTAATTCTATTAACGAAATTAGCTTGGTTCATATGTAATAGTACACCGTTTAGTATAAGTCACATATTCGTCCATCAACTTTTTACAGTTATTTTTAAATGGCTCCAAAAAAGATGGTGGTTCTCAATTCGACTGTATATTTTTGCGTATAAAAGTACGTATCAATCCACCAGCCTCAATGTTACAGGGGTATTGCCCATCTAAATTCTGATACCTGAGGATCTGCTGTTTTCTAAAATATTTTTTTGGGTTTTAAAGCAGAGACCCTGCTAGTTTTCTCCGGATTTAAACTGTTCAGTCCTGGTGCTGCAGAAGTACGGCCTGTCCAAATCATAAGACTTGAAGTTCTACTGTTTTAAAATTAGTATTTTGGCTCTGAAGCAAACACTTTGCTTCTAAACTTCGGGGTTTAACTCCTCAGTCTTGACGTTAGGGTGATACTACCTGCTTAAAACATAAAACTTAAGGATTCGCTTTTTTAAGTTAGTATCGTTAGTCCTAAGGAAACACTCTGTCATTGAATTCCGGGATCCAACTAATCAGTTCTTATATTGCAAGTGTACAGTCACCTAAACAGTGGAACTGAATATTTTCTCTTTTTAAAATATAATTTTGGATCACTGGTAAAGACTCTTATTAAATTGTGGATGCCAACTCCTCGGTCCTAATGTTAAAACACTACTGCCTGCCTTAACTGTGAGACTTAAGAATCTTGTGTTTTCAGAATAGTATTTCGGCTCCCAAACACATCCTTTGCCACTAAACTTCTAATTACAACCCCCTAATTTTGATTTTGACGCTGAGGGAATACTGTGTGTTTAAATAGCGAGACTTGGGGAGCTGCTGGTTTTAAATTAGAATTTTGAGTCTTCAGGCTGTTCTTTGCTAAACTCAGGGTTTCAACTTCTCAGACTGTATGCTGTGAAAGTACTGTCTCTTTAAATCGTGAGACTTGAGTATATGTTGTGTAAAATTAGTATTTTGGAATTGACTATAGAAATTGAAGGTTTCTTACTAAGTTCCTCACAGGTTCCGAGGTTGAGTTTGGACGATATCAGTTTAATCCAGTTATAAAGTCTCTAAAGTTTTGACACTACTAAAGTAGGCATAAATTAACCCATCTAACTGAATCAGAGCCCCTTGATGGAGCCTGGGATAGTGTCAATAACTTTTCACTGATAAGGACTAAACTCGTCGAGTTTGGACTTGTTTCAGATGTGTTGACGGAAGCAAGGAAGTAACAAAGTAAACAGGTTGGTCAGTTTATATAGATACGTACAATGGCATGAAGTAGCTAAGTTATTAGTTGATAGATAGATAAATACGAGTATATTAGTACAGATAAAAAACTAATGCATGAATTAACCAAACACTAGGACATGGTGGGTAGGCCAGTACTAGATGTAGTGAAAGGATTTGAAGCACTGACTATAGCGGTGAAGCCGAAAGAGGGAATGTGATTTATATGTCATATGTGTATGTGTTTGTTCCCATGCATTTATGTAGGTAGATATGTAGGAATATATTTAAGTTCATTAAATCCTGCAAAGTTATGTTCCAATTTAATAAGACAGATACTTTTGCTATTGAATTCACCGTAGGTTCGCTAAATTTTGGATAATATTGGGTATCATAAACAATGAAAATGGGAAAAAAATATTCTTCAAGAAATAAAAATCTACCTCAAATAACATCCAAAGAAGATACACGCTGAATAATGTAAAATAATAAAAATATTAGTAATCAATCGGGATTTTTGCTGTATTTTCAATTCGTTTCTGAATATAAATAGATTTGCAAAAACTGCTATTGCTAAATGTTTTTGGAGTTAGTGTCAAGTAAAATGTAACCCTCATTATGTATTTTTTCCATTTCTATTCATATAATTTTTCACCACGTAAATTATATTTCCTATTTATACTAATATAATTGGTGAACATATTGATATAATATAATTGGTGAACATGACAAAAACTATAAAATTTCATTGTTATAGAACTCTTTTCCGACAGTGTTATAGAAATATTTCATAGAAAACTTTAGGTAAACTTCTAGTAATTTATTTTTACTCCGATTTTTTTCTTAAATAGTTTCGAAGACAGAGAAGGTTTTATTGACATTTACAAAAATATCTCGAGTATCATTTTACTTAAAATTCTAAAATAAATAGTTTTGAAATCTCATCCGTCATTTATTCAATTAATGTTCCATATTACAAAACAAATAAAAAAAAAACTAGTCCCTTATTTGTCTCCTGGAAAATTTGCATGAGAATATTTATAGGCAATATTTAATATTTCTGAGCAATATTGTCCGTTGAAGCTTTTTCATTGTGTCAAATTTTAAGATATACAATTTTTAACCCAAACAGTTTCTGAAATACTTATAGTTTTCTTAAAATTCCATATAGTTTTACGCCTCTAAAACATGTAAGTATTATAATAAGGATTTAGTTTTTTCGCTTTTCAGGCACATAGTCCTAATTAAAACGTTACTAAAATTTACCCAAAAAGAGTGCTGAATATAATAGTGGTCATTCAAACGTCATAGTTTTATAGATACATAAGGTAAATTTACATCTCCAAAAGATACAATAGGCAATGTCTTTATATGGGGAAAAATGATTTAATATTTGTGAAAATTTGTTTAAAATACCATTAAATATTGTCCCTAAATAAATATGGAACCCTCATAGAGTGAATTCAACTTGTACTTATCGGGCGTTATTTTTTTTTGCGAAATATTTTTTATTGGATTATGGGCTTCCACTCCTCAGCTCTGATATTGTAGGTGTACTCCCACCTTGAAACTTGAGGATTTGTTGCATTTAAAACTGTATTTTTGGTTTCAATAAAAAACTCTGTCATTAAATTGCAGACTCCAACTCCTCAGTCCTAATGCTTGAGGACTACTGCCTGCCTAAACTGTGAGATTTGAGTATTTGCTTTTTTTAAATTAATTTTGTGGCTCCTCAATTTTGACGTTGAGAGGGTGCTGTTCGCTTAAGTCGTTAGACATGATGATTTGTGGTTTATGTTAGAACTTTGGCGAGTTTTCAAAGCCATAAAATTTGAGGATTTGCTTTTCTTAAATTACCGTTGAGGATTTCAAAGAAAAATTCTGGCATCTTATATCAGATTTCAACTCCTCATCCCTGGTGCTGCAGGGGTGTTGCTTGATAAATTAGAATGTCGAGTCTCAAACCGATTCTCACCAATATTCTTCGGTTCCAACTCCTAAAATTATACGCTATAGAAGTACTGTCTAGTTAAACCGTGAGACTTGAGGATTTGCTATTTTTAAATTAAAAGTTGTTTCTAGTAATGGAAATTGAAGGTTCGCCACAAAATTACTCAACAATGTACAACGGAGGGACCTGATCGAGTTTATATGATATAAGTGTAATGATAATCTAGTAATGAAGTTTCTAAAGGTTTGATCCGACTGAGGTAGATATAAGTTAGTCTCTCTACCAAATCTGTGCACCATGATGGAAACGGGATAGTGTCAAGAACTTTTCACTGATGAAGGATAAATTCGTCGAATATGAACTCGTTTCACATGTGTTAACGGAAACAAGAAAATGACAAAGTAATAAAATTTCGTAATTCCGAGCCTCGAAAAACCAAAATTAGCGGACTCGCGATTCCGTAGCGAACGTCCGATTACTGCCACTGACGACAACCATCGCAAACTCGTCGATGATTTGATTCGAAACGATCAGCGAATCATTCAGAACGTTACGAAAACCATTTTGGAATTTCCAAAGAACGTGTCGGCTTCATTATTGAACATGTCGGATACCGCAAAGTCTGTGCATGATGGGTACCACGGCGTCTCATAGACGACATTTACATATACATATATATATACATACATATATATATATACATATATACATATATATATATATATATATATATATATATATATTCATATATTATCGACCGAAATTTACAATTAAAAACACTTGAGCCTAGCACATTAAAGGAAATAAATTAAAGTTTCAATTTTTTCCGAATTATATATTTTTTCATTGATTTCAATATACAATTATATTTATTACATAAATTTTATAAGTTTGACCAAAATTTATTATTTATTTTCAATAAGATGCGTTTAGTAATTTAGGAGATTATCCCTTAGTTACCCATGCTTTCATTAAAAGACACTAATTATTTAAACATGGTATTATAAATGTGCGCGTAGATACAAATATAACACATTATGTAAATATGTGCTGACAAATTTTTCATTTTAAGTTTTTTGTTTATCATTGCGCTAAAATTAATTACTTGCTTTTGTTGTTGTCGTGTCTATGGGTCTATGCTAAATGTCTTGAAAAGTCTTGATGACAAGAATGGCAAGTTTCAGTTCTGTACGGAGTCCAGCTATTGCAGACGATAGATTTCTTGAATAGTCAAGGTCTGAGATTACTGCCTTATCAAACCGTAAGTTAAAGATTTTATGAATAGAAATAGCGTTTGCGTCTGCTGGAGTGTATAGTGCAGTTGTATTAGTGTGGAGTGCAGTTGTATTATTAGAACGTATAATGCGTCCTAATAGTACAACTGTGTTGTACTCTAATAATGCAACTGATGTGCCGTTGAAATCATTCATTAATCACATCTATACATGTGACAGCATAGCTACTGATATTCAAGTAATATATACACAATAACCAATATATGAAAATTGATTATCGGTATTTCCACATATATCATATGAACATACCAAATGGTTTAGTCCTATTTCTTTTTGTAATTTTTGAGAACTTCCCAGAACCCATCAAACACTATATGTGTGTGTGTGTGTGTGTGTGCGTGTGCGTGTGCGTATGCGTGTGCATGTGCGTGTGCGTATGCGTGTGCATGTGCGGTTTATGCGCCACTGTCCTACTTAATAAAGAAACCCTCCCTCTGCAACATAATTACACAATTATTAAAATAACGGAACCGCATATTCAAATATTCATACATTTGAATTAGTAATGTTTGGTCGAACCACGTATTGATTTTTGTTTTAAATGACATCGTGTTAACACAAATGAAGTCGTCTGCAGTATAGGGTCACAGAGTAGTTTTCAAACAGTTTTTTGTAAGGTAAAAATTTGTATATTTTTATGCAGTATGTGTTATATTAGGTTTATACTTGTGTTTCATAAATTAAACGTTAAATAAATAAACTTAGCCTTATAGTATACAATGATAACAGTTCCTCCAAATGGGATCTTGGTGTTATAGGAACGAATCAGTATAAATGCATTGAAATAATGTTTATAACGTATGATAATAATTAATGGACATAGCCCTTATTAGTAGACAATTTATTAGTTTTCACTTAGCGTCTGGATGTTAGGTAGAGACAATTTGTGTATCGAAATGAAACGTCTGCGATTTGATAGATGAAATAAACTATGTCAGTTTATAAAGAAACTTTTAATGTTTACTGACTTTATAGCTCAAAAGTGGACTTTTAAAGTAAAAATTAAAGAAAAAAAAAATTAAATGGAAGTAAAGGTTGCTATTTTATTTTATTAAGCCTACTAATGTTACCGTTATTTAAATTTTTCCATTCATATTTTCGATTTCACGTTAACTAATGTTACCGTTAATTAAATTTTTCCATTCATATTTTCGATTTTACGTAAATAAGATTAATATTATGATATATTGTTTATATACCCTCGAAAAAGAAGAAAAAAGACAATAGTATTATGCTTCTTGAAACAATCGATTAGGATTTAACGCTAGTAAATACTGTTCCATTATTACGTTATAATTTTCTATAACAGCCAAATTACGGTTTTTCTTTTATTGATTATAGTGAATATAATATTAATATAAATGTATAAATAAACAATAATTTGTATATATTGGAAAAAAATTATACATGTTTTCAAAACGTAGCCTTAGATCTCATTAATCATATGTTACCCAATATTAACATGGTATCATATTTTTATATTATTAAACAAAAACTCAATATATATTGATTTTATCGGTTACGTTATTAGAGCTGGAAAATCGTTTATAATAATACCATTACCCTCTTTTATTTTACTTTGAACAGAGGGGAAGTATTGCAGTCACAATTTATGTTTTGTGCTAATGTGCGAAGTAGTAGAACTCGCACCACGAGACTTCCTTTTGTATTTCGATACACATAATAATTTTAACATTTATACATACGTAACATTTATATTACAATGTTATTATTGTCATTGTGTTGATCCGGTTTCTCCTTTTGACTACAGTTATTCAGATAAGTACACGTTGGGGCATGATTCTACACATTTCTATATCTCTTCAAACCTTTGATGCAAAGTGACTAGAATCATTACAAATGAAATTTTTAATAGACTATTAGTATCTTAATTTTATTAAAAATCTAAACTTGATATGAGACTAGATATAAAACTAGATATGAAAAATAACAAGATGTTGTCATATCACACATTCATTGGAAGCTTAGTGTTTCACAAACAGTAATCCCAATCTCAATATCATTTCTAAATACCTGTCTAATAATACCTTGCACAATGGAGTGTGGGAAAAAATATTCACACCCGCTTTACAAACATTGAGTTTTACTTTCATTTTTCTAATATTTTACTTTAATGTATTTTCCTTATTTATAGAAAAAACAAGAAAGAATAAGATAGAATTCATGGAGCAATCTGAAAAAAATATTACTTTAACCACCGTTCAGTTGTGAGCCCCTTAAGAACTCACTTCTGAGCCACGTAACATCGTTCTTAAAGGGGCACATTTCCCAATACCACGAACAATGTGAGTGAATTAGAGATAAGTAAATGCTAAAGAATTTTTCAACGCCCTCTCTAGGCAGGAGAAATAAACTAGGACATGGATCTCTCAAAAACAGAAGCTTACTCGTAAGAGCCGGAAGCATAAAACCCGAGACGAGATTATAGATTATAGAGCAAGAGATTATATTGCTATTATTTTTGGCAATATCAATATTATAGAGAAATAGATACATATATACGCAACAAATTCCGATTAGCATTTATGGAGAACTTTAATATTTCAATTTTTGTTATATACAATGCATTGCATTTTATAAAATGTATGGTAAGTATTATAATTAAAAAAATTAACGCAATAGGCTTGCGTTTTAAAACATATACTTTTCAATATTTTCACGTTCTTGTGTAGAATCGTCATATTTGGTAACATTAGAGAGCGGTAGACAAATGAAAAGCAAAGTGAAAAAAAAGAAAACTATAAAAATCTAGCTTTGAAACGTTATCAAGCACATTTATAGTCTTTATTTTAAATTTATTATCAACTTGATGGAGTTACGACTTTGTTTATGTGTATGTATCAATTTATTTAGAGAAGTTTTAAATAAAATTAAAATGAAGGAAAACATTTATAAATAATCGGGGGTGTTGCTTCTGTATCTTAAATTGCGCCATACAGAATTTCATCAAAAACTTTTATTAACAAATAATTTTGCTACTGGGTCGTAGACGGTGACCTAAAGAATTGGTTTTTCTTTCGCATCAGAAATGGGTTCTATGAAATTTGATATAAAATGTAAGTATCGTCTAAAATATTTGAAACATACTGGTCAAACAGTAAAGCAATTAACTGTTTCCATACAAGAAGACTTTTAGATCCGAATTTACTTGCAGGCATATACGTTTGAACGTATTAAATTTACCATTAAGTGTACAATATGGGCTATGCGACTGTACCGCAGCTTTGAAAAGTAAAAGTCTGTGGACATGCTTTACGGAATCCAATACCAATATCATCAGAACATTTGTGTTATCAAAATGAAACAAAAATCAAATTGGCAAGAAGGTTAATATCTTTAACCTATATATAATTGATTTCAATATATATAGTGTTAAATCCATTTGAACATAAATATAGGAAAAACATAATCGACTCAATTAATTTATGCACAAGAGTGGAAACTGAACAACTTGAAAACCAATTGCTTTTCAAGAGTTTTGATGCTAAAGCAGTACTGCCGGTCTAAACCGCCAAAATCGTAAGTTGTATTTCAGGTAAATACTCTGCCAAGAAACTTTAGGTTCCAGTCCTGGCTCTGTGGGGATATTGCTCATTATTAAATTGTAAGACTTAAGGATCTTTTCATTTTAAACTGCTAAAATTGTGACTAATTATGAATAAGGTTTGGGTAAAAAGTTATAAAATGATAACAAATAACTAAGCGAATATTCCATATTTATAGATTAAATTAATTCTATGACTGTAATTATGAAAGTTTTACTAATTTGTGATTTAATTCAAGGTTGTTGTATGCCACAAAATTTTGGACGTATTATGTAAGAATAATATTAAGAAACGCTCAAAGTACCATGTCCACTTTTAAGAAAATATATTTTTCAATACGTATTGTCAATAAAATCAGACTTATAATTTTTCAAAAGTTAATAAATAATATATGATAGTAGTGTGCGATTGATGCAATAGAATTTCTCTTGAAGCACGCATATAAATTGTGTACTTCATCTCAAAAATAAAAAATATTGTACAAACTCAGGATGGAATTCGAGCGCTATAACTCTTTCACTCTTCAACAGACACTGCAACATTGATATATTCACCCTATATGCGTATTTATATTTGTTTATATCAAATAACTTCCGGTTCAATAACGATATTGAATAAAGAAGCGAGGTATGTAAATCTCATAACAAATTTTGAGTCATTTGCGATACCAGGAAAACCTAAACAAATATGGAATATAATTTTCATTTCTATTAGGCAATAACCCAAAGCGATGAAAGCACGGAAATTCCATTTTTCCTAGGGGAAACTATATTTATTATTCTGCGCGCATTCGATTGCGCGTCTCAACAAAATGACATCTTCTGTTAAACAATATCGTCATCCAAAAGGCACATCCAAATTAAGAAATTATCACGAGTTTTTTTTTGTATCACAAGTTTTTTCACACTCTTCATATTCAGTTTGTTTAGTAAAATTCTTTTTGCTACGGTTGCGTGAGTTCTTGTGTTGAGAAAGTAGGCTGCAACGAAAGTGAAATAAACCGGAAGCGGAGGTGTAATTAAAAGTTTTAAATCATTGCTTGATAAATATATCCGGAGAAGGCTATTTTTAAGAGTAACACTTTATTATTTCGATTTATTTGATAAATCATTTACAGTTTATTAACATTAGAAATAAATGACTGATATTAAGCGGTGAAATGACTTCTGGTTGATATCGACACTGCGGACGGAATCTACAACCCCAGCAAGAACAGTGCCTTATTTATTCTGCCTCCACCAAGTTATTTCCGTTTGTATACCGAGCGGGCGTCTAACGATTGTTTACGGTGGTGGTGTACATGGTGTCTTTATAAAGGAGCTGTGGATGCACTTTTGATGTTTACTTTTTTTGGAAATTTTGTTAGTTGTTCATTCCGTTCTAAGGGTGGTGCAGGTGACATTCTTCAAAATTTCGCAAATATTTTTTCGAAATGTGGCATTGCGCTTCTAGAATATTTACTTTTTTTCACAAAGTATGTCTTTAGCTTTAATTTAGAATAAACAAAAGCCTCTAATACGCAAGGAGTTGTTAATTTTCTTCGTTTTCACCGAGGAAAAAAACCCGTATTGTAAAATAGCTTTAGCGATCTGACATACCATTTTTTAACAACCATCATATTACGCGCTATTGTGTTATTTTTTAAATTGAATATTGCGAAGTGATTCTATAATTTTCATTGTTTTCTGAATGAATATGTATAAAACATTATATTTAATAGCATGTTTTATCAACTAAGGAAGAAAAAATAATTAACTTATTCGAAAATATATTAATATATTCTGCGATATATTTTTCTTGAAATTTTATATTAACCAACCTTTTTATGCCTCTCTATTTGATTAACTAGTGGTAAACGAGAGAATATTTTGGGTTTAAACTATATTTATTTATAATTTTTGGAAGTATTTTAAAATAAGATATATATATATATATATATATATATATATATATATATATATATATATATATATATATATATATATAGAGGCACAAAATAGGTAGTTCTTATAGAACTGAAAAGAAAAATATATCTAGAAACACAATAATATATATTCTAATAAATTAAAATTATATCCAAGATATGTACCCAAGATAGAGCAAACCGGAAAAGCCATTTCCTAAACTCAACCTTACGACATGTACTTTTCGCTGTGTATCTTTCCTGACTGAGTAAATTATGTTTACCTTCTAAGGCTCAGGTAAATGTATCTCGTAACAAAATTATTATCAAGGTACTCAGCCGTCAAGTAGAATATTTAATCTTATATAAACCTTACAAATCCACCAACATATTAGAATAATCGGCGGAACGCCTTAGCGAAATGTAATATGCTGTCTGATAATTATATTTACCTCAGCTAGCGATGAAACACGCCAAATAATTCATTAAAGTGGATATAAATATATTTACCGGCGAAGGCTGTTACTTTTCATGAATTAGCGTTTATTTGATCATATTTAGTAAATATTTGTTGTGATTTCTCAAAAAATTTTAACGATACTTGAAGACAAAATTCTTTATATGTACAAAATTAATACTAAGCAATTTTCACTTTAGTAACGTTCGCAAAAAATTATTACTTAAATAGCTGTTTTGAAATTTTAATAGCGTTGTTATGTGAATATTTACGTAGTTCAGTGAAAGAGAAAGCTCCACGGCAAAGAATAACAAGTACTGTTTAATTTTATTGTATTTATTATACTGTGTAATATTATCGCTTACAAACCACATCTTGCTTTAATTTATTTTCGTACCTGACGGAAACGATACTGATATAGGCAACGATATTGAAGTTTCACATTTACCGTACCTAATACTGATTGATATCTGCTACTCGAAAAGAGGTCACTTTGCTACGATGAAAATGTGCCCAGCCACCTGACAACCGTTAAAATAGGTGTCGTTTTGATATCACACATTTGTCATTGCGTACTGTCTGCGGACTAGAAGATATAAACAATATTTTGATTAGTATTATTTTAATTAAAACAGGTGCTAATGGCCTACTAAATAAAACCGACTAAGTTGTGATACACCAAACTATTGTAAATATCTCTGGGATTATTGATTCAATCTAATCGTAATATCTATTAAACGAATAATTCTACTTAAATACCGACATATGAAATTTCAAAAATATGATGTCAAAAAATGAAGACCAGAAATAGGATGGCTGAAATGTTGAACAAACATTTTTATTTGATGTGTATATTTCTAGAAAAACTGTTCAAGAACCCAATTTTTATTAAAATTTTAATAAAAATTGGGTTCTTGAATTCTTGGTTATTTTCATTGATATGTTAAGGCGTTTTCGTATTTCATAAAGAAGACAATGAAGGTAAAATATTTTTTTTTAAAATGACAAGGATTTTTTGTCGCATTGTATTATTTTTATTCAAGCTGGTTTTCATTTTCGTTCAAATTTTTAAATGTACGTATTTTGGCTAAATATTTTACCTCAGCTATTTTTTAATATTATATATTTCACCTACTTACATAGCACTTGACTATGTACATAGTACTTACCTATTAATGACGTTAAGTAGTGATACAGATTGAAAGAGATATGTTGTCATATTCATATGAGTGGCTAGCTATAGGAGACTGGACCATTTCATGGTACAGTTCTCTCTATATGTAGTGAATGAGAAAGCGTATTGATTAAAGTCAATAAATAGAACTGAAAAAATTATCACTTTTTGTATTTGTTGGAAATTTTTTTGAACAAAACCACGCCTAAGCGATCTGCAGAAATGTACAAATTTATAGCAAACTATGTGATATGGTTAAGTAACATAAACGCCATAATGTGAAGTAACTTAGTTTGTGTTGCCCACAAAAAGAATGTGATGATAAAAATAAATTCGGCTATCCATCAATGAAAAATTAAGTAATGCGTATCCATATCATTTGTTCAAGGCATTTACGTTTTTATGATTACAAAATATGATTGAAAAATGCAGTATTGAAATAGTGTGTTATATAAGACAGTAAGGTATAACTGGTGAACATTGAGTTCTTTTCAAAAAGTTTAATATATGTTTATTTTAGTAGTTCTACTAGACATATTATATGCTAGAGAGACAACAGACATAAAACTAAAAACATTAATTAGGTCAAATACTTGTTGAACATGAAAAATTAGTCCAATTAAATACTCATAGACAATTATGCTATTGAATCCCGTGACTTTTTTGTTGATTTATGTATATTTTTTAAAATTTTTCTAAATAACTTTCAAACAATTACAAAAATATAGAAATAAAAGTTGTTACAATATTTTAAAAGAACATTGAAAACAAATACAATTTTAATCATTTAAATGGAAAATTCTTGACAGATTTAATCACATAGAAATTAAATGGTTGATCGAATAGAAATTATTTTAATTACACCTACTACGAAAAAATAAAATTATTTTTTAATAAAAAATATTTAAAATATATAACAAAAAGTTACATTAGTATGAAAGTCACTAATCAAAGAACACCATAAAACTATAAAAGACATGAAAAACAAGAATGCATGACAATACATTGGAATCAATTTTTACTGAAAAACTCGACGAGAGTTCAAAAAATATATCGTCTTTCCATATATTCCAAGTTTTCATAATGCGAGTAGGCACTGGAAATGTTACTCAGCAAGCAATATCTTAATTTGCAATCTAGCTTATAAGCAGGAGCTTCCATAGAGAAGGTGTGTGATTTTTTGACCGATTAGCCTTCTTTCTGAAGCCTCGTTTAACGTGTATAACTCACGGTGGAGCTGTGATACGTTTCTCTAAAAGTAATATCCGGACATAAACATTGTTTATTTTTAATTGACTTCATATCACAAAAGATAATAAACACAGATTTTGATAAACATTTTTGAGAAGGTTTGTCTAAAGAATGGTTTAATTGAACCATAAATGGGCAAAAAAGTATTCCAGCTCGGGTTACTTTTTGTTCACTTTATCTTCCAACAAAAGAAAGTCCAAACAAATTCATTGATCATCTATATCTCTTTATGCTCATCGCAATCTCAGAAAATATTCAATCGACTTTTAAGACGTTTTCATTGTTACTGAGGGTGTTATTTGGAATATTTAACACTTTATGATTTTTTTTAAGAAATTAACGGAAAATTACTTTATCAACTTCAAAATATATTTAAAGGTCACTCGATTATTAACGTTGTACAGACGTTGCATTCATGCGGGTAACACTGTGGGCGAATCAAACTTACGTAGAAATTTTCGACTTTGCTTTCATCATAGTTAAAGTTCACTCCCGATTATTATCTACCGACTATTTTCAAAAGTTAGCTCTGAGTACAATTCAAACAGTCATCAGGCTATATATTTCCCCCGACTCCTTATCACACCCACACTACGCAGCCGTCATTGAAACTTTCCCTCTGACGTTTATTCTTCTCCCGCGTCTCGACGTTATTCGCGTTGAATATTATTAGGTGGAGCCATCTTGGAGACTGTATCTTTGAATATATTTGAATAGCTTCACTTGTCTCGATAGTTAAACTCTTTGTTAACGTTACGCGAAGACAATGTCGAATATAAGGTCGCGTGGGCGACGTTTCCACCAGATGTTTTTCGTACAAAATTTTTGGACATTTGAAATGGTATAAAATTATTTCCGGCTACATATATATATACATATATATATATATATATATATATATATATATATATATATATATATATGTGTGTGTTTATACATACTTGACTAAAATAACTTATAATAATTTTGGATTTAATAATGGATTTTAATTAGGTGTGTATGAAATGAAACAAACCTAAATGATTTTTTGTTTATACGCATTTAATAAAACGTTGTAGAAAACGTTTTAATAAAAAGTTGTAGAAAATCTAAAACTTAATGAAATTACACTTTTATGTATAGCTTTCCATAAAAGGAATATACTGTCAAAAATTTATATTCTTTATGCTGAAAATAATTTCTTCCTTTTGTTGCCAAATTGCTATAATATTTCTTTTTTCATGCAGAATAATAATATAGAAGGCAGTTTAAATACTGAGGCATTGATCTAAATATCAAGATACGGCCAAAGGAACAAAAAGCAAATCGAAAATGACAACCCAATGTATATGCGCCATCTATTGCAATTAAACGAAACTACTTCGTTGGTAACATAACTGACTGTATGGGACCGTAGATGTAATGTCGTGGCGATATATTATTTTATTATTTTTTAAATAAATTAAAAAAGAAATGGTTTGTAATTTGTACGCATGTATATTGATGTAACAATGCTTAGATAGCTTGAAATATATGTAAAGTAAAGAAAAAAGTTATTTTTTATTCCAAATGGCAATTATAATAGGTAGATACAACGGCATATACTTTATAGATATGTCTGGAATGGTTCAAAATTAACGTGGCTAAATTACCAACTTCATTCTGTGCCAATTAGTTTCAATTTATTCCCTGTATCGGAAAGTTGCGTACTTATAGTTGACGGCTTTGGTAATATGATTATATAAAAACCGATTTATACTTCATCGGCGATGAAAAGGGTAAAATTAAAAAAAACGGAATTTGTCTTATAGAAATTATAATGCTATAATACTTTCCGTCTACATACAGGCCTATCTTTACGAAGTAATACAAGTATATATTGTGAGGTATATATAACTGTTTTTTAAATTAAAAGTTGTAAATCTGTGACTGATAAGTAAATTCGGAGGTGTCTATTTGAAAATTGCACTTTCGGTTGTTATTTCAATTATTGAAACATTTATTGCTTATTTATTTTAAGTATTTCCTAATTTATTTTAAGTATTTCCGGTTCGCATTCACCCATTTTTCGTCACTAACAATGTTTTCGCCTAATACGATATCATCTTATCATAGTACTTAATATATAAATATATTTTATGAACACTGTTATGAAACCGATATTAATAATGTAAAATAATATAAAAGAAATATTTATTTTAAAGCAAAATAAAGAAGACAAGTCATTTTTACTAGGAGATTAACAGATTTTTTTTTGCTCTTGGGGCAAAATAAAATTATGAAAGAAGTTATTTAAAACTCATACCATAAAATTATAAATATTTACTAATATTATGTCAAAATATAAAAACTGTAGTATTTTTGTCAATAACATTGAGAGAGAAAATTTTGTAACTTATAGATATTCTCATAGCTATTTAAAAAAAAAAAGACCTTATAAACTGTTGCTGGATTACATATATAGCATATTAATATAATGCAAAACTCAACAATATTCTTTATATGAATGAGTTTTTGGATAAAATAAGGTTTAGATACAATAAAATTGCAAAGGAGATAAAATATATACATATATACAGAAGTTGGAAAACTATATTGAATAAACAAGTAAAGTAATGTATATTTGGATAAATTATAAATTTACTAAAAGGTATTATTTATGAAACCGTAAGAAACAGACCTACAAAAAATATATGTATTTTATCAGAAAAGCAATCACAAAAATATAAAAACGTCACTCTCCCCTGTTTACCACGCGTCAATTAAGTAAAAACAGATACATTTCATATATAACTGAAAGGAAAAATATATCCCATATTATATTAATATACCCTCTAATAAATATAAGGCAAATCCACAATATGTATACACATACAATAGATTTGAAAAGCCATTTCCCAAAAATAACCTTACGATATGTACTTTTTGCCTCGTGCCTTTTTCTGTCAAAGTAAATTAAATCTACCCTATGAGGTTCAAGTACCTGTATCTTGTAACAAAATTATTATCAAAGACTCAGCCGTAACGCTGATTAATGAATCTTAAATAAACTTTACAAATCCATTAACTTGTTAAGATAATTTCATTAAAACATTTACGAAATATAATGGGGCTTCCTAAAAATTCACATTTACCTCATCAAGCGACGAAATACGTCAAATGATTCATTAAAATGGATACAAATGTTGGACTTTTAATGAATAATATCGTTTGTTTAGTCTAATTTACGAAATATTTCTTTTGTTTTTATGGAAAAATTTTCACGTTAATGAAAGGCAAAATTGGCTGGAACACTACAGCTCTTAATGCGTTATAATTACTTATTTCGACAAAATTACTACTAAGCCATTTCACTTTAATAATGTTCGGAAAAAAGTTTATCTATAGCTCCTTTAAAATGTTGGTAACGTTTTATGCCCCTGTTTAAGGAGTTCAGAGAGATGGAATAAGTTTGTTATAGATTCTATAAGCCGATCTGTTACAGACGCACTCTTTGGGTTTCGTAGTGGTATATTTTTTTTTAAATTATTGCTGTAAGTTAACCGTAATATTTGTTAATTCAACATTTTTACTAAATATTAGTATTTATAAATTTTTCACATTTTTCGAAAAAATTAGAAGGGAGAGCACAATGCGTGCGTTTATGCGAGTGTGCTTGAGCGCATATTTTCTTGTGTGCGTGCATCTGTTAGATTTTCTATTTACATTTTCTGTATTAAATGATAGGTTCCTTCTTTATTTTTAAGGTTAGAATCGTTTAGATAACTTGGATAGAGCATGCATCAGAAAATCAGAAAATGCATCAGTCAATACTTAAGAAAACAAATGATAAATAACCCTTTCAAAATTAACTTTGAAATAAGTGAAATCGATAATCATAAAAATATAAAGACTAGCTGCTCAAAATTTAATATTTTGTAAGCGCAATATCACATAATCGTTTATATTAAATAATAATCAAAAAATAAAATAGAGTTGGATAACGATTAGAAACGAAACTTTCGTATAGATATTTTGTATTCATATTTCCTGAAAACTACATCAGCTATAAATAAAACTTAATGCGAAAATAAAACATCGAAATCCCTAATTCGAATTCCTATTATTTTATTAATTTACATTTATAGTACTTCTATATAATTTATTGAATATTATAAATATAGGAATTAGTATAATATATAAACATGAAAGCCTTGTTTTCCCGATACTCAAATTCTCACTCACGAGATCTCAATGAATAATTGTAATATAATTTAATTATTAATATCAAGGAATGTAAAATAGTATCTTCGTTCTGTTCAGTAATGAAATCACCCTTTTAAATATGATATACTTATGCCTCCTACCTAATTGCAATAGCCGAAATATTTTTCAATATTTTCGCCACATACAACGCGAAAACGGATATAAAACACATTAGAGTCTCATTTGAAACTGGTTACGAAGAGTTATGTCACATAGCTGTAGTGATTTTCCAATAGGAATAGAACTAAGAAAAATAAGCAAGTATTTACTTATCACTGGTATAGATATAATTTGCGAAAAACCTACAAATCATATTTGAATATATGTGTATTCGTCTAATATTATACACAGTACAAATATTATGCGTGTATAATATGCATATTTTCCAAGGCACAAAAGCATATTTATTTATTTTCGCACTTTAATGGACATAATGGATATATATGATGGACTTATTACTACGAAAGCAATTTCTTACTGCCAACCAAGAATATCTGGCTAAACCCGTAAATCCCGACTGTAAATCATCTAGGGTCCCCAATTTGCATCCCGCCTTAAAATACCGTATGTCTTCTAATCAACCTAAAACACCGCGGGGACGCCCACCATGAATCCAAATAAAATTTCGGAACAGATTATCTACACCGCTTTTAGATCAAAGACAAAAGACCCAAAAAATGCTATCAATTTATAAAAATCCCTAAATAAAAAAAGAGCCCACGGATTCGTACTAATGACGGCATCATATTACCACTGCCAACAATCGTTAGACGTCGGTGCGGAATAGAAACGGAAATAACATTGGGGCGGGAAAATAAATAAGGCCACTGTTCTTGCTCGGTTTGGAAACTCCGCCTGCAGCAGTTGATATCAGACTCCATCACACCGCTTAATACCAGTCCGCCTTTCCTAAAATAAGCAATAAATGTTTCAACAATTGAAATAACCAATTAAACTGCGACTTTCATAAACCCTCCAAATTAATTTTCCAATCAAGACTTTAAACTTTTACTTAAAAAAGAACCCATATATGCCTGAAAAGTAAAATGGCCTTCTATGTTATTATTCTGCATAAAAAAGAAATATTAAGGCAATTTCGCAAAAAGGAAAATTGATTTAAAATGAAGTTTGTGTACTATTCGCTGTCTATTCTGTCTGTGAGCAATGATATGTGAGAATATATTTTCAATAAGTTTATTGGCTTTTTCCTCAATGTTTTATCGAACTGTCAATAAAAGCGTATAAAATTTTTTTTCAGGCTTTTTTTAATTCATATTCCTAATTTTATTCCAATAACATATTATTTAAAATTAAGATTATATTCAATGTTATTTTAGTTAACATTTGTAAGACTGCCGGAAAACATTTTATGATATGTCATATCCAAAAATTTTGTGCGAGAAACATCCGGCGGAAGCGTGCTCACGCGACACTAGATTTGACTTTGTTTTCGAACAACGTTCACACAGAGTTTAACTATCGAAGTGAGTGGAGCTATTCAAATATATTCAAAGACATTGGAACGTTTGATCTCAGAGATGGCTCCACCTAATTGTACTCAACACGAATGACGTCGAGACGCGGGAGAAGAATAGACGGCAGAGAAGTTTCAATGACGTTTGCGTAGTGTAAGAGTGATAAGGAGACGGAGGGTGTTGCATAGACTGATTGCGGTTTGAACTGTACTCTGAGCAAACTTTCGGAAAGGCGATGATAATAATCATCGCAAGTGAATTTTCTTCGATGAAATTGAATTATCAATAATTAATATATTTTTGATATGCTTTTCTTTGTATACATTTTAATATCTTTATTTTATAAATTCTATTCGGTTATTGTTTTTATGTTATTTAGTAAAATTTCAAAAAAATATATGTAAATAATCTAAGTAATCACGAGGTATAATGGTATAAGAATACAAATTGTCCAAGTTCGACTTGCATTTAATGGAATTAATATTTTTAGTTTTCGGTCTATTATCTCTCTTGGATATAATATGTCTGGTATAAATATTGGAATAAAATCATGTTATACTCTTTCAAAATAACTCATTCCTCATTAATTATTCGCCACGGTCTTATTTAACATACTAATCTATTACCACCCTTTATTTTTTTGTATTGACGTAGTCGTAAATCCCTTCCAATGGTGAAATAGATAGCAACACTTTTCTTTTGTAGTGATGGATAGCCGGCTTTCATTTCAATATTACATTATTAATATACAAATCTACTGTATAACACATTATAATTCCTACCAAAAACTACATGTATAAACCACGTATTTCTTAAAATAACTTGTTTTTGTTTAGAGAATATAAGAAGACTCACTAATAACCCAACTGAATTATGTATATTTATTTTATTAAAGTTTATCTGTTTTATTACGTTTGTCGATAGTAACAAGAAGCAAACGAGGTTTTAACCTAAATATGCACGTGGGAAGTTTCTCCTTATTAAAATATTCCTGTGAGTTATTATTTACACCTAGTCACCGCAAGATTAAAGTAATACGGTTTATATGGAGTCTGGTATTTTCTATACTTTCATATGACGCTGAAACCCCTATTTCAGACTGAAGTAATTAGTAACATGCAACACTAAAATATATTAGAATTATTCAAACTCATGTTCCCATTTATCTCCAAAATGGTATTACCGATTTAGACACGGTTTTCTGTAAAATATTTGAGCCTAATCGGCTATGGTTCTCAGATTGGTGTTATGGTGTTACCTCCCATGAGAGGCTACAACATTTTGTTGTAAACGAATGCTCACATTTTCTTCAAAACCGTTTTACCGATTTAGATACGGTTTTCGGTAAAAAAGGGTAAAATAAGTAGCAACATTAGAGAAGTCGTAGATGCATGTAGTCGTTTTAATTGAAATACTATTAAATATTTTTTTGAAAACGGCCCTTCTAAAAAAAAGAACTGATTTATATAATTACAAACTCAAAAAAAATCCATCCGAGCTTTATTGACACGTTATTATTGATGCGTATTTATTAACTTGAAAAAAGAAAAAAATTTAAAAACCCTCTTTTGTTTATTAAAATAAGCGACTGAAGGAAAATAATCATATTATAAGATGAGCATGAAACGCGTTAAAGAATGCCCTCATTGAGTGAATGGAACATTCCATTTACCGTTACAAAACTAACTGAATAATATAGATACCATAAAGCGTATTTTGCATTGTTACATAGACATTAAGGCATCCACCCCCAAGGGAATGCGCGAAGATAACGGCGACATCCTGCAGATATGTAAAAAATTCGAAGCGTCTAACGCAACGTATGTATAATATATGAATTAATCACATTATCCTCCCCGGGAGTTGATCCGAGATTGATTTTTTTTCATGGTTACACTTCTTAAAAATAAATTAAAAAAGGCATTATGGTCTGATTGGATTTTCATATTTCTTTAGCAAGACAAGCAAATTTTGACTCTTTTCCAATAGTCGCGTAATATTTTAATTAATATATTAAATATAATTTGATGATTTAGTTTTATTTCGATTTCCAAAGTAATGAAAATTAAAGCAACCTGGTATAACAATTGTTAATAGATCCATTTATTAAGATTATTATAGTAGATTATAATTATTATAGTAGATTATATATTATTCCAGTGGTTTGTTAAATGGAATAATTTCATCAATATTTTAATAATATATAAGCAATTTTAATGAAAAGTTGGATTATAATAATTATTTCAAGACATTTAAACTTTCTTTCTCTGTATGTAATTAGGAGTATGGCCATGAATTTCATAAATTAAAGTACTAATTGTGTTACTAATTTATAGATATAAATTTACTAAATTAAAGGCATTTATTGAAACTAATATAAATGCCTCCATCTAGCGGATATTTAAATATAAACATTTATAAAGTTTCGTTATTAGAGAAACAAATGTATCTGTAAATGTATTACGTAATTGTCCTGAAAAGCCAGAAATTGAAATGACGAAAATGGTAAATCCAATTTTAGCATTTGTGTAATTAAAAAAGTTACAATTAATTAAATAAATTAGATAAGAAATTAAAATCCAAGGAACTAAGTTTTTGTTGTATCTACATATCCATGTCAAAAAAAGCCTAACAGAGTACGCATTGTATAATGCTTTATAGTTATTTAGAAATACTAAGCTAATTTCAGTGTGGTTTGAAATTTTAAATTTTTTTATGTAATAAGTTAATTAAAATGTCTCAACGAGTGCCAAAGAAAGAAAAAAATTTAAAGACTGAAAACAATACCAAAATGAAAATATAGACGTGTTTAAACTTTCAAGAAGTTTATGAGCGAACGAGCGATGAGTGTTTGAATGGCCATCTTTATAAATAATAGTGGAATACATACATACATACATACACACACACTCAAAGGCGCGCGCGTGCACCAAAATCACACGCGCACGGTCACGCGTTCGCGCTCGGGCACGCAGTTTTATCATACAATCCGTGATGTATTGAAGGTTCGAAATTTTTTATGGGTCAGCAATCTGAGATTTTTTCATTATTCTGTAATAAAATGGTGGGCGTATTTAGCAAGAACCTTTCTTTCCGAGCATCATATCATATCGGAGTTCCTTAATATTAAAAGACGAAACACTAAGTCATATAATAGCATTTTAATATAGTAGAGTATAATTTTGAAGCCTCTTTTCCTTATGTTTAAACATGGGAATTAAACTATGGTACAGACTTAGATGCTTTGAAATTGCTATTAATTTATATACAATTTCTTTTACGGTATTTCCTTTGCCTTATAAAAATAGTATATCTTTTTTTATAACGGTATAAACTTTTAAGGACCAGCTATTTACTTGGGCCAGTTAATTAAGTAATAAAGTAAATTTAATGAGTATAGATTAAATAGTGTCAGAAAAAAACAAACCGACGGACAAAATACTTTTCTAATAATATTTTTATTTCTAGCGGATTTCGGAAAAGCAAAACTAAATATCTCTAATATTCATAAATATTACGATGAGCGGTTGTTAAAAAAATATTATCCGAAGAACTCATACGGCATATAAATATTAAATTAGTGAACGGCGGAACGGGCCGGATTTCATGACTAAACGAAAACACGACTTGGATACTTCCGGTAAAATGAGCTCTTAAACTCTAATTATGACATCAGAGTCATATGCCGTTTTTCCCTCAGTCAATTTATCGCATTTCCCTAGCAAAAAACTTTGAACTAGCTCCCAAATTCATAAACCACTTGTGGAAATTAACACAGTAATATGTAAAATATTATTAAGATAGCATATTTTACAAGCTAGGACACATGTAGCAATAGTAGTAATGGAAAATTTTAAATGGATTTTATCATACGAACACGCTAACTTATAATATTTATTGAGTAAACAAGTCTCACTTCCTATGACTTAGTTGAAAACTTGTTAATTTTAAAAAGTTTCCTAAACATTTTAATTCTATTACTATAATGCTACTACTTACTTGATTTGAAGCCTATGGATTATAACCTGCATTAGGACGAATTAAAAAAATAATTCCATATGAATTAGATTATAATCCATAGGCTTTAAATAAGTCAGTAATAGCATACCATTGGTCATATGAACAGGAATTTGATTCCATTCAAAATCAAGTGCAGTACAATGAAAAAACAATTGTTTTAATAACAGTGCAAAACTACTGCTCCCAGATACAATTAACGTTAAATATAAGTAATTTTCGGTTTTTGGAACAGGTATATGTTGCATCAACAATTAAAATTTTAAAAATATTTAATAAAAGAATTTGAATGTACATCCCTACTCATATAAAATAAGATGAAAGGTTGGTTAAAAATCGAGGTTTTGTTTAAAATTTCTCACTTTCAAAATATCTTCTTTAAATTTAAATCTAAATTTGAAATTAAAAGTAATATTCAATTAAAAAAAATTTACCATCGAATTATTACTCCTCTCCTATTAATTCTCTTTTTAGTCGAATTGCGTGGACAATTTCAGGTGATGTCAACAACTAGGAAACCTCACCTCATAGGTATTTGGCCAGTTTAATTTACATGATTTTTTTATTACAGGAATTACGGTTTTCTGGGAGGTTTTATTGGATCAATTTCATTATCTAATAAAATTATTATTTTGAGTGATACCGGTCCACTTTTGTGCTGATCCTGTATTGAAAAACAATCCACAAATATGTTATGAATTAATACAAAGTCCTATTCATCTTGAACAAAATTTATAACGATTCCAGATGAATATGTGATTCATTCATATGGATGAAATTCCAGATGAAATGTAATTCATTCATATGAATGAAATTCCAGATGAATATGTAATTAATTCATATGATGAGTACCGAATTCACCCATCATTGTGTCATATACGTACAAATGCGCTTAACATTCTGATTGTGAAATATTTTAAATTCTCTTTTAGGTATTCTCAAACTTCAGTATATATTCAAATGTATATCCATATTCCATCTATCTACTACCGACAACACCTTCTTTATATTTTTCACCATTTTTTCTGTACACTTTATTATTAGTTTAAATGCTATACGATTAATGAAAAAGTACAAAATTTATCGATGGTCTCGCTTACTAAATATAAAAAGCGAACGTTACAATGACGTCATTTTTTTATAAGGCAAAAGATAAACGTGACAAATATTCAATGTAACTCTAATCAAGTCCCGGGAAGGGAGAGGTGACGAGACCTCATCCTTCTCAGTATGTATATTATGCGATCAGTGCTCAGACCCTTCGAGCTCGTCAGCGCCTGCATGTATTTTCTTCCTGCATTCTATTGTGGATGCTTTATTGTCTACCCAGATATTGGGAAATATGATATCTGAACCATTCAATTAGTTTTATAATGTTAAATGAAATGTCATGTTTAATCAACGATATTACTATTTAATATAATTCTTGCAGATGTTATATTATGAATAATTGATTACCTAAATTCTAATTATTAGTAAGTCATGAAACATACACAATGTAAATTATTCATGTTACAGTAACCGTTGACTACCCAGCACATACCGGTTATAAGTTGGTAGAGCAAGAATTTTTTTTGGATTTCACTAGAAAACATATTGAAAAAGCAATCTATAATACTTTTTTTAAGTATTTTTACTCGAAATAAATTTATATTTCAATAAAAACTCTGTTAATTTTAAAAATTTTTAGTGTTTTATATATAGGATTCATTAAAATAAATAGAATTTAAAAAAACCGGAGCATTGTAATCATAACTCCTTCCTACTAAACTATATCGGTATCGCTCAATATTTAAAGCCGAAAAAGATTTTCACTGGCTTCGCACTATTTTCTTCCAGTACAAGGAGGCGTACAAGTACAGTGTTAGTTGTTGAACACATTAGCATGCGTTACTTTGATATAAATCATTTGAAATACCGGTAATCTATGTAGGTATAGAAGACAATTAGTTCAAATGCATAAAGTCAGTTGCATATTTATTACCAACATGATAGGGTCATGGAGATGTTTTTAAAAGTTGTGGTGAATTTAGTTGATAGCTACCAATTTTTTTATGCTGATATATTTAGATAATTGATTGATTAGGTTCCAAACTTTTCTAGACTGGATCATCTAGTCTGTTAGGTACGAGTGGAACTTTTATTACAATGCTTCAGTTCACCTTTAAAAGTATATAGAATTTCTATGTGCTCTTAAAAGTGAACGGAATACAAAAACTTTAATATTATTTTTAATTTAATTTTAATATTATTAAACTGTTTGCAAAAATGTTAATATTATTTTTCCTCCGTCTAAATATATTTTCTGGGATTCACAGGCAAAAAATATGGTGACTATGAAATTTAGAGTCGTTGGTATAATTTTTCGGTTACTTTCTAATAATCCCATTTTTTCCCAATAATGACAAACAATTTTAGAAATGAAGGGATTCAGATATTTTTGTGGACGTATTATATGAAATTTTAATGAAGTAGGTTTGGAATTCTCGTCACTTTATCTTTCAGTTTATATCTCTCGCGATAAAGGAAACAAAAAAAATAGTTTATTTCCTTGTGAATAATTTTGAGTGAAATGTACGTGTGCCACTTATGTCACATGCGAGTTAGCGTGATTTATCACTATGCAAAATTTCAAGTTTCTGCTTCTAACCATTTTAGTAAAAACTGTTGATACAATGAAAAAAACGGCTCTTACAGATGAATAGACAAACTGGCACGTAAGTAATATTGTAAAAGTTTAATATTTTCCCTTTTAAGTTACAGCTCCTAAAAATAGTGAAAGTTCTAGCCTGAACGTTTTGTTATAAGATGTAAATAGGCCGTACCTTCAAGGGCATTAAATCAAATAAATGGACCTCAAGCTGAGACTCTGACTTCATGAGTTCACGTTTATCAACAATTATTGACGTTCAAATATAACTTCGCGCGAAATATTATTTATGTATTATAAGCATTTGTAAGCACGAAATATTTATTTATGTATTATACGCCCATTACTTTCGAGATTTTAAGTTAGAATCTCCAACATATTATGGAATCAATTTTATATGTGTAGAGTGTTAGTTAATGTTAAAAAAGAAAATAATTAAGAATATTGAGAAGCAATATTTTTCAAACTGAAATTTTTTTACTCATCTTTATGTATGTAATTTTTGGGAGCGTTTTGGAATAAGATCCTTAAAATGCTCCCAAATATTTATACTTTATATGTATAAGTACATATAAAAGTGTGTTTGTGTGTGTATATATATATACACACACACACACACACACGAATAAATATGTGTGTGTCTCATGCATAAAGTTGCAAACATATTTTCAGCTAATAATATATTTAAAATCTCTTTGTTTTCTTGTGTACATTGTAGAATTCTTTCATAAGAACTTGTTGTTGACAAATTTAAGTGACGTCCAGGAAAGTAGCTTTTACTTTTATTAATAAGGAAATATATTCTTAATCACTGACATTCTGTTTGAATGTTTATACATATTTAAACCTTCACGTAACTAAGCCATTTAAGAGAAGTTATCGATGAGTGTAGTACATTTGGTTGATGTATTTGATAGAGTATTGTTTGAATTTTTTATTTTACTTATCCATATAATAATCCTATATAAAATAATTTAAATTACAACCCAAATATCTTTAAAATGTTTATCATACCTTGTAAAATATTAATCACATTTTAATTTCAACCTCTATCAATTTTAATGTTCACATACTCTTTTAAAGATATTTACATACATCGAATCAAAAATTAAAGTAATCCTTCTTTATTTTACGAATGATTGTTTACTAATAGAAAATAAATATTTGGCACCACATTATTTACTGAATTTTTCTGAAGTTATACGAACATCTTTCTTTTATTTGCTATATATATAAGAACGTTTTATTTAAATTGTCTTCAAGGAAATAGACATGATAGAAAGAATAAATAAAAATTTGCCCACTGGTGTGTTTTTATTATTCGAGGAGAGATGTTCTTTAAAATAAAACTTCAGCAAAATTTGTGTCTTAAACAAAGAGATATACAGAAGAAGTTATTTACGAAATACACTTAACGGAGAAAAAACCTGTCAAATACGAGTGAAACTCGCACTACGCGGGTTCGCAAACATTTAGGCGTTAAATACATTAACGGTACGTAATATTCCTGTCAAATTTACTGAAATAAGCTTCGATGTATAGTCATGAATTACTAGTTAACAAAATGGAGAATAAATTTGGAATAGAACATAAATGCGTAAATTTACAGAAAAGCCGTATGAAATTTTATGGCCAGTGACGCATGATATGCTGTCACAAGATATACTCGTATTGTACGAATTATTATCGGACGATACAGTTATGTTTAGTCATTTTAAATAATTGTGACGGTATGTGGACGAGAGGTGGAATGTCAATCCCATTAACGAAATTAGCATGGTTCGTATTTAAAAGAACAAAACATGTAGATATGTAAAAACACTTCGAACAAAAGGATACAGTTTTTCTTTTAATTTTAACTTTCGACATATATATCTAAAAAAAAACTATTGCATTCGGTTTTATAAACCTCAAAAATTAAAAACGAATCCCGTTTAGTATAAGTCACATATTCGTCTATCAGCATATTGCATTTATTTTTAAACGACTCCAAAAAAGGAGGAGGTTTTCAAAACGATTGTATTTTTTTAAGTATATTAGTACATATCAATCCACCAGCCTCGATGTTACAGGAGGATTGCCCATCTAAACTCTGATACTTGAGGATCTGTGGTTTTTAAAATAATATGGTGGATGCTAAGCAGATACTCTCTTATTCAATTTTGGATATAAACTGCTCAGTTTTGATGTTGAAGCATTATTGCCTGAACTGTGAGACTTGAGATTCTATAGTTTTTAAATTACGGTCGTTGCTCGAAGGCAGAGATTTCGTACTAAACTTTGAGTCCCAAATCCTCAGTCTTGACGTTGTGGGGGTACTACCAGCTTTAATAAGACTTGATGATCTGCTGTTTCTAAGTAAGTATTTTGAGTCTTAAGCAAAAAACATTCTTATTGGGTTATAGGCTCTGATACTGTAGTTCTGATACAGTAGATGTACTCCCACCTAAACCTTGAGACTTGACCAATTAAATTATATAATTTAAAATAGTATTTTGGGTTTCAAGAAAAATCTCAGTCATTAAATTGCAGATCCCAACTCCTCAGTCCTAATGCTTTAGGACTACTGCCTGCCTAAGCAGTGAGTTTTGATTATTTGCTTTATTTTTAAATTAGTATTGTGCCTCACAAGCACAAGCTATGTCACTATACTTTGGACTCTAACTCCTCAATTTTGATGTTATATATATATATATATATATATATATATATATATATATATATATATATATATTATATATATATACACACACACATATCAATAAAAAAATACTAGTTATTTAAAAAAACAAATGGACGGATTCAGTAAAACTTTAATAATAGAGGTTAGCTGATTGCATAATTTTTAAATACGTTTAGATGAAAAACATATTTATCTTGTGATCCAAACTAACCATTTCTACTTTTAAATTGATACATAAATCGAGGACACGAAAGATTGTCTGAATGAAAAATTAAGATTGATATTAGCATAGATTAGGCAGTCACAGTTCCGTCTTCAACAAAATTTTGCAAATATTAAATATATTTGGAGTTAATTTTGTAGCAATTCATTATTCACAATAAAATGAAACAAAAATCTTTGCTAATATGCCGCCTAAAAATGTTGTAAGACAATGAAACCTATGTCGTGGTAAACAACTTAAAGAAAGTTGAAATAATACTACATCACGTAGTTTCATTTAATTGTGAAAATTTTACAAATTAACCTGCGATGAGAAAAATAAGACACATTCATTATTGCATATTTCTTTCTTACTAACCTTACAATACAGATTAGGTAAAAGACGTTTTCTTCCAAAAACCTTAGGGATAGTATTTTCGATACTACCCGACCTATTTTACTCTCACGATTTAACGCGAACTTATTTTTTAGATATTACTGGAGATCTCAGAAAATATGAAGCTATTGTCCATATATATATAATTGCTAAAATAAAAATATTAAAAAAACAGGTTTACTTGTATTTTATGCAAAGTTTACTGGAAAAATATATCAGTTATTTTTAATCTCATATTTTTGATGAATTCTTGATATTTTCGGTCATATAGGAAATTCCGTAACGTTACTTAACCTACATCTCTCGGGAATGTACGACGAATTCAATGGTATCCCCACTATTAATGCATCCATAGAAGATACATATAGTTAAACATATTTCACATCACCAAAAATGTTATTTAAAAAAAATGTGCATAGAAATTTGATTTGTCAGTGATTATTTCTAAAGTCTGATTTGAAAGTATAAGTATTATGAATTCTTGATTGAGCAGCTACCCGCGGTTTTCTTTTTCTAAAAATAGAAAAATTATAATTTGTATTATATATATGTATTTATTAACTAATTAACTATGTAATAGTCAAACCTCCAAGTCAAGCTCATAACTCGTCTAAATGGGACATCTCTTTCAAATATTCTTACTATTTAAAGCTATTAATAAGTACCAAATAACCATATAGAAATAAATAATGATTGAGTTAAAATAATATGCTGAAATGCGTGAAATATAAATATTTAAACGAAAATATAAACCAATCAACAAGGATAACACGATTCGATAAAAATATTTTATCTTCATTGTAATAAACTTTTAGCAAATACGAGAAAGTCTCAACATCTCATCGATAACGATTTCTTTATAAATTTGGTGGCTAAATATTTTTTTTTAGAATTACAATAACACAATAAAAATGTTTGTTTAATGTTCCGCTCTCTTATTTGTCGCCTTGTTATTTTTGACAACTTTATAACTAACACCATTTTTAACGTTTGGAATCAAGCAATCAAATTTGACCTAGTTTCATAAAACTCATTACTAATTAGGATATTTCGTTGCTGGAAAATTTTTAAATTATTACGATAAAGTTTCTTATTATTTGACCAATACCCATATTTTAAAACGGTTTTAACTAAATCGTTTTTAAAACGTTTGAAGCTTAGTACTGGCCAACATAAAAATAACGGCGATAGACCACGTGACCATAACACGTATTGCTAAAAATGGAACAAGTTAATTTGTCTTCTTTCTTCGCTGCATTTTAATTAAAGAAAATTGTGCCGTCTTTGAGGTGGTAAAGGAACTGACTTGGGCTATCATATTACCCTGTCTTCGTTCTGTTTCAGCGTCAGGAAGTCCCATAAAAGTTTTAACCTAATCAGATTAGGAGATATGTTATGAACCGCAAGTATTTGTTATTTACTTTTCCCGTTAAATCTAGTTTGTATGGGTTATTTGGCTATGTACTAGTTACAAGTATATGGTCAACATAACGGAGAATTCGTTCATAGGAGATGATTAATAATTAAATTTCAATTTCAGTTAGTCGAGTATAGATTGTTTGTTCTTTTTGACAGTTCATAGAACACCTAGCATAACTGTTCATATAAGTTAACTATCATTTAAAAATTATCATATATTAATTATTTATAAGTTTGTAAAAAAAAAGTTTTAACGTGATTTCGGAATGAGTGAAATAGGTGAATAACATGAAAATGATAAGGTAGGTACCTTAACTTAAAAAAACACTTATTTCCGACGAAAGTAATTAAAATGCTGGAATGTGATGTATGAGTTAGCAGTGTATGCTGCATGAGTAATTTTTTCATAAATGTTTCTGATATTGATAACGGTACTAATCCTGGACAAAAGAGTAAACTCTCTTAATAATTTTACTTAGAACAATACTTCAATGGAATATTTACTGTAATGTAATATGATATATAAGGTCCTTATAAGCGTCGTTTAATTCTTTTTAAATATTTTTGTGTTGTTTAATATTTGTTAACTTTTGCTATTCCTTAAAAAATTATTTAACGAAATTATCGACCGAAACTTACAATTAAACATTTTATAGGACATTTGAGTCAAGAGCATTAAAGAAAATAAATTCGAGTTGCCTGATTCAAAAATTTCAATTTTTATCCGAATTAGACATTTTTCCTTTGATTTCGGTATACGATTATATTTATTAAATAAATAATAGAAGTTGACGAAAATTTATTATTTTTATCAGTAAGACGCGTTCAGTAATTTGGAGATTATCCCTTAGTTACCCATTTCATTAAAACGCACTAATTATTTAAACATTGTATCATAAATGTGCGCGTAGATACAAATATAATGTACGTTATGTAAGCAGATGCTTAACGACTTTTTCATTTTAGGTTTTTTATTTATCATAGCTCTAAAATGAATCAGTTGTTGTCGCGTCTATGGGTCTATGCTAAATGTCTCAGATGTCATGTGATTCAGGAGGTAAAATACTAAGATTGCCGTCATATCACTGTAAGATAAACAGAATCAAATTGATCTGGACATAAAAGAAATGATATGTGACGAAAGAAAACATTACTTTTAAATTAAACGATGTCAAAAGATTTCTACTTGGAGCAATGTAATTTAATAAGCCCCGCGGCATGGCTGAACGAACATTGTTATTGTTGATATACGATGTAATTACTGTTGATACACGATGTAATACATAGATTTATGTTGAATAAATACTGCTAATATGCTGTGTAATAGATATGATATGTTCTGTAATACTATTTCTCAGTTATATCGGCAAAAGGCCGGCCTCGCCGGCACTAGCATTAGGCACAACCATCTTTGGATATCGGTGTGAAGCCCAAATGCATTGTGATGTAATTGTATATATATTCAGTGTATTTTGTCTGTGAAATGTTATTGTATTTCGTGTATTTTTATACATTAGTTCGTTTTAAAAAAAATATTTTAATGATTACTTAAAAATTAAGTATATGGGATTACTTTGTAATAATTTTCTATATTACTTAACATTTAATTAAACGACTATTTCTATCAAAATTTTTGGTATTATTTTATTATATCTTTTTTTTGTAATCAATTTAAATTGTTCGAAACCCTTCACCTTACTTATCCGAATTTCTCATAAATATGAAATATAATCTATATAATATAAGTTACGTATGTACACAGTGTAAATGTGCACACTAATAACAAAATATTTTTTAATCACAAATAGCAAATAAATCCACAATAAATTACTAATGTGAATGTAAGAAAAATGTTTGCAATACCTGAACTGTCAAAAGTGATTGTTTATAAACATTCCATCTTGAAATTGAATGGACTATAGTAAAGTTTTTGGCATTATTTCGTAGTTTCTGTTCAATAGGAATTTCTCATTAACGTTATTATTACCCAGTATTTCCACATATATCATATGAACATATCAAATAGTGGTTTTAGTCCTATTTGATTGTCTAATTTTCGAGAACTTCGCAGAATCCATCAAACACTATGCAATTAATTCATTTTCATATATTTTGCAACTCATTTTAAGAATTAATGAAAATTATTTACATGTATATACATATATATACATATATATATATATATATATATATATATATATATATATATATATGCGGTTTATGCGCCGCCTACTTAATAAAGTAACCCTCCCTCTGCAATTACACAATTATTATAATAACAGAACCGCATATTCAAATATTCATTTGAATTAGTAACGTGTGGTCGAACCACGTCACCACAAAGGGAGTCCTTTGCAGTATAGAGTCACAGACTAATTTTCAAACAGTTTTTTGTAAGGTAAATATTTGTATATTTTTGTGCAGTATATAACACATAGGTTTATACTTGTATTTCACAAATTAAACGTTAAGTAAATAACCTTAGCCTTAATGCGTTTAAAATAACAGTTCCTCAAAATGGGATCTTGGTATTAGAGGAACGAATCAACATAAATACATTCAAAAAATGTTTACAACATGTGATAATAATTAATGGACGTAGCCGTTATTATTAAACAATTTATTAGTTTTCACTTAGCTTCTGGATGTTACGTAGAGATAATTTGTCTGAAATTCGTAGATATTGAATGTCTGCGATTTGATAGATAAAATAAACTATGTCATTTTATAAAGAAACTGTTAATTTTTACTGACTGACTCATAAGTGGACTTTTAAAGTAAGTTTAAAATAATACTTACAAACATGACAAGTTAGTTTACCCATATTTATTTTTCGTCACCAACAGCCAGCCTTAGTACACTGCTGGACTTAGACCTATCCAATGCACGCTTAATGCCTGTATTGGCTATGCTAGGTAGGTAGGTGGGTGATGGTAATGCATAGCTTATTGTAGCAGTAGCACTGTCGCTGGGTTGTAGCCTTTAGTTACACTATTGTAAACACAACTTCGGACCCACTCGATGATCTGCCCCTCCAAACCTTAATTTGATGCATTTATTCCGAAAAATGGATTTTTTGTGTTAAAGAAAATAAAATTATATTTAATATGTAGTTTATGGTGTCTACCATTTATGGTTCAATTCATGTATTTCCATCAAGCAATATGTTAAAATTACTATCCACATTCTATAGCAGAAAAGAAATAACAAGGATATATATATATATATATATATATATATATATATATATATATATATATATATATATATATATATATATATGATAGTAATGTTTATGGGTTGGTCTGAAAATTAAATAAAAAACAGGAGAAATAAAAAGCATCACAAAAGTAATAGATAGTCGGATGAAATTATTAAGGACATAACCATATTTGGAGATGAAAATATTAATTACATATCGCCTTTTAAAAAAAAACTGTAAAAAAGTTGAATTGAATTTGTCATGTTGCAAAAAATAGGGAAGATGAATAATTTGATCGTTTGCAAAACTAACAAGAAACTCATTTTTATAAATACATTATCAAAAAACAAGAAGTGTTAAATTATCGAATCTGCTTTTTCTGCTTAGTCTTCAGGGACTTTAGTGTAAGCCATGTTTGTTATTGAGTATAATATTTGAGTGTATTCCCATATATAATCAACATTTAAAAAAGACACATATATATATATATATATGTGTGTCTTTTTTTAATGTTGATTGTTGGAATATATAAGGATTAACATGCTTGCCATCACAGCGAGTTTTAAACTTCTACATCTAATATTTTTTTGAGCAAAACGATCCTAATAAACAGACAGATGGACACTCACGTGATCTTATAAATGTCTCGTTTTTTGGAAGCTTACTAAAGGATTATGTATAGATATTTTTCATATAGGGAAAATAGATAATTTTTTTACACACAATTAAATGAAACTACGTGATGTAGTATTATTTCTAGTTTCTTTAAGTTCTTTACCGCGACTTAGGTCTTGTTGTATTACAACATCTTCGGATGGGCTATTAGCAAAGATGAAGATGTTGTGATACAACGAAACCTAGGTCATGGTAGCCCACCTGAAGATGTAGTAATACAACGAAACCTAAGTCGTGGTAAAGAACTTAAAGAAAGTAGAAATAATCCTTCATCACATAGTTTCATTTAATTGTGAATAATGAATTTCTACAAAATTAACGCCAAATATATTCAATATTCAAATTTTTTGCTACTATATTCAAGGGAAGTAAAGGTTGTTATTTTATTTAGCTAACTAATGTTATCGTTAATCAAATTTTTAGATTAACATTTTCAAATTCATATTTACGTAAATAAGAATAATATTATGATATACTGTTTATATACCTTCGAAAAAGAAAAAAAAGACTTTAGCTTCTTGAAACAATCGATGAGGACCACATTACCAGCTTTTATTTTACTTTTGAACAGAGGGGAAATATTGAAATTACAATTTATTTTTTATGTTAATGTGCGAAAGAGTAGAACTCACACCATGAGTTTTGCTTTCATGTTTAGAGACAAGTAAAATTTATAGATACATAGTATTTATATTATAGTATTGTCGTCCTGACACAATTGTGTTGGTCGGGTTTTTCCTTTTGACTTCTGTTAGGGTTACTTAGCTAAGTACATGTTGGGGAATGTTTCTGCATTTTCCTACATCTCTTCAAACTTTGATGTAAAGTGACTAGAATTATTTTAAATGAAACTTTAAATAGAATACCAGTATCTAAATTTTATTAAAGTCGTATAATACTAGACATGAAAATTAATCGGATGTTATCATGTCACATATTCTTTGGAAGCTTAGTGTTTCACAAACAGTAATCCCAATCTCAATATTATTTCTTAATACCTGTCTAATAATACCTTACACAATGGAGTGTGGGAAAAAATAATCACACCTCCTTTATAAACATAGAGTTTTACTTTCATTTTTCTGACATTTTATTTTGAAACATTATTTATAGGAAAAGCAATAAAGAATAAGATAGAATCATCACACAGAGCAATCCGAAAAAACATTACTCTAACCAGCGTTCAGTTTTGAGCCACTTAACAACTATGAAACATCATTCTTAAAGCGGCACGTTTCCCAATATCACGTTGAACAATGTGAGTAAACTAGAGGTAAGTAAATGCTAAAAGATTTTACCACGCGCTCTAGGCAGATGAAATAAACTAGGACATGGATCTCTCCAAAACAGAAGCGTACTCATAAGAGCCGGAAGCATGTAACCCGAGACGAGATTATAGATTATAGAGCATGAGATTATGTCGCTATTATTTTTGGCAATAGCAATATTATATAGAAACAGATACATATATACGCAACTAATTCCGATTAGCATTTATGGAGAACTTTAATATTTCAAACATTTTCGAAAACTTTCATGGTTTTCTAAATTTTTGTTATATACAATGCATTGCATTTTATAAAATGTATGGTAAGTATTATAATTAAAAAAATTAACGCAATAGGTTTGCGTTTTAAAGCATATACTTTTCAATATTGTCACCTTCTTGTGTAGAATCGTCATATTTGGTAAGATTAGAGAGCGGTAGACAAATGAAAAGCGAAGTGAAAAAAAAGAAAACTATAAAAATCTAGCTTTGAAACGTTTTCAAACACATTTATCATCTTTATATTAAATTTATTATTAACTTGATGGAGTTACGACTTTGTTTATGTTTAAATTAATTTAGAAAAGTTCTTAAAAACATTGAAATGAAGGAAAACATTTATAAATAATCGGATGTGTTGCCTCTGTATCCTAATATAATTTCATCAAAAACTTTTATTAACAAATAATTTTCCTACTGTGTCGTAGACGGTGACCTAAAGAATTGGTTTTGCTTTCGCATCACAAATGGGTTCGATGAAATGTAATGTAAAATGTAGGTATCGTCTAAAACATTTGTAACATACTGGTCAAACAGTAAAGCAATTAACTGTTTCCATACAAGAAGACTTTTTGATCCGACTTTATTTGCAGGCATATGTGTTTGAATATATTAAATTTGCCATTAAGTGTACAATATGGGCTATGCGCCTGTACTGTAAAAGTAAAAGTCTGTGATGATATTGGTATTGGATTCCGTAAAGCATGTCCTGCTTTACGGAATCCAATACCAATATCATCAGAACATTTGTGTTATCAAAATGAAACAAAAATCAAATTGGCAAGAAAGTTTTTTCTTTAACCTATATATAATTGATTTCAATAGCTATAGTTATGTTCGTGTTAAATCCATTTGAACTAAAATATAGGAAAAAACATAATTAACTCTAGATTCGTTGTAGCAAAATACTTAAATCGAATCGATGCAAAAAATCGAAGATCAGATATTCCGACTTTATTTATCTATTACGATTATTTATTATTGATAACGTACATAAAATAATAAATACTGTCAACTTTTAAAATCATATTTTTATGTAACATAAATATATTATATATTTTTGGTAGACATCCAATATTAAATCACTTTGTTTACATACTAGCTTTTCTAAGCATAAAACTTAAGAACCATCTCCGCAGAATACGACAAAGATTCTACATAAATCGTTTTGTAAAAACCCCTAACCATACTCCAACGCTTGTGGAAATACGAAAGGGTTAAAGATAAAAGGCAATAAAGAAGACAAAATGCACTGCCAAGTAAATTGCTGCCTGTATATACTCGATTCCATTAATTCATGCATAAGAGTGCCAATTGTAGCCAATTGCTTTTTAAGAGTTTTGATGCTAAAGGAGTACTGCCGGCCTAAACCTCCAAAATCGTAAGTTGTATTTCAGGTAGATACTCTGCCAAGAAACTTCAGGTTCCAGTCCTGGATCTGTGGGGATATTGCTTATTATTAAATTGTAAGACTTAAGGATCTTTTCATTTTAAGCTAGTAAAATTGTGACTAAATATGAATAATGTTTAGGTAAAAAGAAACAAAATAATGACAAATATCGAAGAATATGTTGTAAACTGTTTAACACCAACACTAAGCAAATATTCCCTATTTCTAAATCAGTTAATTTCATAATTGTAATTATGAAAGTTTTACAAATTTGTGATTTAATTCAAAGTTTTTGCATGCTACGAAATTTTGGACGTTTTACGTAAGAATAATATAAAAAAATAACACGTGAAGGTTTAACTAACCTAAGCCGCTCAAAGTACCATGTCCACTTTTATGAAAACATATTTTTCAATACGTATTGTCAATAAAATCAGACTTATAATTTTTCAAAAGGTAATAAATAAAATATGATAGTAATGTGCGATTGATACGATAGAATTTCTCTTGAAGCACGCATATAAATTGCATACTTCGCCGCAAAAATAAAAAATATTGTACAAACTCAGGAAGGAATTCGAGCGCTATAACTCTTTCACTCATCAACAGAAACTGCAACATTGATATATTCACCCTATATGCGTATTTATATTTGTTTATATCAAATAACTTCCGGTTTAATAAAGATATTGGATAAAGAAGCAACATATCTAAATCTCATAAGAAATTTTGAGTCATTTGCGATACCAGGAAAACCTAAACAAATATGGAATATAATTTTCATTTCTATTAGGCAATAACCCAAAGCGATAAAAGCACGGAAATTCCATTTTTCCAAGGGAAAACTATATTTATTATTCTGCGCGCATACATTGATCCGTCTCAACAAAATGACATCTTCTTTTGGGAAACAATATCGTCATACAAAAGGCACATTCGAATTAAGAGATTAGCACAAGTTTTTTTTGTATCACAAGTTTTTTTACGCTCTTCATATTCAGTTTGTTTAGTGAAATTCTTTTTGATACGGTTGCGTGAGTTCTTGTGTTGAGAAAGTAGGCTGCAACGAAAGTGAAATAAACCGGAACCGGCGGTGTAATTAAAAGTTTTAAATCATTGCTTTATAAATATATCCGAAGAAGGCTATTTTTAAGAGTAACACTTAATTATTTCAATTTATTTGCTATGTCATTTACAGTTTATTAACATTAGAAATAAATGACTGATATTAAGTGGTGAAATGACTTCTGGTTGATATCGACTACTGCGGACGGAATCTACAACCCCAGTAAGAACAGTGCCCTTATTTATTCTGCTTCCACCAAGTTATTTCCGTTTGTATACCGCGCGGGCGTCTAACGATTGTTTGTGTAGACGCTGTCATTATTAAAGAGCCGTGAATGCACTTTTGATATTTACTTTCTTTTGTAAATTTTTTTAGTTGTTCATTCCGTTCAAAGGGTGGTGCAGGTGACATTCTTCAAAATTTCGCAAAAATTTTTTCGAAATGTGGCATTGCGCTTCTAGAATATTTACTTTTTTCACAAATGATGTATTTAGCTTTAATTTAGAATAAATAAAAGCCTCTAATACGCAAACAGTTGTTCATTTTCTTCGTTTTCACTGAGGGAAAAAGCCTGTCCTTTCTTCCTTAATGTAAAATAACTTAAGTGGTCTGACACAGCATTTTTTTACAACCAACATATTACGCGCCATTGTGTTTTGTACAAGTTTTTTACATTGAATATTGCAAAGCGATTCTATAATTTTCATTGTTTTCTGAATGAGTATGAGGTATTAAACATTATATTTAGTAGCAGGGTTTTATCAACTAAAGAAGAAAAAAACATTAACTTATTCGAAAGTATATTAATATATTCTGCAATACATTTTTCTTGAAATTTTATATGAACCAACCTTTTTATGCCCCTACTTGATTAAGTAGTGGTAAACGAGAGAATGTTTTGGGTTTAAAATATATTTATTTATAATTTTTGGGAGTATTTTAAAATAAAATACATACGTATATATATTTATATATATATATATATATATATATATATATATATATATATATATATGTATATATGTGGATTGGATAGATTTTTCATTTATTTTTTACATATATCACGGAGACCGTAAGAAACATTCACGAACGTTGCTCCATTGTGTTTACAATAAGTCGATTAAATATAGAGGCAAAAATAGGTAGTTCATATAGAACTAAAACGAAAAGTATATCTCGAAACACAATAATATATCTTCTAATAAATTAATGTTATACCTAAGATATGTACACACAGCAAACCGGAAAAGCCATTTCCCAAACTCGACCTTACGACATGTACTTTTCGCTTTGTACCTTTCCTGACTGAGTAAATTATGTTTACCCTCTAAGGCTCCCCTTCCCTCTAAGGTGAATGTATCTCGTAACAAAATTATTATCAAAAGACTCAGCCGTCACGTAGAATATTTAATCTTATATAAACCTTACATATCCACCAACATATTAGAATAATCGGCGAAACGCCTTAATGAAATGTAATATGCTGCCTAAAAATGAGTTTTACCTCAGCTGGCGATGAAATAAGCCAAATGATTCATTAAAATGGTTATAAATATATTTACAGGCGAAGGCTGTCACTTTTCATGAGTTAGTGTTTGTTTGATCAAATTTAGTAAATATTTGTTTTGTTTTCTCAAAAAATTTTAACGATAATTGAAGACAAAATGGGCTGGAATATTGCCGTTTTTAATTCTTTATATGTACAACATTAATACTAAACAATTTTCACTCTTGTGACGTTCGCAAAAAATTTTTACTTAAATAGCTATTTTGAAATTTTAATGACGTTGTTATGTGAATATTTACGTAGTTCAGTAAAAGAGAAAGCTCCACGACAAAGAGTAACAAGTACTGTTTAATTTTATTGTATTTATTGTACTGTGTAATATTATCGCTTACAAACCACATCTTGTTTTAATTTATTTTCGTACCATTGACGGAAACGATACTGATATAGGCAACGATATTGAAGTTTCACATTTACCGTACCTAATACTGATATCTGCTACTCGAAAAGAGGTAACTTTGCTACGATGAAAATGTGCCCAGCCACCTGACAACCGTTAAAATAGGTGTCGTTTTGATATCAGACATTTGTCATTGTGATATTAACTGTCTGCGAACTAGAAGACATAAACAATATTTTGATTAGTATTATTTTAATTAAAACAGGTGCTAATGGCCTACTAAATAAAACCGACTAAGTTGTAATATACCAAAGTGTTGTAAATATCTCTGGGATTATTGATTCAATCTAATCGTAATATTTATTAAACGAATAATTCGAATTAAATACCGACATCTGAAATTTCAAAAATATGATGTCAAAAAATGAAGACCAGAAATAGGATGTTGAACAAACATTTTTATTTGATGTGTATATTTCTAGAAAAACTGTTCAAGAACCAAATTTGTATTAAAATATTATTTTCATTGATAAATTAAGGCGTTTTCGTATTTGCTAAAGAACATCTGTTACAATGAAGGTAAAACATTTTTTTCTAAAGCGACAAGGATTTTTTGTCGCACCGTAATATTTTTATTCAAGCTGGTTTCATTTTCGCTCAAATATCCCAATGTACATATTTTGACTAAATATTGTACCTCAGCTGTTTTTCAATATTATGTATTTCACCTACTTATATAGTACTTGATTATGTACATAGTACTTACCTATTAATGACGTTAAGTAGTGATTAAAAAAATGTGTTTAAAAAATGTAAAAAATGTGATTAAAAAAAGGGCTCGACCATTTCATTGTACAGTTCTCTCTAAATGGAGTGAATGGAAAAGCGTATTGATTAAAGTCAATAAATAGAACTGAAAAAATTATCATTTTTTGTATTTGTTGGAATTTTTTTTTAACAAAACTACGCCTAATCGATCTGAAGAAATGTACATATTTTTACCAAACTATGTGATATGGTTAAGTAACACAAATGCCATAATGTGAAGTAACTTAGTTTGTGATGCCTACAAAAAGAATGTGGTGATAAAAATAAATTCGGCTATCCATCACTAAAAATGAAGTATTGCGTATACATATCAGGTGTTGAAGGGATTTATTTGTTTATGATCACCAAAAAATGCAATATTTAAGTAGTGGGTTATTTACGACAGTAAGGAATAACTGGTGAACAATGAGTTCTTTTCAAAAAATGTAATATAATTTTATTTTAGTAGTTATACCAGACATATTATGTGCTAGAGAGACAACAGACACAAAACGAAAAACATTAATTCGGTTAAATGCAAGTTGAACTTAGACAATTAGCCCAATTATAACATAGACAATTATGCTATTGAGTTCCGTGACTTTTTTGTTCATCTATGTACATTTTTTTAAATTTCCCTAAATAACTTTCAAACAATTACTTACAAAAATATAGGAATTAAAGTTGTTACGATATTTTAAAGGGACATTGAAAACAACATACTAACTTGAAAATTATATACAATTTTAATAATTTAATTGGAAAATTCTTCAGAGATTTATCCACAGCTTATTTCCATGGTTGATCGAATAGAAATTATTTTAATTACACTTGCTACGAAAATGTAAAAATATTTAAAACATATAACAAGAAGTTACACAAGTATAAAAGTCACTGATCAAAAAACACCATAAAACTATAAAACACATGAAAAACAAGAATGCATGACAATAATTTTTAAATCATTGGAATTAATTTTTACTGAAAAACTCGACGAGAGTTAAAAAAATATATCGTCTTTCCATATATTCCAAGTTTTCATAATGCGACTAGGCACTGGAAATGTTACTTAGCAAGCAATATCTTAATTTGCAATCTAGCTTATAAGCAAGAGCTCCCATAGAGAAGGTGTGTGGTGTGACTTTTTGACCGATTAGCCTCCTTTCTGAAGCCTCGTTTAACGTGTATAACTCACGGTGGAGCTGTGATACGTTTCTCTATAACTAATATTCGGACATAAACATTATTTATTTTTAATTGACTTCATATCGCAAAAGATAATAAACACAGATTTTGATAAACATTTTTGAGAAGGTTTGTCTGAAGAATGGTTAAATTGAAATATAAATGGTCAAAAAAGTATTCCAGCTCGGGTTACTTTTTTTTCACTTTATCTTCCAATATTATTAAGTCGAAACAAATTCATCGGTCATCTTTATTTCTTTATACTCATCGCAATCTCAAAAAATATTCAATCTATATTTTATGATGTTTTAATTGTTAATGAGGGTGTTATTTGGAATATTTGACATTTTGTTTTTTTTAAGGAAATAAAAGGAAAATTACTTTATCAACTTTAAAATATATTTAAAGGGAGTATCAGCTGTGACAAAAGTTGCATTCATGCGGGTAAAACTGTGGGCGAATCAAAGTTACGTAGAAATTTTCGATTTTGCTATCATCATAGTTAAAATTAACTCCTGATTATTATCAATCTATTATTTCCAAAAGTTAGCTCTGAGTACAATTCAAACAGTCATCAGGCTATATATTTCCCCCCACTCCTTATCACACCCACATTACGCAGCCGTCATTGAAACTTCCCCTCTGACGTTTATTCTTCTCCCGCGTCTCGACGTTATTCGCGTTGAGTATTAATAGGTGGAGCCATCTTGGAGACTGAATGTACCAGTGTCTTTGAATATATTTGAATAGTTCCACTCACCTCGATATTTGAACACAGTGTTAACGTTACGCGAAGACAAAGTCTAATCTATCGTCGCGTGGGCGACGTTTCAACCAAATGTTATTCATACAACATTTTTGGACATTTGAAATGTTATAAAATGATTTCCGGCTACATATATATATATTTATATATATATATATATATATATATATATATATATATATGTGTGTGTGTGTGTATATATATTTATATATATATGTATATTTAAATTTGTATTTAAATAAAATAGCTTATAACAATATTTATTTTAAATAAAATGATATTGTATAGGTGTGTATGAAGTGACACAAAATTAAATTATTTTTTGTTTATTCGCATTTAATAAAACGTTATAGAAAGCCTAAAGTTTATTAAGAATATGTTTTCTTGTATTTTTTTTCCATAAAGGGAATATAGTGTGAAAATTATTCATTCCTTGTGCTGAAAATAATTTCTTCCTTTTGTTGCCAAATTGCTATAATATTTTTTTTTTCATGCAGAATAATAATATAGAAGGCAGTTTAAATACTGAGGCGTTGATCTAAATATCAAGATACGGCCAAAGGAACAAAAAGCAAATCGAAAACGACAACCCAATGTATATGCGCCATCTATTGCAATTAAACGAAACTACTTCGTCGGTCACATGACTGACTGTGTGGGACCGTAGATGTAATGTTGTCGTGGCGTCATTTTATATTATTAATTTTTACCTAAATTAAAAAAGAAATGGTTTTTAATTTGTACGCATGTATATTGATGTAACAATGCTAAAATAGCTTGGAATTTATGTAAAGTAACGAAAAACGTTTTTTTTTAAAGAAAAGGCAATTATAACAGGTAGATACAAAGGCACGATACTGTATAGATATTTCCGGAATGATACAAAATTAAAGTAGCCAAATTACCTCTACTTCATTCTGTGCCAATTAGTTTAAATTTATTCCCTGTATCGGAAAGTTGCGTACTTATAGTTGTCGGCTTTGATAAGACGATTATACAAAAACCGATTTATACTTCATCGGCGATGAAAAGGTTTTAAATTAAAAAAATTAATTTGTCTTAAAGAAATGATAATGTTATAATACTTTCCATTTACATGCAGGTACGTATCTATGGCACGTTTTCTATAATCATTTACCCTGTTCTCGTATTTTATATTATTTTAGTTTAAAATATTTGTTTATTACTTTAGTGCAAAATTGGAAATGCGTAAGATATATGTACAGAAAAATTAAATTGTCAACTCCTCTGTCACAATAAAATTCAAAGGTTATAGAGAGAGAAATGGTCTATGTGGAGTTGTTTGCAAATATTTCAAACCGGCTGTGCCTACGACTTCGTTCACGTGAATTTCGGAATTAGTATATTTGTTAGAATTTTTCTCTCTTTCATGTAATGCTTTTGGATATTAACTTTTACCTACTATACCAAATTTCATCAAAGTCCATCTAGTGGATTTTGCGTGATTGACTCACAAATTGACAGACAGATCGATAGAAATTGTGAAAAATTGTTTTTCTAGCTTCTATTACCATTCTATATGCTGATTCAGTCATTTTTTTTTAAATATTTGCCATTTACAGGATTCACTCAAAAAGTTTCAGATAATCTCCTAGTAGAGATGAGTTGTTTGGTTTATTTTGAACCTAGATTATTAATTATTTTGTTATTTTTGTAACTTTTTAGATATATGAAAATATATGTTACTCGTATGTTATACACACACGAATAAAATATATTAAGAGAAAGATTTCACTATTGTTATAATGACGCTTATTGTGTTTTTTTAGGTAAGCTGAAGTTTATATTAACATTGTTATAGGGCAAATTTTAAATAAATTCTGAACAGTAATTAAGGCGGGAAAATATTTTAGTTACTGTGAAAAAAGTAACTAAAATATTTTAGATGGATAATTTTTTTTAATTGAATATTAAACTGGAATTTTATTCAGGGCTCCGTATTTTTAATTAATTTACGGTATAACAGTTATTTTAACCCGGTAGTAAATTAAAATGAAAAAGTCTTTCCGCTGCAAACAAAAGAGATTCTATATCAAATATTTTCCCAACAAATTAGAAACAATTTTAAAAAATCTAAACGCAAGTTACAAATTACTTTTAAATCATGTTTTATTTAACTTATTCCCCTCCAAACGGAAAACAGTAAAAATAACTATGCCACTGGTGCAGCTAGGGCGACAGCACGAATTGAGCCCAGTCATTGCATTATGCAGAAGACGCGGGCGCTTTTGAGTAAAATACATAAACAAACGTCTCCGTGGACCAACTTAGAGAGTTCCGGTCATAAACCATCAAAATGCAATGCACTCTGCCCTGCGCCCGCTATGCCTCGCTTCATTCGCCTAATGATGCAACTCGAGATGTATCAATTATTTACACCGACACGGGGTGCCTTGTCGGCTGAAAGTGTCTATAAGGAAGTAAATGGAGAAGCGGAAAAGATATTATAGTCGTTACAAGGGGTCAAGCCGCGATGTAATGTAGACTTCCGGTGATAAAGGTAATATTGGGCAAGATGAAGCGTATGTTGCATGTGCCATTGTGCATAGATATATTGTGTAAGTTAAATGATGTCTTACCATGCAGTTTTAATATTAAGCTTTTGAAGTTGTAACATATTACAAACTAATTTTGAATTTTTTTTATAGAATTCTGGATTTCAGATAAATCTGGAACTTAAATTTTATTTTAAAATAGCTTTCTCATGGTATACCATACAAAAGGACACAACAAAGATATTTTTATTCATCGCCTCTTAAAAATTATGCCACATACTAATAAAGATATTTAACCAAAGGATACAATAGCAATATTTCATTCATCTAAGTTTAAAATTACAAAAACTATAAGTATGAGACCGACAGAGGAAGACACAAAAAAATAAATATGGATCCGAGGTCAAGTCCTCGGTGAGTGCTTTACGCTCGATGCTGTGCAGTATCACGAATTAAAATAAATTTGAACGTGTGTAAATAGACCGACGCCGCGGCTGTAGTTTAGAATATTTGGGGATGTAAATCGCCAAATAATGGAAACAAATATTTATAATTATATAATAAATAAAAAAAAATAATTATAAAATAATTGAAGTCATCTTTACTAGCGGATATTAATCAGTGTCTCACGTGAATAATTTATTTAGCACGCAATAAGTTAATAAAATGAAAAGAAAATTATTCATACAATAGGATAAATTATTAACTAAAGGCAAGGATAAATTAAGCGGGATTGAATGTGAGGTAGAAACGCACACAATTCTAATTCTAATCGTCGCGGGTCATCGCGGTGCACTGCGCCATTATAGGCTGCATGCCTTGTGACCAATCCGATACACCACGGTGACGATATTTAATTAATAATAAACGTGTATTAACTTTTACATATAGGTTATCAAAAATTTGAATAATTTCTGAGCAGTACCTTGAGTTGTTCATTGATCAAGAATCAAGTTCTCAGAGCTGTTGTACTTGTCACGGCTATCGAAAAAGTTATCGTCACGTAACTTGTAACGGAAGCATTGTCTTCAAACACAGTCTGCTCACTATAAACTTAACAATCAAAATGAAATTAGGTAATTTCAGATATTGGTTGAAGATAAATGGAAATGATTATTATCATCATCGCAATGAATATGTTTTTCCTTCTTTTATTTTAAAGACAATTGTTTGTCTGAGGGAATATTTATCTACAAGTTAGTAATTTTATATGACTAATATTAGTAAATTGCATCTTATGCCAGGAAGATGTTTCTTTTTGTGGTTTGATAAAAGTTTATTTTTCATTTCTTAATACGTAAAATATTATCCATTAGCCGTATTATTTGAAAATATAATCCATTTTTTCAAAACAGTACTTACTAGTATTTTAGTACTTACTAGCGTTTTAGAATTACTTTCTTATTTGTAAGAATTTTAGCTAACGTCACAATTTCCCTACAATTATTTTGTGATGTACAATTGTATTTGCACATCATGTAAGTGACGTACATTGATATTTAAAACTTACTGACTTTTGGTTTAAGGCAACGAGAGAAACGTTTTTTTCTTTTATTTTAATTATTTCAACGAATAAAAAAGTCACTTTGGAATAACAAGTAAAAAATTATCCAATAAATGCAAGTGCATAACGATAAAATGACCACAATATACAGTAGGTTTAATTAAGTAAAACAAAACATCTAGAATGTTTAATTAAAAATATTTTAAATATATTTTCTGCATTGTTAATTAAAAGCTTTGCTTTGGAAGTTCGTCTGGAATATGCTCAGGGTTATATTATCTGTTGAGCTGTAATAAAGAGTTTGTATAGTTTACGTCAATATCTCTGTGGTTTTTGCAAAATGTTGCTATTGCTGAAGTTTTCTTTAGATATTGTTGTTAATCAACATCTCATGTATAAGCCATTATTATTAATCTAAGTACCTGTTTGTCTGCACGAGATGAAGAAGCCAATCAAGGCGCGATTGACTCCTTCATCTCGTTTGCGCCGGCACAGTGATTCTGTTCTTCGCGGCAGCGTGAATAACAAGTGATATTAATTTTTATATGTTTACAAAATTTTGTCAAAATTGTGAACAATAGAAATGTAACTCATTCATGTTACAGAATTCTACAAAATATTAACATATATAAATTATAAATATCGATCTGATAATAGCATAAATCAACCATTGATCCGCTAAAATATTACAAAAATTACATTTAGTATATTAGAATCAATTGCAACAGTCCACATTGCTTGTAATATTGTTTTTCTCTATTGGTCCCCGTATCAAACGCTAGCAATAATACTCGATATAAACAATAAATTATTGTCTGCCTATTTGTTAGTTGCTTTATCCCAATCACTATAGAGCATTGATCATTTTTTTCGAAAATGTTTAACTGGCTGTGCATAATAGGACACGATAAATATATAATTACACTCGGTATGTAAACCACCGAAGAAATCCGATAAATGATTAGAAATTGGTTTACATATACAAATTGCTGATAGAAGCTGCTCTAATATCTTTTTAATTTTTCCAAGAAATTTCATATTATACAAATTTCATATAATTAGAATTTTAACCTTAATCCTAAAAAATTGTATAGATATCCGAAAGAAGTACCGTGCTAATTACAATATCAGAAAGGAAAACTTGTCGACTAAGTTTAAAAATACCTTATGTAACGAAAAAAAGAAGCAGAATATAAATTATTTTACATTTAAAAAAATCAGTGTCTTTAGTGATTTCACTTTCCGTTGCACTATTTCTAGTAGTCTACAAACGTTTTTATGGCTGTAGATGAAAATATTTTTGGTCAAATAGCGAATCACGCATACATTGGTGAATCTTCTTGAATAGACCAAAGATGGTAGAAGATGTGAGATCAAAACTGTACAGAGGGTCAGCTAATATCTCGAACTCGATTACGTGAATGGTTTAACAAAGGTAATAGAGATATGTGGAAGGGAATTTCCTTGCAACAGTGAAATGATTCGCTACAATTGTTGCTTTTTATATTAGCATTTTTTGGTTACTTCAAATTGCTAACTTCAGTTTGTTAGTGGGAGTGTCACTATAGGAGCACTATTTATTATTATTCTCATTTAATACTCCTTCTGTAACTCATTTAGGGACTTGGATTCCTTTCGCAAGACCAGTAGTAAGTGACTACGTCCCACTTCTGTATGTCATTACTGGAATGCATACTGGTTGAAGATTTTCGTCTTCAAACATTGGGGTGTTTTGAAGGAGAAGATATGACAAAGTTTCCGAGACCAACACTCCGATCGACCTCTTTCTAGAAATTGGATTTACCTATTGAAATCTTTGTTTTCTATATACTACTGCGTATCAAAACTTTGTGTATAGTATTTCCAACCTGTATCTATGTAATTATGATATGAATGTTAGATGTGTAGTCAGTTTTGTATTGTTCATATTCATTTCTACATCATTCGGATACCTAAAAGCTTCATTGAAGAAGTGAAGGGAGATTTATTCAGGTGATAATCATTTTCTCTATTACTAATTTGTTGGGAAATTGTGCTTAGAAGAAAACTGTCTTTAACTGTATTTATATAGTAAAATAAGAAAACACATAAAATTAGCACAGTAATCTACAGTATTGTATATTTCTTTAAAAAAATTCCAAATATACTTATATTAATAATTCTACAAATAATTCTTCTGTTTTCTGAAAATTTAATGCTCGGTCAGTTCTAAACTACATATTTTCTAATTATATCAATGAGAAAGTTTGAATGGAGGAATGTATGTTTGCTACTCTATATATTCATAATTTCTAAACACATCTACGTAGAACTTTGCATATAAATAGATTATATCCTGATTCAGCAAATAAGTTTTCTCAAAAATCTGAAATATTTCCGCGCTGATAGCATCCACATTTTATGACTGTTACGATATTAGACCATATAAATCCTTGAAAATTAATCTAATTTTTTGTTAAAGTTGGTTTTCAAACTGTGTAGTGACGATCGTAGATCTATCCATTCCATACTCTGTCATTTATTTTCCGGTTCGCACTCACCTATTTTTCGTAACTAACAATGTTTTCGCCTAATAGGGCGTCATCTGAATTATCGTAGTACTTAATATGTAAATATACACGAATAACATATATTTTAATGCATCCAAATAAATTATAAATGTAATAACACTTATGAAACCGATATAAATAATGTAAAATAATATAAAAAAATTTTTTTTATTTTAAAGCAAAATAAAGAAAACAGGTAATTTTTACTAGGAGATTAACTGAAACTTTTTTTGCTCTTGTGGCAAAATAAAGTTTTGAAAGAAGTTATTCAAAACACATTATAAAATTATAAATATATGCTAATATAATGTCAAAATATAAAAACTGGAGTAGTTTTGTCAATAGAACTAAGAGAAAAAAATTAGTATACAGATATTCTTATAGCTACTTTTAAAGAAATGACCCGATAAACTGCTGCATATGTAGCACATTAATGTAATGCAAACTAAATAATATTCTTTATATGAATGAGTTTTTAGATATAATATTAAGGTTTAGACACATTAAAATTAACTGTAAGGGAGACAAAATACATACATATATACGGTAAGGTGGAAAACTGTATTGAATAAACAAATAAACTAACGTATACTTGGATAAATTATGAATTTACTAAAAGTCTTATTTATGAAATCATGAAAAACAGGCACGCAAAAAATATGTATATTTTATCAGAAAAGGAATGAGAAAAATATAAAAACGTCGCTCTCTCCTGTTTATCACATGTCAGTTAAGTAAAAAAAGATACATTTCATATATAACTAATAGGAATAATATTTCCCATAATATATTAACATACCCACCAATAAATAAAAGGCAAATCCATAATATGCACACACATAAAATAGATTCGGAAGTCAATTCCCAAAAATAACTTCACGATGTCTACTTTTCCTTGTGCCTTTTTCTGCCAAAGTAAATTAAATCTACCCTGTAAGGTTCAAGTACCTGTATCTTGTAACAAAATTATTATCAAAATATACAGTTGTAACGCTGATTAATGAATCTGAAATAAACTTTACAAATCCATCAATTTGTTAAGATAATTCCATTAAAACATTTACGAAATATAATGGTGCTTCCTAAAAATTAACGTTTACGTCATCCAGCGATGAAATATGCCAAATGATTCATTAAAATGGATGCAAATGTTTTGCTTTTCATGAATAATCGTTTGTTTGGTCTAATTTACAAAATATTTGTTTTGTTTTTAGGGAAAAATAATTACTTAATGCGTTATAATTCATTATTTCGACAAAATTAATACTAAGCCATTACACTTTAATAATGTTCGCAAAAAATGTTTATATAAATGTTTATATAGGAGCTATATATAGCTCCTTTAAAATTTTAGCAACGGTAAAACCGTAGCTTGCGCTTGTTTAAGCAGTTCAGTGAAATGGAATAAGTTAATTGGCGAAGAATAACATGTAATATGTTTTCTTATTGTATTTGACCAGTGATATTATGGGTTAGAAAGCATTTTCTTACCATATTTTCGTGTCGTTGATGTAGACGAAATTAATGTAGGCAGTGATATAAAAAATTGGCTTTTAGCGTGCTTAATACTGATATATTCTATTTCAGAAGAGTTCAGACATCTACAATGAAAAATATGGAAATCGTCCTCACTATCATTTAAATATAAATCGTTATATTATCAATTATTGGTCATTGTGATAATAACTGTCTAGAGACTTAGAGATAAAATTGAAATGAAAATTGAGCGGCAATAGTTTCATTGTAACAAATGCAAATATCCTAATAAATATAATTTGTTGTTATAAACGCATTATTTGGGTTCCGTAGCGGCATATTTTTTTGAAATTGTTGATTAACCGTAGGTTAACCGTGATATTTGTTAATTCAATATTTTGACTAAATATTAGTATTTATGAATGTTTCACATGTTTCAAACCCTCGATTAAAAAAATTAGAAGGAAGAGCACAATGCGTGCGTTCATTCGTGTGTGTATGCGTGTATATTTTCTTGTGTGCGTGCATCTGTTAGATTTTCTATTTACATTTTCTGTATTCAATGATAGGTTCCTTCTTTATTTTTAAGATTTAATACATTTTAGTATCGTTTAGATAACTTGGGTAACGCTTTGTATTAATCAATACTTAAAAAAACAAATGACAAATATACGTTTCAAAATTTAACTTTGAATTAAATCAAATCGACAATCATAAAAAAAACATAAAGGTTAGCGGCTTAAAATTTAACATTTAGTAAGCGCAATATTACATAATCGTTCAGATTAATAATAATCATACAACAGAGTTGGATAATGATTGGAAACGAATCTTTTGTATAGAGATTTTGTATTCATATTTTCGGAATACTACATTAGCTATAAATAAAACCTAATACGAAAATAAAACTTCGAAATCCCTAATTCGAATTAATAATATTTTATTAATTTACACACTGTCTGTATTTCTATATAATTTATTAAGTATTATTTTTAGGAATTAGTATAATTTATAAGTATGAAAGCCTTGTTTTCCCGAGACTCAAATTTTCACTCACACGACTCAATGTATAATGATTGTAATATAATTTATTTATTAATATCAAGGGATGTAAAATAGTGTCTTCCTTTTATTCAGTGATGAGATCACCCTTTTAAATATGATATACTTATATCTCCTACCTAATTGCAACAGCCGAAACAATTTTGCAATGTTTTTGCCATATTCAACGCAAAAACTGGCATAAATCACAACAGAGTCTCACTTGAAACTGATTACAAAGAGTTGTGTCACACAGCTGTAGTAATTTTCCAATAAGAACAGAACTAAGAAAAATAAGCAAGTATTTACTTATCACCGGCATAGATATAATTTGTGAAAAATCTACAAATTAAATCTAAATATATGTGTACAATATAATATAATATAGAAATGCGAAAGCAATTTCTTACTGCCAACCAGAATATCTGGCCAACCCCGCTCCACGTGCGACTGTAAATCAACTAGGGTCCTCAATCTGCATCGCGCTCTAAAAGGCCGTATGTCTCCTAATCAACCTAAAACACCACGGAAACGGCCAAAGTTAACCGAATTTACCTACACCGCTCTTTGATAAAAAAAAAAACAAAAATGCTATTAATTTATAAATAAAACCTTATTAAAAAAGATGCGCCCACGGATCCTTAATAATGACGGCATCATATTACTACTGCCAACAATCGTTAGACGCCGGTGCGGAATGCAAACGGTAATAACATGGTGGAATGAAAATAAATAAGGGCACTGGCTCGATCGGGAAACTTCGCCTGCAGCAGTTGATATCAAACACACACCGATTTATAGTAGTCCGCCATTCCTAAAATAAAAAAGCAATAAATGCTTCAACAATTGAAATAACAAATTAAAATGCTGACTTAGAACTTTTAATTAAAAAAAAGCCTATATGCCTTAGAAGTAAAATTGCCTTCTATTTGATTATTCTGCATGAAAAAAGAAATATTAGGACAATTTCGCGAAGTAAATTGATTTAAAGTGAAATATGTATATTATAAGCTGTCTATTGTGTCTGTGAAAAATGATATGTGAGAATATATTCTCAATAAATTTATTGGATTTTTCCACAATATTTTATCTGTCAATAAAAGCGCATAAAAAATCTTTTAGGCTTGCTTTAAGTTCACACCTACATAATTTTTTTTCAATAAAAAAATATTTAAAATTAAGGTTACATTCAATATTATTTTAGTTAACATTTGTAAAGACTGCCGGAAAACCTTTTATAACATATCAAATCTCCAAAAATTTAGTGCGAGAAACATCCGGCGGAAACGTTGCTCACGCGACACTAGATTTGTCTTTATCTTCGTTCAATGTTAACACAGGGTTTAACTATCGAATTGAGTGGAGCTATTCAAATATGTTCAAAGACATTGGCACGTTTGATCCCAGAGATCTGCACTTAATTATACTCAACACGAATGACGTCGAGACGCGGTAGAAGAATAGACGTCATAGGAGAAGTTTCAATGACGTTTCTGTAGTGTAGGAGTGATAAAGAGACGGAGGGTGTTGCATAGACTGATTGCTGTTTGAACGGTACTCTGAGCAAACTTTCGGAAAGGCGATGATAATAATCATCGCAAGTGAACTTTGGCTTCGATGAAGCAAAGTCGAAAAATTATATTTAAGTTTCATTTGCCTACAGTATTGCCGGATAAGAATGTAACTTCATAAGAATATTTTTAAGTTGATTAAATAATTTTGTAAAAAATACCCTTAGCAACGTCTTTTAAATCGATTGAAAATTTTCTGTAGTTATGATAACCATAAAGAAATTTAGAAATTGTCTTTATTAATACAGACTGACTTTTATTTCTAGCTCCGCTAAAAAAAGATACGTGTGCTGTATCTGGTTGCGTGTGTTATAATGAAAATATCATTAGCTATGCAGCTGTCCTCCAGTTCACCTATTGTGGATCTACTACAATATTTTATAAAGCCTTTTAATTTTTTGATACCTTATGGAAAGCTTATTTAAAAATTCAGGGCAACTCCAAACGTGTTATTGATGCAAATTTAATGAAACGTGTTCGATTTTTTCTCCTGGAAGATGAAGTCAGCAAAATGTTGCCCGTGTTGTCATATTTTTTGCAAATTCCTATTTCAACTAAACCATACTTCAGACAAATATTCTGATAAGAACTAAAATAAATGGAAATAATGTGACCCTGAAATATATGCAGATATTGTTTAAGAAAAATATTGTAGTTTCACCGTGAGTCCAAAGATATTTCAGAAAAAGGTTAAACCGTCAAGAAAAAATCATATACAGGGGTATTTTTTATACTTTAGACACTCTTGATAACAAGCTAGACTGTAAATGAAAATATTGCTTATGAAGCAACAATTTAGTCTACTCATAATATTAGAAAAAGTAACAAATTTTCTTGAACAGCCATTTTTCATTTATATTATTTTTGATGGGTGTTTTACTTATATGTTGTTTTTCAAGTTCATAGCTGTTATCCCAACGTAACTTCTTGTTGCATGATTCAAAAATTCTTTTTTTCATATCAAATCATCTTTTTTCATAGCAAGAGTAATGAAACTATACTCGGAAAATGAACTATACTTTCATCTACCAAGTGTTCATTTAAATTATTAAAGCTGTTCAATTTAATACATTTTTGATGTGCTTTTATTATATTTTAATACACTTATTTTAGAAATTTCATTTGGTTATTGTGTATATGTTATTTAGTAAAATTTAAAAAAAAATACGTGTAAATAATTTAAGAAATCACGGAGTATAATGGTATAAGAATACTAATTGTCCAAGTTCCACTTGTATTTAACCGAATTAATATTTTTAGTTTTCGGTCTATTATCTCTCTTGGATATAATACGTCTGGTATAAATATTGGAATAAAATCATGTTATACTCTTTCAAAATAACTCATTTCTCATTAATTATTCGCCACGGACTTATTTAACATACTAATCTATTACCACCCTTTATTTTTTTGTATTGACGTAGTCGTAAATCCCTTCCAATGGTGAAATAGATAGCAATACTTTTCTTTTGTAGTGATGGATAGCCGGCTTTCATTTCAATATTACATTATTACTACAAAAATATACTGTATAAAATAATATCATTCCTACCAAAAACTACATATATAAACCATGTATTTCTTAAAATAACGCGTATTTATTTAGAGAATATCAGAGGACTCACAAATAACTCAACTGAAATATGAATATTCATTTTAATAAGGTTTATCTATTTTATTACGTTTGTCGATAGTAACAAGAAGCCAACACGGTTTTATCCTAAATATGTACGTGGGAAGAGTCTCTTTACTAAAATAAATCTGTGAGTTATTACTTACTTAGTCACCGTAAGATTCAGGTAATACGGTTTACATCGAGTCTGGTATTTTCTATCTTTTCATATGGCGTAGAAATAGGGACCCTGAAGTAATTGGTAACATGTAACACTAAAATAAATTAGAATTATTGCTTCATTGTGTATAATAATTTCAAGGATGAAACATATTCAATGAAGTTAATTTACCTAGGTAGGCTTCCACCTTATTCAATATAGGCGTACCCTGATTTCTTCTTCTCACCTTTAGTGTACCTAATAAACTTTAGTTTATTTTGATAAATATCCTGAATTATGAAGAACTTATCGCTTTACCCCAGCTTACAAAAGCAGCTTTTGTACCAAAATCTGAGAGTGTATATTTGTGAAGACATTTTTGAAATGATCTTGCATAAAAGTATTTTCCAAACATGCAAATTCATTTCCGTTGTATTGTTACGAATCGCTCTATGTTTTTAAGCTATGTGTCTACTAATATAAGAAAGTAAATATGTTGTCTGCTTCCACATGAAATAAGCTTTCAACCGTGTGGCTAATAAAATTTTCTTAATAAAACTATTGAAGGCATGCTTCCTTACTAATACCACTAACGATCATAAAACAGTTCGTCCATTACGGAAGCTTCAGATTACAGTGTGAAGTAACTAATCCCGGAATAAAATAAGGTAACAATTTAATTTCCCTCCTGTTTCTATGAATTATAAATTATCTACCTTTAGCAATTAAAGCTGCAAATGCTTGCTTTTGACGGCGATTTAAATTTATTTCTGGAATAAAATAAATATTGAATCATTGTGAGATTCATCAGAGAGATCATGACTCGGTTCTACAATGATGTTTGAGGAACAAGCTTAATTTTCTCTTGTTTTGTGCTTGTTTCCGATTACCGGAAATTAGATGTAGTGATGAATAGTCGGATTTCCTTTCACGATCACCTTATTGATACTTATAAAACTGGCTTCAGATGTCATTTAAATTTTTCATATGGAACTCCCGTTAATTCCATAACATGAAATCTATTGCGACTCTGTATAATAATCTCGTTCGTACCAAACTGGAAACGAATTCAGTTATTGAACGAGGTAATTTTCTAAATGATGGATGAGGTAAGATCTAAATGAGGTAATTTTCAAACTTATATTGGAGAAGATATACCAAATATTTATTAAATTTCTCTAATTTATAAGTTATAGTTTCACTTTTTATACGGCCCCCGGTCACTATTGTGATTATTAACGTTTTTCGTACTGGAATCTTGCAGGACAAAGGCTCTGTTTCATATTCTGTATGCACATACTACCAACCGTTTACTATCCCTTTTTCACATATTGTTAATAAACCCTATTACTCGCGTTGTAATTTTCTTAAAATCTTGTCTGAAACATTGCCTCATCTCTACTTTTCCCCATATTCGATTTGCAATTTTAGAGGAAGTATAATGAAATGTTTAGCCCGCTCATTATTTTAACGACATTTTTTTTGTTATTTTAATCGTTGTTCTTGTGCATTGACTGATCTGTGGATATTTTTATTTAATTTATTTAAGGCAATTCAAGTGTCATAAGCCGAGTCCTCCCATGAAAATGGAAATGTTTATTTATTTAATGACGGTGACAAATAAAGAAAATCTAAAAAATTCCAAAAAAAAATATTTAAAAATAAATCTACCAAAAAAGTCGGTACATTAAATAAATCAATCATTATTTTAGATATTAATACCAATGTTTGACTTAAAATAATAATGTATATTTCTTGTTTGAAACCGAATTCTGATGATCTGCCAATTTTCGAGGAGCCCAGAAAATGGTCAAGACTACCTTATTATTTATTTATTTATATATTACTGCAAGCTTAGAAAACTAAGTATATAGTGGCAGACTTATTTCTACAAGAGCAATCTCTTACAGCCAACCTCAATGAATTGAATGACAACATTAAATGTTGTAAAAGACTGTAAGTGATTTTTAAACATTAATAAATTCTACTCAAAAAATAAAATATAAAATATTATGTAGTAATAAAATAATATTAATTAAAAACCAAAGCAAAACGACACTTTAGGAGTAGAGAGGGACAAGGATGGGTTATAATGGAAGGGATTAAGATCTGCCAAATTATGATAGATGATGTATATTCAGACGACTTTTGGACATAGACAACGAGGGCGCACTTTGTATATATATAGTTCATTCCACAATCGAGTAGTATATACAGTGAAGGATTCGCCATAAAATTCCGTTCTATGTTGAGGGATTAGGAGGATATACTTATTTTTGGATCGTAGTTCGAGGTCGTGGGATGACATATATTGGAATCTAGATTTAAGGTATGAAGGTGTAACGAGATTTTTGAGAATATTATATACAAAACATAGAAAATGGAGGTTGCATCGATCACAAATCTTTGACCATTTAAGACGTGAACGATACTCGGTTATATTGTAAATTTTTTTAAGACCTAAAATGTATCGAATAGACGGGTTTTGAAGTCGTTCTAATTTATTGAATAAATGTCCATTGATATTAGAATAGCATATATCCCCATAATTAAGAATAGGCAGGAGCAAAGTTTGAAAAATTTGAATTTTAATTCGCGTTGGAAGAAAATTTTTAAGCCGTTTGAGAGAGTGTATCTTGAAGAAAATCTTGACTAATATTATTTATTAAGAATGCCATATGAGATGTTGGTCAGTTAGTAGGACAAGTTCTTTTGCAGTTGAAGTAAAAGGAATAACATAGCCTTTAATAAATAGCTATTGTAACTCAGATGTACATATTTTTGACAAGAGTTTCTGACTACCGATGATAGTAGCCTGTGATTTAATTGAGTTAGTCAAAAGACCCTGCCTACCAGCCCACTGGCTGATTAAATGTAGGTGTGCATTCAATATATCAATGCATGAAGGCATTTTATCGACATTGCAGTGAGAGTATATTTGAAGATCATTAGCATGTAAATGATAGTTGGAAGACAGTTGCTTAACTACGAGATAAAAAATAGAAAAAAGAAGTGGAGAAGGAACACCAACTTCAGGTACTCCGACAATGAGACTGGTCCACTCTGAGCAGTTTTCAGAAATGTTGATTACCTGTTTATGGTCACGAAAATAGGAATTGAACCGATAAACACATGGTTGCAACAGATTTAATGATTTAAGCCTATGTATCAAAATGTCGATGTCCACATAATTGAAAGCATTACTGAAGTCCATTAATATAAGAACATATAGTTGGGTATTGTTCATGGCTAGACGCACGTCATCAGTCACTTTCAGCAGTACTGTTGAAGTTCTATGCCCTGACTTAAAGTCAGATTCCAGGGGTCAAGTAAATTTTGGGTATTTAAAAAAACTAACAAGTTGAGAATGTACAATCCCCTCAAAGACCTTTGATATTATTGGTAGTATAGATATAGGTCGAAAATCTTTGGGCTGGTTAGGGGTAGATGTTTTGGGTAACGGAATAACATGCGCACTTTTCTATTCACAAGGGAACGTAGACGTTAATCTAGAAGTATTAAATATAGCAGTGATGGTGGATACTACAATGTCAACGATAGGATCAAAAGCGTCTATACTTAGACCGTCATAGCCAGCGGATTTCGATTTAATTTCGAGCAGATTCTTTTTGACTTCTGATTCTAATTATTACCTATATCCGTTTCCATAGTGTTTGCATTATGAGTTTCAAGGAATATAGCTCTATTGAACTATAATTATGAAGTTCACATATATATATATATATATATATATATATATATATATATATATATATATATATATATATATATATATATATATATATGCAATAAATCTTGTAAAAGTTTGATGAAAATAAAATTAAAATATGACCTTTTATTTAATTTCCCTGGTAAGTAATGAAAGTAATTAAAAAAGTTGTTCGTGATGTACAAACAAACAAATTTGTTTTTCGTGTCAAAAATAATCATGACACAAATAAAATGAAATGACAACATTTTCAGTAGACGGAGGCGGTAACCTTTTGAAAGGTAATTTAAATTTTTTGTTAATTTTTTATGAAATACGGTTAAAACAATTATGTTGCAGTATGCAATGATTGTGCATAAAATTTTATATTCTTCCACGAATGTTCCGAAGTAATTCAATAGAGGATCGATTTGAAAGGAATAAATAAGTGAGATTTTTTTTTCTACGTCATCATAAAAGGAACACTCAACCATTTTATAAAATTATGTTTTTGTAAAATCGCTGGATATGCAATCTTCATTTAGCCTATGACTTGTGAAATAACCATCGTATAAATGTAAAGGATCGAGTGACTCTTAAAATGATTCACTGTAAAGGCGCCATTTACATGTATTGAATTGACACACTTATAAAAATTTGGTCGAAAACTACGGCCATTAGCCTCCAGCTTGGTTTTTTGCTAAGAAATTTTAGCCGTGCGCTTGCTATTTTTAATTAACATCAAAATAGAGATATTTTTAATTCGGCAGGTACATTTATTTTTAATGCAATTAAGCTGTAAATTCGTACCACGAAGACGTGTTGATGGATTTTCATCGAGATATCCTAAGAAACTCTTTCCAAATCAGTGTACAAGGCCCCTTTGAGAAATGTTGATATATCTCTGTAAGTACTTTAGTCAGAAACGGTAGCCGCGAATAAATTGATAGAAATTCTCAAGGATGGAGAAATGTTTCATCCAGTCTCGTAGAGTGTAACACATCTTCAGGAACCCTTTGATCAAAAATGAAGGCCAAGATCTGAATACGGAGCCAGAAGGTGGTGACAAAATCAAAAAATCTTCAATGATGAGAAATAGATTCCACCAATTGAGGTTCTTTTGCCTTCTTTTGAGGATGATAGCACAAGTTATAGTCGGAGTCTTTGATGAAGTCTTAATGTTGAGATACTGATCCTCAACGGTGGGGAGTAGGTTCATAGACTTTGATTGTGCGAGTTTAATTTTTCGGACTATTTATTTCATCACAAGTGGTATTCAGGGTCAGTTGAAGGAGCCGTAAGGTAGTAAAATGAACTCTTTATGGATGAGGAGTCGAATTTGTATTTGTTTAACAGACCTTAAAATAAAAAAAAAAAATTATTATATATATATACATATATATATATATATATATATATATATATATATATATATATATATATATAAATAAGCAAAAAGTAAGCTAGTGAAAAATGTGTATAGCTACATACAAAGCAACGAAATAAATAAAATAAATTATTTGTAGGTAAATGATTATATCCAGGTATACACAATGGTACAAAGCTACAAAACTATGAGTACGTAGGTAAGTTGGTAAGTATATATAAAATATTAAAAGGCTTGAAGCAATTTCGATATTAAATATGCGGTTGGATAAGCATGTGCAAGTATATTTAAAGGCGTAAAGTACTGACTAAGGTGAAAGCACAAGAGATAAATATTATTAGTAAGAATATATTCATATTTTTTAAACAACACAAATGCTCGTTTCGGTTTCAATAAATAAGGTGTTATTAAATTTTTATTACCTTCGTAACATTCTGTGTAAGTTTTAAGTATGATAAAATAATACTTTAAACAAAAGAATTTAGCTAACTTCCACAAAGCACAGAATAAGAAATGCACTGGATTGTGTAAAATAATAAGAATACCTAGTTGGAACTTTGGCGTGAAAGCATTATGTCGAACCTTAAATATATCAGGAAAATAACTGCTACTAAATTAGATATTAAATAAGTTATTAGTGTAGAATCTCACCGGAAATAGATGTGAAACTGGAGCAATGTATTAGTCTTATGTGCGCCAGTGTACGTGAGGGCAAAAAATATTTATTCAATACCATACATCACAAAAACTAAGACAATGTCTAATAGGGGATAAGTTAGTCTCAGAGTCTGAATACATTATAAATGAATACGATATCTAAAACACACTTAATTCACGTTATACTCATATTTCTTCCATAATTTATTGAAGTTACTTAGTCTTTTTATTCTAGCAGTAATTTCATTGTTATATTTTTAAATGATTTTTTAAAAGAAGAAATGTCAGGGTTTGTACCAAAAATTTAATTCATTTTCATTTTTTCCAGGCACAGCATTAAATGTATATTCATGGTAAATTTATATAGTATAAACTTTAATATTATGTTAGTGTAAAGTACATTAAAACATTTTAAATACATGTAGAACTCCGTACGCACTTAGATATATTTAAGTATTTCAAGGTATACATATATATATATATATATATATATATATATATATATATATATATATATATATATATATATATATATATATACATTCCCCTATGCACCCACATCCACTCTCCCTTCCACGTTTCCTTCCTCTTTCCTTTCACTACCGCTCCACCTTCCCTTCCCCTTACTTTCCAATTCACCTTCCTCTTATCTCCCCCTCCCTATCCTCCTCCTCCTCCACTTCCCCTTTTCCTTCGCCTTCGCCTTCTTTTCGTCTTCCCCTTCTCCTTCACCCCCTCCCTTTTCACTTCCCTTCACCTTCCCCTAATATATCGAAAGTGGTCATAATGTTGGGTTAATAGTCGAAAAGTGGCTAAACTAAATTGAAACCATTAAATCGACAAATCTCATAAAGATACATGCGAGGAAATACTTAAATTATAAGAACATGTTTTGTCGTTTAGGTACAAACTAATTATTAAGGCAAGGAAATAAATCTCTTACGTCTCATCTGTTTTTAATTATAAAAACTAAATTCTATTGCAACGTGTCCGTAAATGGTGCAAGAGGATATGATAAATAAAATTACTGGAGTGTTTCATAACCTCGAAACCTGCATATTTTTTTGCTAAAAAGAGAAGAATATTTAATATTTTATTACAGAAACGTATTGCGACAGTCTCAGTCAAGATTTAGTCAGGAACAAATCCTGCTGCCTTGATAAAAAATTCACAGGCGAGTAAAAGTTAAGATATAATACTATTAGTTTAATAACATTTTGTGCAATACAGTAGACTGGATATTATTTCAGTGGTTTGTTAAATGGAATAATTTCACCAATGTTTTAATAATATATTTGCAGTTTTAATGAAACGTTGGATTAAAATAATTATTTCAAGACATTTAAACTTTCCATCTCTGTATGTAACCAGAAGTATACCCATGAATTACATAAATTAAAGTAATAATTGAGTTACTAATTTATAGATATAAAGTTATTAAATTAAAAGCATTTATTGAAAATAGTATAAATACCTCCACCTAGTGGAGATTTAAATCTACACATTTATAAAGAGAAACAGATGTATCTGTAAATTAATTACATAATTGTAATGAAAAGTCAGAAATTGAAATGACGAAAATAGTAAATTCAATGCTAGCATTTGTGTCATTATAAAAATTACAAATGATTAAATAAATTAGATATGAAATTAAAATGCAGGGAACTAAGTCTGTGTCATATGTACACATCTATGTTAAGAAAAAAATACCTAATAGATTTTTATTCATTTTTGTTTAATCCGTTACATTTAAAATCCCAATAAAGTCACAAATTCATTGAATTATAACTGCCTCAACCGAGTAGGGGATGATTTACATTCAGAAGAAACTTGCAACATTTTTCATTTATTTTATGGGGTAGGAGTACGCATTGTATATTGCCTTATAGTTATTTAGAAATACTAAGCTAATTTCGGTGTAGTTTGAAATTTCAAATTTTTTCATGTAATTATTTAATTAAAATGTCTCAACGAGTGCCAAAGAAAGAAGACAATTAAAGAGCTGACCAAAAAGAAAATATAAACTATACCAAAAACAAAAAAATATAAACGTGTCTAAATTATTAAGAAGTTTATGAGTGAACGAGCGATGAGTGGTCGAATGGCCATGTTTATAAATAATAGTGGAATAATATTATGGAATAAGACGAATTACATTCGAAATAGGAATTTCCCCTTATTACCAATAAACTGTGCCAGTTTATTCTTCATATCGCCGCAACTGGAAACGATCGGGTTAACATTGAAAACTGGGAATATTCTCATACTGAAAATAGTGATAAGGACGCATAAGTCGATAAAGGGACAAAATGTAAAAACTCGGAGGGTTGAAATAAAGAATGTTAGTCTGTCTATTTTGACTTTGCTTAAGAAGTTTTCAATCTCAGTTTAGAGTTCACTGGCTTCAGTAATGTAGGAAAATATCAGGGAAAGCGTATATTTTAATATACGCTTTCCCTGATATTTTCTTAATTCTAATTATTAAAATATATAATCGAATAATCGTTCAAATAATAATGTTGCATTTCATATAATTTGTATGCGAATCTTCATATTGTAACAATTAATAACCACCCTATGTAACAATTAACAACCACCCAACTTTTTGTCTCGCTATTTGCATGTTTTTAATTTCCTAGAATAATGGATATTTTAATGCTTTTAACACACCATTATGATCTCATAGCTGGTTTAATTATTTCTATAATTTCAGCACCAACAAATACGCTGGAAAATTTTTGCATATTAATTTTTTTTAATTTGATTTAAGTAATAAAATTTGTTAAAAATACAGGATTTTTATTTCCGAATTCATTGAAATATCATAGTTCACATGGTATCCTATTCGACAGCATCTAAGAATGAACTGTTCTATATTTTTATGGTTATTTTCTGAAAGATTCTTTAAAATATTGAATCCATGTGTGTAACACAGTGATCATTTATATGCACATTATATTTCTCACGCTTTCTTCACGCTTTTCTCTTCACGCTTCGTACGTTGTGGTTGTTAATTCAAATCAATTTTTCAGCAATTTATATTCACCTGATTCCCACAAAACTTATTCATTGCCCGTATTCATTGCCCTAGACAACATTATATTATGATTTCAACATTTTGTCTTAAAAGGATTTAAACAAATATAGTGCCGGCTTAAACTGTGTTACTTGAGGACAGCTATTTATAAATCAGTATTTATAAATCAGTATTTATTAATCAGTATTTTTTGTCACAAAAGAAACTCTATCATTGAACTTTGGAATCCAAATCCTCAGACCAAATGTTGCAAGGATTCTGATTGCCTAAGCCGTGAGATTTCCTGATTTGATATTTGAAATTAGTATTATAAGTTTTAAACTAAGACCCTGTCATTGAACTCCCGATTCCTCAATTCTAACCTTGCAGGGATACTGCATGCTTAAACTGAGAAAACTTCTTTAAATTACGATTTTGACTCTGCCAAGTTCCAACTGTTTAGTCCAGTTCCAACTATTTAGTCTGCACGTTTTACATTAGTTTCTTGAGTCTCAAACGTGGGCTCTGTCCTTGAATTCTGAATTCCAATTCCTCAGCCTTGCTTCAGTGGCAAGGCTTGAATAAATTATGAGTCTTGACGATTTAGTGGTTTCAAATTGGTTAAGTAGGTCACAAGAAATGACCTGGATAAATGTAATAAAATCAGGTTTGGCACACAAAGCATATTAAAATGTTAAAAAAATTTTCACAAATGTATTAAAAGTTTGAAATTTTTTATGGGTCAGCAACCTGAGACTTTTTCATTATTCTGTAATAAAATGGTGGTCGTATTTAGAGAATGAGTTACTTACTATATCTTCCACATGCGCATATTTAAAAAAATGTTAATACAAATTAACGGTTTTGGGATCTTTTTCTTAATTTTTTCTGTGAAACCTTGCTTCTTGCAAAATTTCATGACTCTAGATTAACAGGTAATGCCCTATACGTTTTGATTTATTTACGAGTGTCAAAATATGTGGCATAAATAGCCTTATTGTTTTATCGCATTATTTAGAGGCTTAAGTTTTATGTAGAACCGCACATCTAAGAAGTCGGTTGTAATTTGGTAATTTCAACTTGATACCTCTTAGGATTCTTTATTAAAAGGATATTGACAAACAAACAGATGGACAAGGAAGTGATGTAGTGAACTTACAAGGATTTATTTTTTCCTTTTGAGGTACGAAACCCTGAAAACTTTAATTTCACATAAATTTTATTGCATATTCAGATTTTATTTACATATACATGTGTATATTTACAAATACACACGCACACACACACACACATATGTATATATATATATATATATATATACATACATACATACATATATATATATATATATATATATACATACATACATATATATATATATATATATATATATACATACGTATATATATATATATATATATATATATATATATATATATATATATATAAATATACACCCAAACATAACTATCCAGCGTCAGTTTACCTCTCTCTCCCAAGCGCTACAATTATTGTTCAACTAGATATAATAAAGATTAGTGTTCACGACGGCAAATTGCTTACGATCACGAAATTGTTATATGTAAAAATTTTAAATCAGTCAGGTTTAATTTCTTATACATAAATTTTTAGAGAATTATGACAACCATAATTTTAAGAAGTTGTTCTTTTAACAATTGATTAATCTTTATTTCCCATTAATTAGTAAATGGAGATGACTTCCAAAAAAAATGAGCTATTAGGTGCATTAGTCACACAGTCTACACAACAGCACCCATATTCCTAAAGGAATTTCTTAAACAACGACAACAGCAACTTAGGTGATACTATCACAATGCCAACAACGCCACTTATAAACTTAACTGTCTTGCGTCACTGGCCATAATATTTCATAAGGCATTTATGTAAATTTACGCATTTAAGTTCCATTCTAAATATATTCTCCATTTCGTTAACTAATAATTCATGACCATTCTGCAAAACTTATTTCAGTAAATCATTTCACTTTAAATAATTGTGACGGTATGTGGACGAGAGGTGGAAACGTTGATCCCATTAACGAAATTAGCATGGTTCATATGTAATAGAATATGTAGATATGTAAAAATACTTCGAACAAAGGAAAGGAAAGGTTATTCTTATATATAAGCTGTACATATTTTAATTTTCGACATATATATCTGTAAAAACTATTGCATTTGGTTTTTACCTGGTTTTAGTATCGTAAACCTCAAACATTAAAAACGGAACCAGTTTAGTATAAGTCACATATTCGTCCACCAGCATGTTACAGTTATTTTTAAACGACTCCAAAAAAGGAGGAGGTTTTCAATTCGACTGTATTTTTTTACGTATATTTGTACATACCAATCCCTCAGCCTCGATGTTACAGGGGTATTTCCCACCTGAACTCTAATACTTGAGGATCTGCTATTTTCTAAAATAATTTTGTGGGTTTCAACCAGAGACTCTACCATTTTTCTCCGGACTTAAACTGCTCAGTAGTGGTATTGTAAAAGTACGATCTGTCGAAACTACGAGACTCGAGGTTCTACTGTTTTAAAATTAATATTGTGGCTCTGAAGCAGATACTTTGCCTCTAAACTTCGGGTTTTAAAACCTCAGTTTGACATTATGGGGGCACTACCTGCTTAAATCAAAAGGCTTAAGGATCGTTTTTTTAAGTTAGTATCGTTGGTCTTAAGCAAACACTCTGTCATTGAATTCCGGGCTCCAACTAATCAGTTCTGATACTGCAAGTGTACAATCACCTAAACTAAGGACCTGAATATTTGCTCTTTTTAAAATATTATTTTGAATCACGAGCAAAGACTGTTATTAAATTGTGGATTTCACCTCCTCAGTCCTAATGTTGGAAGACTACTGCCTGTCTTAACTATGAGACTTGAAAATCTTGTGTTTTCAAATTAATATTGCGGTCCCCAAATACAGTCTTTTCCACAATACTTCAGATTCCACCTCCTCAGTTTTGACGCTGAGGGGATACTGTGTGTTTAAATAGCGAGATTTAGAAGGCTGCTGTTTGTAATTAGAATTTTGAATCTTAAGCCGATTCTCCGCCAATAAACTGAGAGTTTCAACTCCTCGGATTGCATATTGTGGAAGTACAGTCTGTTTAAATCGTGAGACTTGAGTATCTGCTGTTTTAAATTAGTATTTTGGAATTGACTAGAAATTGGAGGTTCCGTACTAAGTTCCTGAACAATGTACAGCACAGTGCCGAAATCGAGTTTGAACGATATCAGCATAATCCAGTTATAAAGTCTCCCAAGTTTTGACACGACTAAGGCAGGCATAAATTGACCCGTCTAACAAAATCAGGGCACATTAATTGAGCCTGGGATTGAGTCAATAACTTTTCACTGAGAAGGACTAAACTCGTCGAGTATGGACACGTTTCTCATGTGTTGACGGAAGCGAGAACATAACAAAGTAAACAGGTTGGTAAGTTTACATAGGCACGTACAATAAGTAACTAAGTTATTAATTGATAGATAGGTAAATACGATAGATAGATAAATACGAGTAAATAAGTACAGATATAAAACTAACGCATGAATTGACCAAACACTAGAACGTAAGTGGGTAGGCCAGTACTAGAATATCAATAGGCGGATATGCAGGTATGTAGGGATTCGAAGCACTGACTACGGCGGGGAAGCCCAAAGAGGGAATGTTATTTATATGTCATATGTGTGTGTGTTTGTTCATAAATGCATATGAATGTAGATATATATGAATATATTAAAGTTCAAGTAGCAAAGGTATGTTCTAATTTAATAAGATAGATATATTTATATTGAATTCACGGTAAGATCGTTAAATTTTTGGATAATATTGATTATCATAAACAATAAAAATGAAAAAAAAAACATTTTTCAAAAAATACAAATCGACCTTAAATAACATCCATACAAGATACACGCTGAAAACTGTAAAATAACAAAAATGCGAGTAATTAGCCGGGATTTTTGCTGTACAATTTCATTTCTGAATATAAATAAATTTGCAAAAACTGCTAGTGCTAAATGTTTTTGGAATCGGTGTCAAGTGAAATGTAGCCCTCATCATGTTATTTTTCTCCATCTCTATTAATATTATTTTTCACCACGTAAAATATATTTCCTATCTTATACTTCGTAGACGTAAAAGAATTAGTGAACATGACACAAATCACAAAATTTCGTTTTTTTGGAAGTTTTTTAGAAAACTTTAGGTAAAATTCTAATAGTTAGCTCTCTAGAATTTTACCTTTAACTTATTCTCTTAGTTTTTATTCCGAATTTTTATTTAAATAGTTTCGAAGACAGAGAACGAAACTATTTTTTATTGACATTTACAAAAATATCTCAAGAACTATATTAAGTAAAATTCTAAAATAAATAGTTTTGAAATTCTCATCCTTCGCTCATTCGATTGATATCCCATAGGACACAATAAATAATAAAAAAATCTAGTAGTTTATTTGCCTTTTCGAAAATTTGCATGGGCATATTTATGAGCAATATTTATTATTTTTGAGCGATAGTGTTCGTTGAAGCTTTTAACCAAAACAGTTTCTGAAAAACCATAGTTTTCTTAAAATTCCAGATATTTTTACGTCTCTAAAAGATATTGTAGACAATGATTTGCACGTTCAAGCAATATATTAATATTTAAAAATATTTTATTAGAAATGAAATTTATTCCTAAATATTTATAGATATGTCCCTAAATATTTACAAGACATGTAATAAGGATTCAGTTTTTTCTTTTTCGAGGCACATAGTCATAAATAAAATGTTACTAAAATTCGTTTAGAAATGATATTTACATGTCCTTAAATAAATATGGAACCGTCATAGAGTGAATTCAACTAGTACTTATCGGGCGGGTGTGAATTCAAGTGAATTCAACTAGTACTTATCGGACTATATGGGTTTCCAAACTTAGGCATTCCAAAATTATTTTTATATTATTTTCGTCGTATAAGGAAAATTTTCGAAAATTGATCTTTGCATTAAAAAGGTGTGTTACATTTTTTCTTGCTATGAACGTTCTGCAAGAAATTATATTTACGACCAGAGCTTTAAAATGTTCGCAAATAAAGCGGATCTAGTATAATATATCAGATAGCATCAGGTTTCAAAAATTTATGCTTGTGCTACTTATCAGGATTTTCAAAAAATTAACATGAACCTATATATAGGTCCGAGTATCATGAACCTATATATAGGTCCAGGGACATATATATATATATATATATATATATATATATATATATATATATACATATATATACATATATTGATGTGTGTGTATATATATATATATATACATATATATGCATATATTATACATAACTGAAAATTTTGTTTATATTTAGAATTTTGCTGAATATAAACTTTTAAATATATAAGATATATGAAAAATGTAATACGTGACCTTAATTTACCAACCAATTTGCCTTGTGATGCAAACTAACCATTTCTACTTTTACGTTAATATGTAGAGCGATCGCCTGAAAGAATCCCTAAATTACAACTTCATATTGATATCAGCAATGGTAATATGTTTTACATATATACTAGGCAGTCGTTATGTTTTACATATATACTAGTCTCGTTAGTTTTCGAGAAAATTTTATAAATGTACCTGCATTGGGAAAAAAAAATATCCAAGTATGTCGTACCCGTTTCTTCCTTATTAACCCCACAATACAGTTTAGGTAAGATGTTTTCTGCCAAAAACTTTATGGATAGTGCTTAAATGAGGAGACTTGAGGATGTCCTGTTTTTAAGTTAGTAGTTTGGGTCTTAAACAAAACACTTTCTTATTGGATTACGGGCTCCCACTCCTCAATTTGGATAAAATGCAGATTGTATCTCGTTTTTTCTCCTGTATACAGGTTTAACACACTAATCCGTGAAATTCACGGGACTGACTACGTTGTTGAAAACTCTCTATAAGATTTCACATCTCAAAAGTTGATAATATAGTTTAATCTGAATTAATTTTCATATTTATGAATAAATTCACTTGCTGTTATTTGAGAAAACAATACTTTTCCAAGATAGAAATGGATGGATTCAGCAAAACTTCAATGATAATTAGAGGTTGGCTGATAGCATAATTTTTAAATACGTGTATATTTACCTTATGATACAAACTAACCATTTCTACTTTTAAATTGATACATAAAGCGAGAACATGAAAGATTGTCTGAATGACAATTTAAGATTGATGTTAGCATAAGTTAGGCAACCACAAAAAAACAAACAAGATTTTACAAATATTTAAAATATTTGGCGTTCATTTTGTAGAAATTCTTTATTCACTATTAAATAAAATAAAAGTCTTTGCTAATAGCCCATCTGAAATGTTGTAATACATCGTAACCTAGGTCGTGGTAAAGAAATTAAAGAAAGTATAATTATAGAAATTATATAATTATAGAAATAATACCACATCACATTGTTTCATTTAATTGTGAAAAATTTACAAATTAACATACATTCGTATCATAACTTTGTTACTAACCCCACAATACAGATTAGGTAAAAAACGTTTTCTGCCATAAACCTGAGGGCTTCGATACTGACCGACATATTTTACTTTCCCGATTTTATGTAAACTTATTTTTTATATATTACTGGAAATCTCAGAAAAAATAAAGCCATTTTCCATATATAAAATTGCTAAAACCAAAATAATAAAAAAACAGGTTTACTTGTAGTTTACGCAAAGTTTACTGGGAAACTACATCGATTATTTTTAATCTCATAATATTGGATGAATTCTTGATATTTTTGGCCATATAGGCATTTCTGTAACTTTACTTATCCTACATCTCTTGGGAATCTACGTCGAGTTCAATGATAATGGTATAGTTAAAAATATTTCTTGTGACAAAATATGTTATTTAAAAAAATCTGCAAAGGGAATTTAATTCATCACTGATTTTTTTCTAAAGTCTGATTTGAAAGTTTAAATATTATGAATTCTTTATTGAGAAATTAATTTTTACAATCATATATATTTATTAACTAATTAAATATGAAATTTTCGAACCTCCTACAGCTCATCGCTCATCTAAATGGTCTTTAAAATGTTCTTACTATTTAAGGCTAAATGTCGAGTACCAAATAACCATATTAAAATATAATAATAAATACTTATTGATTTAAAATAATTTTGCTGAAATGTGTGAAATATAAATATTTGAATGAAAATATAAACCAACATTGATAAGGATAACACGATTCGATAAAATTCATCATTTTTTTTGAGAAAAAATATTTTATCTTCATTGTAATAAACTTTAGCAAATACGAGAAAGCCTTAACATCTTACCGAAAACGATTTCTTTATAAATTGGGTCGCTAAATATTTTTTTAGAATTACAATGACTCAATAAAAAGTTTTTTTTAATGTTCCGCTCTCTTATTTGTCGCCTCGTTATTTTTTACAATTTCACAACTAACACCATTTTTAACGTTTGGAATCAAGCGATCAAGTTTGATCTAATTTCATAAAACTCATTACTAATTGGAAAATTTAGTTACTGGAAAAATTTTAAATGATTGCGATAAAATTTATTAGTTTACGAATACGTATATCTGAAATCGGTTTTAACCGTTTTTTTTTGTTTTTACAACGTTTGAAGCTTAGTACGGGCCAATAGAAAAATAACAGCGAATAGACCAGGTGACCATAATATGCATTGCTAAAAATGGAATATAGTTAATTTCTCCTCTTACTTCGCCTCATCTTAATTAAAGAAAATTGTGCCGTCTGTAAAGTATGTTGGTAAAGGAACTGACTTGGACTAACCATATTACCCTGTCTTCGTTTTGTCTCAGCGTCAGAAAGTCCCATAAAAGTTTTAGCCTAATCAGACTAATAGCTATATTATGAACCGCGAGTATTTCTTTACTTTTCCCACAAAATCTAGTTTGTATGGATTATTGGGCTATATATGTAGTTACGAGTATATGGGAAAAATAACTAAGAACTCATTCATAGCAGATGATTAATAATTAAGTTTCAATTTCAGATAGTCGAGTATAGATTGCCTGGTTCTTTTGACAGTTCGTAGAATAGGTAGCATAACTGTGCATATAAGTTAAATAGTATTTAAAAATTATCGATTGTTTTTAAAAGAAAAAAGCTTTTTACGTGACTTCGTATTGAGTGAAATAGGTGAATAATATGCCTTAAACTTAAGAAACACTATTTCCCGACGAAAGTAATTAAAATGCTATAATATGAGTTATGAGTTAGTAATAAATGCTGCATGAATAATTAGTAATTCGTTTATAAATATTTCGAATATTGATAGCAATATTAAACCTGTACCTAAGAGTACACACTATTATTAATTTTACTTTAAACAATACTTCAATAAAATATTTAATGTAATGTAGCATGACACGTAAGGTCCTTGTAAGTGTCGTTTCATATTTTTTTTAAATTTTTTTGTGTTGTTTAATAGTTGTTAAATTTGTTACTCCTAAAAAAATTATTGAACGCAGTTATTCACCGAAACTTACAATTATAAATTTTATGGGACGAGTCAAGCGCATTAATGGAAATAAATTAAAGTTGCCTGACTCGAAAACTTCAATTTTTTCCGAATTAGAAATGTTTCCAATGATTTCGATATACAATTATATATATTAAATAAAGAAATAAGATTGACGAAAATTTATTATTTATTTTCAATAAAATGCGTTCAGTAATTTTGAAGATTATCCTTTAGTTACCCATGCTTTCATTAAAACACGCTAATTATTTAAACATTGTATTATAAATGTGCGTAGATATAAATATAATAGACATTATATAAGCAGATGCTTAACAACTTTTTCATTTAGGTTTTTTATTTATCGTTACTCTAAAATTAAATGTTTTTGTTTCAGTCGTGTCTATAGGCCTGTGCTAAATATCTTGGAAACTCTTTATGATAAGAATGGCAAGTTTCAGTTCTGTTCCGAGTCTTGCTATTGCAGGCGATTGATTTCTTGGGCAGTCAAGATTCGAGATTGCTGCCTTACCAACCTGTAGGTTAAAGATTTTACGCTTGGAAACAGCGTTTGCATCTGCTGGAGTGACTGTGGGATGTTAATCCAGGTTGAGAGTTTCCCTAGCAAGAACATCTGCACACTCATTTCCTTTAATGCCGACATGAGCTGGAATCCACTGGAGTGTACTAGATTTATTTATTGAACGGAGAAGGATATTGAATTCTTACGTTAAATTTGTCTCTCGGTTGCTTATTGCTTCGAATGCTCATTTTCAGTCAGAGAAAATGACTGGTTCTTCTGTTGAGTCGTTGAATTGCTGTGAGAGGTAGAAAGTGAGGGCTCCTTTAATTGCATTTTTTAATTCACTAGTATAGAAACTAATTAGTATTTAATTTATATGTTTGTTAGGATATTCGTTTTAATATACCTTTACCTATAAATGTGCAAATGTATATAAGCTCGCAATGTTAACCTTGAGTTAATTAGAAACTTGCACGGTATACTAAGAAAGAGGTATAAGACACAAAAATAAAAATATTACAAATACTCTTTAAAAAATCTAGAAGCTACAATATACGAATAACTTAATTAAACCCGTGAGCGAGAACTTTAGCAAATTCAGAATATCTATATTATCTATAAGTTATAGCCTGATGCAAATAATAGTATATGCATATATTGTCATATGAAAATGAAACAACACAGTTGTACCATTAGAAGGTATTATACTGATGTAACTAAATACGAAACCGTTGAAATCGTTCATTAAATAGTATTATTCACAGCTATACGTGTGGCAGCATAGGTACTGAGATTCAAATACTGTATACACAATAACCAATGTGTGAATATCTTATGTTTCGGTTATTTAGCACTAAATTTCAACCGTAATTTATTTACATGTATGTAATCTTTTCTAAACACATCTAGAAAGTTTTTGTCATTATTTCGTAGTTTTTGTTCAATAAGAATTTCTCATTAATGTTATCGTTAGCCGGTATTTCCATATATATCAAATGAACATATCATATAGTGGTTTTAGTCCTATTTCATCGTGTATTTGTTGACAACTTCCGGGAATCAATCAAACACTATTCAATTCATTCATTTTCATGTTTTTCTATTAATTTTAGGAATTCATGAAAATAATTGACATACACACACACACACACACACATACACACACACATACACACACACATACACACACACATACACACACACATACACACACACACACACACATATATATACATATATATATACATATATATGTGTGTGTGTGTATATATATATATATATATATATATATATATGCGGTTTATGCGCCACTGTTCTACTTAATAACTGTTCTTATTAAGTAACCCACCTTTTGCAACATAATTACACAATTATTATAATAACGGAACCGCATATTCATACATTTGAATTAGTAATGTCTGGTCGAACCACGTATTGATTTTTGTTTTAAATGACATCGTATTTAACACAAATGAAGTCGTCTGAAGTATAGAGTCACAGAATAGATTTGAAACAGTTTTTATTTTACGGTAAAGATTTGTATATTTTTGTGCAGTATGTTACATCAGGTTTATACTTATATTTTATAAATTAAAAGTTAAATAAATAACCTTAGTATTAATGCGTTTAAAATAACAGTTCTTCCAAATAGGATCTTGGTATTATGAGAACGTATCAGCATAAATGCATTGAAATACTGTTTATAACGTATGATAATAATTACTGTACATATTCGTTATTATTAGACAATTTATTAGTTTTCACTTAGCGTCTAGATGTTACGTACAGATAATTTGTGTCTTGGTGTGAAATGTCTGCGATTTGATAAAATAAACTATGTCAGTTTATAAAGAAACTGTTAATTTTTACTAACTTTATAGCTCATAAGTTGATTTTTAAAGTAAGTTTCAAATAATTCACACGAACATAACATGTTACTCTTCGTCACCAACAGCCAGCCTTAGTACACTGCTGAACTTAGACCTATCCAATGCACGCATAAATTAAAAGAAATGCCTGTATTGGCTACGCTAGGTAGGTAAATGGATGATGGTAATGCATAGCTTCTAGTAGCAGCAGCGCTGTTGCCCGTCACTGGGTTGTGGTCTTTAGTTACACGATTATTAACACAACTTCGGACCCACTCGATGATCTGCCTCCCGAAATTTTAATTTCATGCATTTATTCTGAAAAATGAAATATTTCTTGTTCTAAAGAAAATTAAATTATATATAATTTATGATAATTACCATTTGTGGTTCAGTTCATGTATTTCTATCAAAAAATATGTTAAAATTACTATCCACATTCTATAGCAGAAAAGAAATAACAAGGATATATATATATATATATATATATATATATATATATATATATATATACATATATATATATATATATATATATATATATATATATATATATGTATATAAAAACAAGAGAAATAAAAAGAATCAAAAAAGTAATAGATAGTCGGATGAAACTATACCACCTTTTCAAAACCATATATCAAACAAAAAAAAAACAATTGTGAAAAGATGAATTGAATTTGTCATATTGCAAATCGACATTTATAAGGGAAGATGAATAATTTGATAATTTACAAAACTAAAAAGAAACTTGTTTCAAAATAAAAATTTATTGAGTATAATATTTTTTTTTTTTTATTATTATTGCAATCTGTCATTTGAGACATTCAGCAATTGGTGCGTATGTTAGCATGTCTTGTACTGAGTTCGTCCTTTTGAACTCATTTCATTTTGCCCCTATATAAGGTCTTGGGGAAGTTTTTTCTTAAGCCTTCTGGGTGCCGTTATTGGGTTCATCAGGTTTATAGCCAGTGGATTGGGATGATTAGCGATTCGGTCTCTGTATGTCTTTATCATCTCTGAGATTTCTTCTTGGACCAATTTTATGCCAAGCTCCAAATGGAGTCTGTTGTTTGTCACATGCACCCTGGGTGCACCAGCTATCATTCTAAGCGTTTTTGATTGAAACCTTTGTAGTATTTCAATATTTGATTTTGCCGCGGTTCCCCACAGTTGTAGGCCATAAGTCCATATAGGCTTGATCGTGCATTTATAAATTAATAGTTTATTTTCGAGCGACAATTGAGAGTTTTTGTTAAGGAGCCAGTACATGTTTCGCACTTTTTGGCCCGCTGCACATCGTTTGGTCAGGATGTGTTTGGACCATGTCAGACGTCTGTCGAGATACACGCCAAGGTATTTTGCGTAATCGGCTTGTGGTAACTGTACTCCATTTAGATTTACTGCCGGACACGTATCTCGTTTGGTAGTAAAAGTAACTTGTATTGATTTGATTTCGTTAACTTTGATTCGCCAATCTTGCAGCCACTGTGATATTTGGTCAAGGCTTGTTTGTAGTTTTTGTGAGACTATGTCTGGTTGGTGGTCTGCTGCGAGAATTGCTGTGTCATCAGCAAAAGTGCCCGTAACAAGACCTTCTGTGACTGGAAGGTCAGCTGTGTAGAGCAGGTACAGTATTGGGCCCATAACGCTTCCCTGGGGAACTCCTGCTTGGATCGGATAGAGAGACGTAGTTTCAGTTCCCTGTTTAATGTAGAAGTGTCTGTTGTGTAGATATGATCTGATGAAGTTGTAGTAATTTATGGGTAGGTTCTTTTTAATTTTAAACAGCAGTCCCTCGTGCCATACCCGATCAAATGCCTGGGATATGTCCAAGAAAGATGCAGAACTATATTGGTTTGACTCAAAGGCATTATGGATATTTTTGACCAATCGATGGACCTGCTCAAGCCAAACTGGTGATCAGGCAGTAGATTATTATCATAGATATGTGGCATTAATCTTCGCAGAAATAAAATTTCCATAACCTTGGAAGTAATTGGTAGCAAGCTAATAGGTCTGTAAGATTTCACATCAACAGCATTTTTGCCAGGCTTGAGGACCATTATTATTTGAGCCACTTTCCACTGGGGAGGAATCGAACACGTACGTACGATTGAATTGTGCAGGATTGTGAGGAATGAAATTCCTTCCTCTGGGAGCTCTCTTAGAATTTTGGCAGTTATTAGGTCATAGCCAGGTGCCTTGTTGATATCAAGTGTATCAATAACAGCTTTTATTTCTCTCTTAGTGAAATTTGAAATAGGGGGATCGAGTTGATGGCATTGATTCAGAAAAGTTGACACTTCTTGCGTTTTGGGGGAATTTATTTCGGGGTTTGGTACAAAGACGCGTTTTAAGTGTTCGTCGAATGTAACTGCTTTTTCCGCTTCACTGGCTGCCCATTCATTGTTCTCTTTGCGTAGAGGAGGTTGGTTTAAGACTGGACGTTTCATATTTTTTGTGACTTTCCACAGTGAGTAATCAGTAGCCGATGTCACGTCTAGACTTTTTAAGAAGGATTGTATTCCTTCGTTCTTGTTATCGCTAAGTGCTGATTTTAGCTTAGATTGCAAGTAGTTTAGATGTTTTTTATCTGATGCATGTCGAGACTGTTGCCATTTTTTTCTAGCACTACGTTTTTCAGTCAGGAGTTCACGAATAGACAAAGGACATTCGAGTTTACGGTTTGTGTCTGTATGTGTTGGGGTAGCAGCCCAGGCAGACCTTTGTACACAATAGTTGAGGTGTTCAACAGCTTCCATTATGTTCTCTTCGGTTTTCATAGGTAGTGACTCGTCCAGGCATTGAGCCATTAATTGCCTAAAGAGATCCCAGTCAGTTTTGCGTGTGTGCAGCTTACATGGTTTTGGAGCTAATGTGATGGACCTTTTGAGGGTCATTTCTACAAGTGAATGATCAGAAGACAAATCTAGGCTAGTTCTACTTGTGATAAAGCTGCTAGGGAATCCTTTGGTTATGAAGAAATCTATCACATCTGGTATTTTTCTTCTATCAGTGGGCCAGTAAGTGGGTTGCCCAGGCGAGACAACACTAAGATTTAGTTTGTCAATTGACATTTTTAGTTGCCGTCCCTTTGTTGTTACTGTACGCGAGCCCCAGTAATGATGTTTCGCATTATAATCTCCACCAGCAACGAATCGGTGGCCCAGTGTGGCGAGAAACCTTACATAATCTGCTTCCTTAAGTTTATGTTTCGGTGGGCTGTAGACAGCCGATATTACAAAAGATCCTACCCAGTCTTCGATTCGCACATTTGTTGCTTGGATCTCTTCAGTACAATATTGTACTGTTTCGTAATGCTTAATATTATTTTTATAATTATTGCACTCCCCACATGTGCAGTTCCATCAGGGTGCATTGTGTGGTAAGTCTTATAGTTTTTTATTTGGAAATAACTCTTTTTTGTGAAGTGGGTTTCAGAGACTAGCAAGATATCAATATTATGTGTCTGCAAATACGATTGAACCTCAAGGGTGTGTTGTGGCAGCCCATTGGCATTCCATGGAGCTATTTTTAAGCAATCTATTTTGAGAGATTCGCCGTGAGTGCTGTTATTAGGTTTGTCAATGTAGTCAATTGCTGCATCACTTGTTTCATTAAGTCCATTATTTCATGCATATCATTTGTACGTATGTCGCTATTTTGTGGAAGTTGATGTCCTTTGGTTAATACGTCTCTATATGTTTGTCGTATGGTATTCTGAGAGTTCCCTTTATGAGCCGTTAGTGTTTCTTGTTCATGGCTTTCTGTTTTATCAAACTGATTTTTATTCCTAGATCTACGATCTGGTGCTTTTGGGAATTTCAGATTTTGAAGCTCACGATAGACTCCACGGCCTTTGTAATTCGCAGGATGGTTACCATCGCAGAGTATACACTTGACTTGGTCGGACCTAGTTTTCCTCGGGCAGTCAATGGAGAGGTGGTCACCAGCGCATTTGATACACTTAGGTTGTCGGCGACAATAAGCTTTGGTATGTCCATATTGTTGACATTTCGCACACTGTGGGATTTCCCGTTTTGGTCGTGGAGGTTCAAAGGATACCATACACTGCATTAGGCTTTTAACTTCATATATCCGCTTGTTGTTGTCATTCGGTAATAATTCAATAATGAACATGGGCAATGGCTTCTTTGTGGTTCTTTGTTTGATATTCCAAACGTTTATGCAGCTGTAGTCCATATCATTTAATACTTCTTTGATGTCATCAGGGTTAGTAGATGGATGCATATTTTTAAGCACAGCTTTGAACGCTCGATCCTGTTTAGGCTTATAAGTAAAAAACTCAGTCTGTTTTTGTTCCAATTGTTTGACGATAATTTTGTATGTATCGGCAGATTTGGTCTGGATTTTGACTTGATCATTGTGGAGGACCTTCAAAGCGTACATATTTGGAGCATGTTCATTAAGCATGTTAAGTAGAGGTCGGACATTACCCACTTTGTCAACAAATATTGGAGGTGGTTTTGTTGTCTTTTCTACAGTAGTGGAGTTGTCTACTTGGGTTTCTTCTTCTGCTAGTTGAGTAAAACTATTTTTTGTTGGTATCGGTTGAGTTTGAGATAGCCAGTATGTATCCAGTTTTGTTTGTTTTTGTGTTCCGACATTTTCCGGGCTTGAGTGAGGTCTTTTCTTACCGGTGACTTCCTTCCAGTCATCTTCCTTATTTGTACTTCTTGTGGTTCTTGGTCAGTAGTTTGTTTTGGGTAGGTTGTGGTTGAAGAGTTGTCCAGAGAATGTGTTCTAGGTCGACTTTCAAATATTACATTATGGCTTATCTGCTGTGGTTGGTTTTTATTAATCTTGGTGCAGTTTTCATTTTTATTATTATTATTTTTATTATTGATTGGATCACTCATTTTTGTTCCCACGAGTATAGGACGATAATACGGTCGCTACCTAGGGTGACGCCTATTCCAGGTAGAGGGCTACATAGACCGACGAGTCGCCTGTTTCGTCGAGTTTGGTCGCTAGTGACTGATCTGTCCTTTCAGCCAAAGAGTCCTGTTGGCACGTACCACACCTTAGGATTTAGGGGTTTTTTTATAGAGGTGGCCTTCCTCACGGTTTCCTCAAGTGGCGAAGCTCAGACCCCCGTTCCTGCGAGACATGACCACAGGATTACGGTCTGGGGCAGCTGGTTTGAGCTACACACTGGTTTTTAATTCAGGGTTGTCTCCCCTAGCTGTATACTAGGTTAAAGCGCCTAGGGCTCGCTTTCGCCCATCATACTTTGCTACTGCAGTCCGGGAGTAGATGGAATGTGCGGGGTCCTAAGGACTGTAGCATTGCCCAGGAGGGACGACTCACTGGTATAGTAGTGAGCCTACCCCCAGCCCGCCACGGCGGTCTGAGGGCAGCGTGGACGTGTATGATGAACTTGTCGGTGACACATAAAACCCAACTCCGCACACTTGGGTGTATGTTCCGGTTTTTGCTCAGCATTTTATAGGTGAGTGTCTTACACCAAGACAAGCACCACCAAGACCTACACCAACCTCCCCTCCCTAATCTAACTGAAATGTTAAACATTTTCATTCACATGATATTAATTTAAGAAGCAAAATTATTTTTGAAAAATAAAGCGCCCCACATGTATGTAAATATTTTTGAGTATTGGTCGTTGGAATAAATAAAAAGATTAATATGTTTACCATCACAGCAAATTTTAAATTTCTAGTTCTAATATTTTTTTGAGCGAAACGGTCCTAATAAACGAACAGACGGACACTCAGGTAATTTTATAAATGTTTCGTTTTTTTCTTTAAGGTACGGAAGTTTACAAATTTAAAGGATTATGTATAGATATTTTTCACATAGGGTGAAAAATATCTTTTCACATACAACGGTTTTTCACATACTATATTCAAGGGAAGTAAAGGTTGCTATTTTATTTAGCTAACTAATTTTACCGTTAATCAAATTTTTCAATTCATATTTTCGATTACATATTTACGTAAATAAGAATAATATTATGATATATTGTTTATATACTTTCAAAACAGAAAAAAAGACATTAGTACTATGCCTTTTGAAACAGTCGATGAGGATTTAACGCTAGTAAATACTGTTCCATTATTGAGTTACTATTTTCTATATCAGCCAAATGACGGTTTTTCTTCGTGATTGATTATAGTTAAAATATTATTAATATAAATGTATAAATAGACAATAATTTTATATGTAGGGGAACAAAATTATTCTGGTTTTCAAAACGAAGCCATAGACCTTATTAATCATAGGTTACCCAATATTAGCATAGTGATAATATTGTTATATTCTTTCACAAAAACTCAAAATATATTGATTATATCGGCTTCGATATTTACTGAAAAATCGTTTGTAATAACACCTCATTACCCCCATTTATTTTATTTTGGAACAGAAGGGAATTATTGAAGTCACAATTTATTTTTTGTGCTAACGTGCGAAGTAGTAGAATTCATACCACGAGATTTCCTTTCATATTTAGATACACATAACAATTTTAATGTTTATAGATACAAAGTATTTATATTACATTGTTATTGTCATGACACATTTATGTTGATCCGGTTTTTCCTTTTGACTACAGTTACGGTTACTTAGCTAAGTATACTTTGGGGCATGGTTCTGCATTTTTCCATATCTCTTCAAACCTTTAATGCAAAGTGACTAGAATAATTTTTAAATGAAATTTTAATAGACTATTAGTATTTAAATTTTATTAGCACCGTACAAAACTAGATATGAAAATGAATAGGATGTTGTCTTGTCACACATTCTTTGGTAGCTTAGTATTTCACAAACAGTAATCCCAATCTCAATATCATTTCTAAATACCTGTCTAATAATACCTTACACAATGGAGTGTGGGAAAAAATTTTCTCACCCACTTTACGATCATTGAGTTTTACTTTAATTTTTTAATAGTATATTTTAAATTATTACATATATTAATAGGAAAAACAATAAAGAAAAGAATTCACAGAGCTCTAACCAGCATTCAGTTGTAAGCCACTTAACAACTTTGTAACATCGTTCTTAAAGCGGCACATTTCCCAATATCACGTTGAACAATGTGAGTGAACTAGAGATAAGTAAATGCTAAAAGATTTTCCCACGTGCTCTAGGCAGGTGAAATAAACTAGGACATGGATCTCTCAAAAACAGAAGCATACTCGTGAGAGCCGAAAGCATAAAGCCCTACCACATCAGATTACATTGCTATTATTTTTTGGCAATAGCAATATTATAGAGAAATTGATCCTTAAATATGCAACAAATTCCTATTAGCATTTATGGAGAACTTTAATATTTCAAATATTTTCGAAAACTTTCATGGTTTTCTAAATTTTAATTATATCAAATGCATTTCATTTTATAAAATATATGGTATGTATTATAATTAAAAAAATTAACGCAATAGGCTTGCGTTTTAAAGCATATACTTTTCAGTATTGTTACGTTCTTGTGTAGAATCGCCATATTTCGTGAATTTCCTAGCATTTTTGATTATCCAGATTGTTTATACTTTAAAGTGAAAATAATAATGAGAGAGATTGCATAAGTTCAAAATATTTTGCGGTTTAGATACACAGTAATTCACTGTTAAATTGGCATATTTAGTGAAAGGTTTTATTTTGCTGTTCATTATTTCTACGACTTAACTCTCAGTAATCCTGACGTTCTTTGTAAAATTATGTAAAATTGTTTACAATAAAAAAACTATCTTATGAAATGAGATGCTTACATTTCTAGTCGATTAGAAAATTTAAAGTATTAGAATTTTTTTTAAATTTCCTTTAATATTTAATACGTTATGCGAAGATAATAAATGAAAACTATAATTAAATCATCCGAATAATCGTATTTTTTTGTATTTTTAAATGACTTCAAGAAAGCAGGAGGCTCTCCACTTAACTGTATCCTAAATAGGACCGTGTTTTTTCTACTAATTTCGATGACTCTTTCTTTATTTGGAACTTTAGTGTATTTTTAAAATAATCTTGTTAAAATTTGATTAGAGTTTGAATATGGAAACGGTAGTTACAACATTAAATTTCCCAAAATTTAAAAGCACAAATACCGTAATAAATTGTGGATGATATACGTCCAACCACATTGATTCTGGCTTTTCTTTATTTTAAAGGGTAACCAACTTATAAAAATTTGGTTATAATCTGACCATGAGAATTGTAGGTACGTCGTGGAATTCCTCAGTACCCGTATATAATACTTCATGTATAGACGGGTACATATTATTTAATTTTAATCTATGATCGGTAAATATTTTATATTACAGTTGTATTACCTGCCCAAAACGAGAGACATGAAAAAGTAATCTTTTGAAATTAGTATTTTGCGTCATTGAACTCAGGGTTCTAACTCCTCACAACAAATGCTATAATACAATTGCCTACCTAAACTGTGAGATTTGAGGATCTGCTGTTTTTAAATCGTTTTGTAGAGTTCAAACCGAGACTCTATCGTCGAAATGCAGATTTCAACTCATTAGATCCAATGTTGCGTAAGTACTGCCTGCTTAAACCATGAGATTTGAGGATCTGTTGTTTTTAAATTTGTATTATCGGTCTGAAGCAGAAACTCTGTCACCACATTCAACACGGGTTCCATCTCCTCAGCGCTGGTGTTGTAATAGTACTGTCTGTCTAAACTATGACTTGAAGATCTGCTATTTTTTTTAATAGAATTGTGTGTCTCAATCGGACACCGTGTCATTAAACTGCAGGCTGCAGGAGTTTTGAAGCTAAACGAGTACTGCCGGCCTAATCCACTTAATCCGTAAGTTGTATTTCAGCTAGATACTCTGCCAAGAAACTTCAGGTTCCAGTTCCTCAGTCTTGGCTCTATAGGGATATTGTTTATTATTAAATTTTAAGGGTTAGGGATCTTTTCATTTTAAGCTGGTAAAATTGTGACTAATTATGCATAAGATTTAGACAAAAAGGTATGAAATAATGACAAATTTCAAAGCATATGTTGTAAAATAATATTTCTATTTAACACCAACACCAAACGAATATTTCGTATTTCTAAATCAGTTAATTTTATGATTGTAATTATGCTACAAAATTTTCGACGTATTATGGAAGAATAATATAAAAAATAACACGTGGACATATCAACTTTTTTGAGAAAAAAATTTTCAATAAGTTTATCAATAAAAATTAAAGTTATAATTATTCAAAAGGTAATAAATAATATAAGATAGTGGTATGCGATTGATGCAATGGAATTTCTCTTGAAACACATACATAAATCGCATATCCAGTCACAAAAATAAAATATTTAATACAAACTCAGGAAGGAAGTCGAGGGCTTATAACTTTCACCAATCAACAGAAAATGCAACATTTATATATCCGCCCTGTATGCGTATCTATACTTGTTTATATCAAATACCTTCCGGTTCAATAAATATATTGAACAAAGAAACGAGATATCTAAATCTCATAACAAATTCTAGATCATTTCCGATACCAGAAAAACCTAAACAAACATGGAATATAATTTTCATTTCTATTAGACAATAATGCGAAGCGATGAAAGCACGGAAATTCCATTGCAAGGAAATTTCCTGGGGGAAACTATATTTATTATTCTACGCGCATTCGACCCAAGCAGCTACATTGATCCGTCTCAACAAAATTACATCTTTACACCGCTTAAAGGATAACAAAATATACTGGCTCAATCAAGTTATGGCGCTTGATTAAAACAATGGCCGAGAAGTGAATGAATTTTGTTGTTTATGCTAATAGCACTTATAATATGAATATTATTCGTATTGATTTTACACAAATTATTCATTATTTCGTGTTTTTTTTCAAGAACACGTTATATTCGTTGCAAACATAAATTATTTTTTATGAAAGAATTATCATTACTCTAAGCTAATTCGTACAGCCACCATAATTCGTTAAGTGGGTTAAATTTGCTTTGTTTAAATTGATTCATTGGCGTTAAAAATGTTATTTAAACTATAAACAGTCTACAATATTTCCGTAATATTATTTTTCTTTATAAATTATAATCAAACTAAACTTTGTAAACTAAACTAAATGTTTAGTTTACAAAATTATATATGTTTCGTTTCAACATTTCGTTTCGAAACCTCAAATTGAATTAATTGGAAAATTTGGATACAAAAACAATGGCGATAAATAAAACGTTTAATTTTTATTTTCTTCGTAACAGAAATTACAGCGTGATAGAATCTCCAACAGAAGTGCAATCAGCAACGTCGCTGCAATTTTATTTTGAAAAATGTTACTCTATATAAAATACAATTTCTGCTGTAACTGGTAGATATCTTCATTATCTTTGTCATTGCTGTATCGTTCCTTTCAATGCTGAGAGCTTAGAATGTCCAGAGATATTTTTTGCAAACAGTAGTCTCTCATATGGTGCTGTAAGCAGCCACGTGACTGCTGGTAACAACCAGTTGATATGGCAATATTATGGTCGATAGTGGTCACTAATGTGGTGCAAATCTGAGCAGGTTTCTTTTACTTTTCTTCCTTCCGCTTCAAAGGTAACAACCAATCTTTCCAACGTAATAAATAAATGTCCTGGAAAAAATAGATGCACAATTATTAAATGCTACTTAAAGAATTCATCAATTTAAAAAACGATAATAAAATGTCAACACAATTTGAAAAATGATAAATATTTCAAGTTTCTCATTTTATGAGACAAACAACCCTATTAAGTGACTATCGTAGCTGGTTTTAATTTCTAAATAATAATTTAATATTTCCTTTTTGAATGTTAATAATTTCGGTTCATGTCCAATGACTTATGTTGAGAAACAATATCGTCATGCAAACGGCACATTCGAATTAAAGGATTATCACGAGTTTTTTTTTGTATCACAAAATAAACTCGTGATATGTTTTTTCACGCTCTTCATATTCAGTTTGTTTAGTGAAATTCTGTTAGCTTCGGTTGCGTGAGTTCTTGTGTTAAGAAAGTAGGCTGCAACGAAAGTGAAATGAACTGGAAGCGGAGGTGTAATTAAAAGTTTTAAATCATTGCTTGATAAATATATCCGAAGAGCGTTATTTTCAAGAGTAACACTTTATTATTTCAATTTATTTGCTAAATCATTTACCGTTTATTAACATTAGAAATAAATGACTGATATTAAGCGGTGCAATGACTTCTGGTTGATATCGACTACTGCGGACGGAATCTACAACCCCAGCAAGAACAGTGCCTTATTTATTCTGCCTCCACCAAGTTATTTCCGTTTGTATACCGCGCGGGCGTCTAACGATTGTTTACGGTGGTGGTGTACATGGTGTCTTTATAAAGGAGCCGTGGATGCACTTTTGATGTTTACTTTTTTTGGAAATTTTGTTAGTTGTTCATTCCGTTCAAAGGGTGGTGCAGGTGACATTCTTCAAAATTTCGCAAACATTTTTTGGAAATGTGGCATTGCGCTTCTAAAATATTTACTTTTTTTCACAAATTATGTATTTATCTTTAATTTCGAATAAATAAAAGCCTCTAGTACGCAAACAATTGTTCTTTTCATTGAGGATAATAGCCTGTCCTTTCTTTCTTATTGTAATATAGCTTTAGCGATCTGACACAACATTTTTTTACAACCAACATATTACGCGCTATTGTGTTTTTTACGAGTTTTTTATATTGAATATAACGATGTAAGTGTATAATTTTCATTGTTTCCTGAATGAGTATGAGGTATAAAATATTATATTTAGTAGCAGGGTTTTATCAATTAAGGAAGAAAAAATAATTAACGTATTCGAAAATATATTAATATATTTTGCGATACATTTTTTTTGAAATTTTATATTAACCAACCTTTTTATGCCTCTCTATTTGATTAACTAGTGGTAAACGAGAGAATATTTTGGGTTTAAACTGTATGTATTTATAATTTTTGGAAGTATTTTAAAATAAGATAAATATATATACATATATATATATATATATATATATATGTATATCTACATATATATATATATATATATGTATATAAATATACATTAAATATATATTCCATTTTTTTTTAAATATATCTAGCACAGAGACCGTAAGAAATATCCACGAACGTTGCTCTATCCTGTTTAAAATAATTCGATTAAATAGAGAGGCAAAAATAGGTAGTTCTTATAGAACTAAAACGAAAAGTATATCTCGAAACACAATAATATATCTTCTAATAAATTAAGGTTATACCCAAGATATGTACATAGAGCAAACCGGAAAAGCCATTTCCTAAACTCGACCTTACGACATGTACTTTTCGCTTTCTATCTTTCCTGACTGAGTAAATTATGTTTACCTTCTAAGGCTCAAGTAAATGTATCTCGTAACAAAATTATTGTCAAGAGACTCAGACGTCACGTAGAATAATTAATCTTATATAAACCTTACAAATCCACCAACATATTAGAATAATCGGCGAAACGTCTTAACGAATTATGATATGCTGCCTAAAAATGTTATTTACTTTAGTTAGCGATGAAACACGTCAAATGATTCATTAAAATGGGTATAAATATATTTACAGGCGAAGGCTGTTACTTTTAAAGAATTGGCGTTTGTTTGATCACATTATTAAATATTTGTTGTGATTTCTCGAAAAATGTTAACGATAATTGGAGTATTGCTGGAATATTGCTGTTTTTAATTGTTTATATATACAACATTAATACTAAGCAATTTTCACTTTAGTAACGTTCGCAAAAAATTATTACTCAAATAGCTGTTTTGAAATTTTAATAGCATTGTTATGTGAATATTTATGTAGTTCAGTGAAAGAGAAAACTCCACGGCAAAGAATAACAAAGTACTGTGTAATTTTATTGTATTGTGTGATATTATCGCTTACAAAGCACATCTTGTTTTAATTTATTTTCGTACCATCGACAGAAACGATATTGATACAGGCAGCGATATTAAAGTTTCACATTTACCGTACCTAGTACTGATATCTGCTACTCAAAAAGAGGTAACATTATTACGATGAATATGTGTCCAGCCACCTGACAACCGTTAAAATAGGTGTCGTTTTGATATCAGACATTTGTCATTGTGACATTATCATTAACTGTCTGCGGACTAGAAGATATAAACAACATTTTGATTAGTATTATTTTAATTAAAACAGGTGCTAATGGCCTACTAAATAAAATCGACTAAGTTGTAATATACAAAAGTGTTGTAAATATCTTTAGAATTTTGATTCAATTTAATCGTAATATTTATTAAACAAATATTTCAAATTAAATACCGACATCTGAGATTTCAAAAACATGATGTGAAAAAATAGAGATCAGATATGATGGTGGAAGTTTTGAACAAATATTTTGATTTGATTTGTCTATTCCTAGAAAAAACTATTCAAAGACCAAATTTTTATTAAAAAGTATTTTCATTGATATGTTAAGGCATTTTCCTATTTGTTAAAGAAGATCTGTTACAATGAAGGCAAAACATTTTTTTCTAAAACGACGAGGATTTTTTGTCGCATCGTATTGATTTTATTTAATAAAACCATCCCTAATCAATTTGAAGGAATGTACGTATTTTTACCAAACCATGTTATATGGTTAAGTAACACAAACGCCATAATGTGAAGTAACTTAGTTTTTGAGGCCTACAAAAAGAATGTGGTGATAAAAATAAATTCGGCTATCCATCACTAAAAATGAAGTATTACGTATCCATATCAGGTGTTGAAGGGATTTACGTGTTTATGATTACAAAAAAATGCAATATTGAAGTAGTGGGTTATTTAAGACAGTAAGGAATAACTGGTGAACAATGAGTTCTTGTCAAAAAGTGTAATATATTTTTATTTTAGTAGTTATACCAGACATATTATATGCTAGAGAGACAACAGACACAAAACTAAAAACGTTAATTCGGTCAAATGCAAGTTGAATTTGGACAATTAGTCCAATTAAAACATAGACAATTATATTATTGAGTCCCATGACTTTTTTGTTGATTTATGTATGTCCTAAATAACTTTTAACTAATTACTTACAAAAATATAGGAAATAAAAATGTTAAAAACAATTGTTGAAAACAATATACTAACTTGAAAACTTTATATAGTTTTAATAATGTTAATGGGAAATTCTTCACAGATTTATCCACAGCTTTTTTTATAGTTGATTGAATAGAAATTATTTTAATACACTTGCTACGGAAAAAGAAAATTATTTTGCATTAAAAAATATTTAAAACTGATAACAACATATTAGATAAGCATAAAAGTCACGAACCAAAAGACACCATAAAACTACAAATCACAGGAAAAACAAGAATGCATGACAATACATTGAAAATAATTTTTACTGAAAAACTCGACGACAGCTCAAAAACTATATTGTCTTCCTATATATTCCAAATTTTCATGATACGAGTAGGCACTGGAAATATTACTTGGCAAGCAATATTGTAATTTGCAGTCTAGCTTTATAAGCAAGAGCTTCCATAGAAAACATGTGTGATTTTTTGACCGATTAATCTTCTTTCTGAAGCCTCGTGTAACGTGTCTAACTGACGGTGCAGATGTGATGCGTTTCTCTAAAAGTAATATTTGTACAAATTTTAGTAAAACATATCGATTTTATATCACAACGAATATCATAGACAATCAAAATGTCGCACGAATTCAGAATGTTTTGCTCCCGTAAATAGAACAAGCCGTACCCTAAATAATCTTCCTTCAACTGTCCTCAGCTTCATCATTTAAAAATAAAATTTTTGAGATTGACGGAGACAGGTAAGTTCTACTTGTTACAAGGTGATTTGGTGTTTAGTTTGTGCTTATATTTAAAACAATTCAGCTTTCTTTATTAAATTCAATTGGTTTGTCTATTTGACTCCATGTTTTATTGATTGATTCCATTATTAGTTGTTATTTATTTCACTATAATCAATTTAAAATGTTAATATGCATTTTATTGATTTTAACTCCATTATTGTTCATTTATTATGAGGTTTCTTATTCGAATTAATCTTATATGATAATGGTAACACCAAATTAATCATGCTGTGCCCACTGATTTTGGTGTTGTCAAAAAAAATTATACATTTAAAAAAGTATGTGTTCTCGAATTAAATTGTTAAAATTGTGACAAAACTGTTTGTCTGCCAATAATAAATAAATAAATAATAAACACAGATTTTGATAAACATTTTTGGGAAGGTTTGTCTAAAGAATGGTTTATTTGAAACATAAATCGGCAGAAAAGTATTCCAGCTTGGGTTACTTTTTGATCACTTTATCTTCCAATAAAAGGAAGTCGAAACCAATTCATCGATCATCTATATTTCTTTATGCTTATCGCAATCTCATAAAATATTCAATAAATTTTTAAGACGTTTTCACTGTTACTATATGTATGTTATATGTATTATTTAGAATATTTAATATTTTATGATTTTTTACGGAAAGTAACGGTAAATTACTTTATCAACTTTAAAATATTTTTAAAAGTCATTCGATTATCAATTGTGACAGAAGTTGCATTCATGCGGGTAACACTGTGCGCGAATAAAACTTACGTAGAAATTTTCGACTTTGCTTTCATCATAGTTAAAGTTTACTCCCGATTATTATCTCCCTATTATTTTCAAAAGTTAGCTCTGAGTACAATTCAAACAGTCATCAGTCTATTAATTACCCTGCGACCCCTTATTACACCCACACTACGCAGCCGTCATTGAAACTACCCCTCTGACGTCTATTCTTCTCCCGCGTCTGGACGTTATTCGCGTTGAATATTATTAGGTGGCACCATCTTGGAGACTAAATGTACAAGTGTCTTTGAATATATTTGAAAAGCTTCACTTGTCACGATAGTTAAACTCTGTGTTAACGTTACGCGAAGACAAAGTCGAATCCAACGTCGCGTGGGCGACGTTTCCACCTGATGTTTTTCGTACAACATTTTTGGACATTTGAAATGTTATAAAATGATTTCCGGCTGTATATATATATATATATATATATATATATATATATATGTATATATATATATATATATATGTATATATATATATATATATATATATATATATATATATATAACTAACTATAAACGCTTTAATAAAAGGTTGTAGAAAACCTTAATGAAAATATACTTTCATGTCATGTTTTCCATAAAGGGAATATACTGTGAAAAATTTACATTCTTTATGTTGATAATAATTTCTTCCTTTTGTAGCACAATTACCTTAATATTTCTTTTTTTATACAGAATAATAAAATAGAAGGCAGTTTTAATTCTTAGGCATTGATCTAAATATTAAGATACGGCCAAAGAAACAAAAAGCAAATCGAAAATATAAATATAAACAAGATAAATTGAGGTTTTCAAACCCCAATTTATATGCGATACCTATTGCAATTAAACGAAACTACTTCGTCGGTTACATGACTGACTGTATGGGAGCGTAGATGTAATGTCGTCGTTGTTTTATCTTATATTATTATTTTTTAATTTGTACCAATGTATATTGATGTAACAATACTTAGATAGCTTGGAATGTATGTAAAGTAATGAAAAAAGTTATTTTTTATTACAAATGGCAATTATAACAGGTAGATACAACGGCATATACTATATAGATAAGTCAGGAATGGTTCAAAATTAAAGTGGCTAAATTACCTCAACTTCATTCTGTGCAAATTAGTTTTAATTTATACCCTGCATCAGAAAGTTGCGTACTTATAGTTGTCGGCTTTGGTAAGACGATTATACAAAAACCGATTTATATTTCATCGGCGATGAAAAGGTTGAGATTTAAAAAAATTAAATTTGTCTTAAAGAAATTACAATGCTGTAATACTTTCCGTCTACATACAGGTACGTATCTATGGCCCATTTTCTATAATCATTTACCCTGTTCTCGTATTTTATACTATTTTAGTTTAAAATATTTGTTTATTACTTTAGTGCAAAATTGGAAACGCGTAAGATATATGTATAGAAAACGCGAATTTTCAACATCTCTTTTACAATAAAATTCAAAGGTTATAGAGAGAGAAATGGTCTATGTGGAGTTTACAAATATTTCAAACTAGCTGTGCCTACGACTTCGTTCACATGAAATTCAAAACACATTGCGGTTAATAATTAAAAACAAAACTTATGTGTAAGCGTGTGTTTCTTTCATGTATAAGCTCTGTCAAAACCTATGAACATTTTACACATACATTTCCAGTTTTAAGTTTATCTTTTAAGAAATTTTTGAGTTACTGATATGACATACAAATGGACATATACTAATTCTTTTTACTTCTAAGGTTTCCTGTTTTTCCAACACCGCATTCATCAATCGATTTTCGAGAAAAATGAATATTTAAAAAAACATTACTTGTGAAAACACGTCCTTACAAAGTCACAACGTTGAATTTCGTATAGTTCCTGAATATACAACATTTTTTAAAATAAATAATAAAAAATATGTATGAAAAACTATTATAAACCGAAGGTAACATAGATCAACCTTTTTTAAAATTCCTGAACTGTCATTTTAACATATTTTTACTACGTAATCCGGTATTTTTTTTTGTTTATAAAAGTACTCGCGAGAATCAAAATGACAACTGAAATGACACACTGCTAATTTCGCCACATACCACCGTTTTTAGTGAGACATTTTTCGATCGCTATAGGCCTGTCCTTACAAAGTAATATAAATCTATGTTCCGAGGCATGTGTAGCCGTTTTTTTTAATAAAATATAGTAAATCTTTGATTGATAAGTTAATGCGGAGGTGGCTATTTCAATTATTCAATTATTGAAGCATTTATTGCTTATTTATTTTAAGTATTTCCTAATGGAATTAAGCGGTGTGACGGCGTCCGTTTGCTATCGGGTGCTGCGGGCAGAGTCCCCAGACCGAGCGAGGACGGTGCTCTCATTTATTCTGCCATCAACTTATTATTTCCGTTTGCATTCCGAACCGACGTCTGACTATTATTCGCGGTTGTAATTTAGATGATGCCATCATTGATAATCCGTGGGTGCATCTTTAATGTTTACAGTTTTTTCAAAAATTGATAATGGTTTTTCGATTTTTCATTTCGTTCAAAAGGCTGTGCAGATAACATTTTCCGAAATTTCGCTAACATTATTTAGAATTGCAGTCATCGCCGCCGTGGTATATTAAGTTGACCACGTGGCTTATTACCTTTAAGGATGCGGTGCACAGCGGGGCCTGGGCTCGATTACCGGCCGTGTGCCTTGCTGTTCTGGACGGATATTTTGGTTGGCTCTAAGAAATTGCTTTCATCACGATAAGTTCGCCATAAGTTGTGACCGTATTCTTGGCAATAGGCGCCCGCAATGATTCATAGAGAACCAAATAATTTTAATTGAAGAAAAATAATTACGAATTTCTGCATTTGAATGTTAGCGTTAGAAAGTTCTGGATTAGATAGATCGTGCAGAAGACACGAGAAACACCGAAGATCGCCAAAAGTTGACGAAGTGAACCGCGCAAGACAAATGTGTTCCTCCGTGATCGCAGGGAGATCCCAGCCACGACAGAGTTAACATCAAATTTACAAGACCAGAAGACATACTGTCCAAATATCGACGAAAATAAGTTTTGAGTTGAATAAAATAAAATTGGTTTAGAGTTAACATAAAAAAGATGTCACGTTGTTCCTTAGAATAAAGAGTACTCTAGAAGGCGGGAACATGCGCAAAAGTGTGTCCAATAAACTACGCATAAAATGCGTAGTTTTAAAACACGGCTGTCAGTGCAGTTTAAGACACAGCTCTGAAAGGTTATGTGCTTTCTATGTGACAATATAGCATAAAATGCCGGCTTGTGCTATTCCCACCTCCAAAAATATCACTGAACTGCAAAAGAAACACGTGGGGATTACTTTTCATACGTAAAATATATTACTTCATTTCATTTTCAATTAACTTTTCAATTTTAAAATATCGAAGTATATTATTATTTACAGAAGCGCGCCATTTTTATTGGTGTTGTCACCTCTTAAAAAATTATTTACCCAAATTAAAACATCTTAATTGCTCGATACTGAAAAATGTAAAATTTTATTTGTAAAAATATCGGGATTTGGAAAATGTTGGAGAATTTGGTGCAACGTTTAAATTTCTTTTATCACATTCAATTTTAGGATATTTTACATATTACGTATACAATCACTATATGTAGGATTACGGCAAGAAATTTCTTGAAAAATGCGAACCGATATTGTTTAAAATATGAAGGAATTTTATCACGACATTGAATGCTAATTAATATAAACAATTGTTTCGTCCTATTTTTAATTTCGTTAGTCTGAGATCGAATATTTTCAAACTTTTATTATGGGTTTTTTCACATCTCTTTTTACTTCAAGTCACTAAGATAATTGTTTCGTTTTTGTATTAAAAGTGTTAAGTCATGAATAAAATGGTAAAATGTGACTAAGTTTTTAAATAATTTTAATCTAAATACTTTGGTCATTGATTGTGGTCAGAATAAACATTTTAGAAATTTAATATGGCGGCCTTGATAACACTTCATATAAGCCAAGTCATGACCATATAAATTGATACAAATGTGAATCCTACTGCTGCAAGCAAATATATTTATATGCGTCAATTTCCTGAAGTTCGTGGGTAAATTTATTCTGCTGGTAACACCGTCCACGTTGGGGGAGGGCGGTAGTAGGCGGAACGCGGTGCCCCCTCCACCGATTTTTGGCTTCGCCGCGACCGCGAAGAGATTTGTGCGTATGCGCCTTTTGGGTTACTCTATATTCTGAGCGTTGTTCCCAAAAGACAATCGAAGTTTAAAAAATAGAGAAATAGATCGAAATAGTGAATAAACGAACGTTGTGTTTTAAGCATATGCGCAAAGAGAGACACGTGATTTTTTAATCAGTGTTGAGTGAAAACCCGCAGTAAAAATAATTTACGTACAGTTTGAAAGGTTTAGTGGAAAAGTGAAAAGGGATACTGAAAAGATAAATAGCGTCTTTGCATCGGCCAGCATCTAGAAAGTTCTACAACACCATATCAAACGCGTTGACGCTTGCTACACGAACAGTCACGAAAATCCACGAGCACACACGAAGGGACATTTGCGCATGGCGACAGTTCAACAGCAGAGCGACATCGATAATTTATATCGAAAATATAGTTCAGCTAAAGCGAAGGTACAAGAACATAATTTTAAAATTATATTGTGTTATTTAGAGTTATAAAATGTGTGGAATCAGTTTAAAACTAATTAACAGTTACTTTGAAATATTGTTGAATAAAGTATTTATATACTTTGTCAGAAAATAAGATCATTTGTATTTATTTTCCTCCACGTTTTGAAATTAAATTTGGGAAAGAGAGCATGCTGACTCGATATACAGTTAGAAAAGTAAGTAAAGTAAGTAAATATCGTTTTCTTAATAAAATACGTGGCGTCCAATTAAATCGAAATTTTGAGAAGATCGGAAAGAAACGCGAAGACAGTAGCGTTCCGACGGGAGAAAAGCAGTCCAGCAGGCCGTAGTACCAGCTCATATTAACAGTTGAATATTGTGAGTGACGACGTACTTCGCAAAATTGAGCTGCACGAAATACGGTGGCAATGTATGATTTAAGGGCGTAATGCATAAATTAATGTGCTCCTGCAACTTGGAATATTATATTTTTATATATATATATATATATATATATATATATATATATATATATATATATATATATATATATATATATATGTATATGTGTATATATATATATATATATATATATGTATATACATGTATATTTACATATATGCATACATACATATATACATACATACATACACATATATATATACGTCGTATCTTTTCCTGCCCGAGTAAATTAACTCAACCCTGTAAGATTCAAGTACCTGTTAACTTGAAAATATTTCATAAAAGAATTTGAATGTACATCCCTACTCATATAAAGTAAGATTAAATTTTTTCGCGTGAGTTGAATATCATCAGGTTAGTTAAAAATCGAGGTTTTCTTTAAAATCTAAATTTGAAATCAAAAGTTATATTAAATCCAAAAAAAATTACAGTCGAATTATTACAAACCTGTCCTCTTTTTAGTCGAATTGCTTAATTTTAATTTAAATTATTGCTTTTTTTAAATTTAAATGATCCTTTTATTACACGAATCACGGTCTTCTGGGAGATTTTATTGGATCAACTTCATTAACTAATAAAATGATGGTTTTGAGTGATACCGGTCCACTTTTGTAGTAATCCCGTATTGAAAAACAATCCAAAAATATGTTATGAATGAATACAAAGTACTATTCATCTTGAACAAAATTTATAACGATTCCATATGAGTATGTAATTCAATCATCATTGTGCCATATACGTACAAATGCGCTTAACATTCTGATTGTGAAATATTTTAAATTCTCTTTTAGGTATGGTCAAACTTCAGTATATATTCAAATGGATATCCATTATTCTATCTATGTACTACCGACAACAGCTTCTTTATATTTTTTACCATTTTTTCTATACATAAAATACATTAGTTTAAATGCTACACGATTAATGAAAAAGTGCAAAATCTATCAATCGTCACGCTTACGAAATATAAAAAGCGAACGTTACAATGACGTCCTTTTTTTATAAGGCAAAAGATAAACGTGACAAATATTCAATGAAACTCTAATCAAGTCCCGGGAAGGGAGAGGTGACGAGACTTCATCCTTCTCAGTACGTATATTATACGATCAGTGCTCAGACCCGTCGAGCTCGTCGGTGCCTGCAGGTATTTTCTTTGTGCATTCTATTGTGGATGCTTTATTGTCTACCCAGATATTGGGAAATATGATATCTGAACCATTCAATTAGCTTTACAATGTTAAATGAAATGTCATGTTTAATCAACGATATTACTATTTAATATAATTCTTGCTGATGTCATAATATGACCCCTTCCGCTTAGGTACTTATTCTCTTTTGCGAAAGTGAGTTTTTTATTATCCTTTTTTATTTAAAGGGTAATCAATAAAAGAAACATATGTAATAGTTCAAAGGCCCCTTGGGATTTGTTTAGTTAGAAAATCGATTGAGAAACTTTTTATTGTCGACGAACGATTAACAACTCTTTAGATTGGCGTGGTTTTTATATGTTTACAGTATAAAAAGCCACGACAATCGATCAAATCGAGTAAATATCGAGTAAATGTTACTCAATTTGTGCTTTAATGTTTAATGTATTTAAGTATATAGGGATAAAAAAGATGACTCGGGTGAAAAGAAAATAATAAACATAATTCCTTGCCAAAATTTAATTTGTATAAAAACAATTTCTTTGAGTTCTTTTACAAAATAAATTAGCGGATTTTGTTATTAGACAAAATATGAAATTTAAAATGTTTAGCGGTTAGTACTTAGATGGGTAACATATTGAAATGTTTATCGCGCGTGGTTAGTACTGGACTAATAAACGCGTAAGTATACCAAGAGATGTCGATTTTCCTTTACGAAATGTTACTTCCGACGAGTGTGATTTATATCCACTTCCAATATTATATTTTTCCTGTTAAAATTTAACAATTTATTACTTCGCGCTATTTATCATTTTACGCGTAAAATCGAAGAAAACTGATTTTTGTAAATTCCGGTATTGTCATTTCAAAGTTGACATCACTTCCAAAATACATTTACGTTTATATGTTCCTAAGCTTTAACAAATTCCGTTATTATTTTTTTTTCAAATATCATCAAAAATTTACCAAATAATTGATTACCTAAATTATAATTATTAGTCAGTCATGAAACATACACAATGTAAATTATTCATATTACAGTAACCGTTGACTACCCAGCACATATCGGTCATAAGTTGATAGAGCAAGAATTTTTTTGTATTTCACTAGAAAATATAGTGATTAAACAATCTATAATACTTTTTTTTAGGTATTTTTAGTCAAAATAAATTTATATTTCAATAAAAACTCTGTTAATTTTCAAAATTTTTGGAGCTTTATATATATAATTCATTAAAATAAATAGAATTAAAAAAAAACCGGAGCATTGTAATCATAACTCCTTCCTACTAAACTATATCGGTATCGCTCAATATTTAAAGCCGAAAAAGATGTTCACTGGCTTCGCACTATTTTCTTCCAGTACAAGGAGGCGTACAAGTACAGTGTTAGTTGTTGAACACATTAGCATGCGTTACTTTGATATAAATCATTTGAAATACCGGTAATTTATGTAGGTATAGAATACTATTAGTTCAAATGCATAAAGTCAGTTGCATATTTATTACCAACATGATAGAGTCACACAGATATTTTTAAAAGTTGTGGTAAATTTAGTTGATAGCTACCAATTTTTTTATGCTGATATATTTAGATAATTGATTGATTAGGTTCCTAACTTTTCTAGACTGGTTCATCTAGTCTGTTAGGTACGAGTGGATGTTAATATTATTTTTTCACCGTCTAAATATATTTTCTGGGATTCATTCACAGGCAAAAAATATGGTGACTATGAAATTTAGAGTCGTTGGTATAATTTTTCGGTTACTTTCTAATAATCCCATTTTTTCCCAATAATGACAAACAATTTTAGAAATGAAGGGATTCAGATATTTTTGTGGACGTATTATATGAAATTTTAATGAAGTAGGTTTGGAATTCTCGTCACTTTATCTTTCAGTTTATATCTCTCGCGATAAAGGAAACAAAAAAAATAGTTTATTTCCTTGTGAATAATTTTGAGTGAAATGTACGTGTGCCACTTATGTCACATGCGAGTTAGCGTGATTTATCACTATGCAAAATTTCAAGTTTCTGCTTCTAACCATTTCAGTAAAAACTGTTGATTCAACGGAAAAAAAGGCTCTTACAGGTGGATAGACAAACGGACACTTAAGTAATTTTGTAAAGGTTTAATCTTTTTCCTTTTAAGTTACAGCTCCTAAAAATAGAGAAAGTTCTAGCTTGAATGTTTTGTTATAAGATATAAATAGGCCGTACCTTCAAGGGCATTAAATCAAAGAAATGGACCTCAAGCTGAGACTCTTACTTCATGAGTTCACGTTTATCAACAGTTATTGACGTTCAAATATAACTTCGCACGAAATATTATTTATGTATTATAAGCATTTGTAAGCACGAAATATTTATTTATGTATTATACGCCCATTACTTTCGAGATTTTAAGTTAGAATTTCCAATATATTATGGAATAAATTTTATATGTGTAGTGTTAGTTAATGTTAAAAAATAAAATAATTAAGAATATTGAGTAGCAATATTTTTCAAACTGAAATTTTTTTACTCATCTTTATGTAAGTAATTTTTGGGAGCGTTTTGGAATAAGATGTCATCCATAAAATGCTCCCAAATATTTATACTTTATATGTATAAGTACATATAAAGTATAATAATAATATATACATACACACACACACACACACGAATAAATATGTGTGTATCTCATGCTTAAAGTTGCAAACATATTTTCAGCTAATAATATATTTAAAATCTCTTTGTTTTCTCGTGCACATTGTAGAATTCCTTCATAGTAACTTGTTGTTGACAAATTTAAGTGACGTCCAGGAAAGTAGCTTTTACAATTATTAATAAGGAAATAGATTCTTAATCACTGTTATTATATTTGAATGTTTATACATAATTAAACCTTCACTTAACTAAGCCATTTAAGAGAAGTTATCGGTGAGTTAAGTACACTTGGTTGATGTATTAGTAGTAGAGTATTGTATATATTTTAATTTTATTATCCATATAATAATCCTGTATAAAATAATTTGAATGACAACCCAAATATCTTTAAAATGTTTATCATACCTTGTAAAATATTAATCACATTTTCATTTTAACCTCTATCAATTTTAATGATCACATACTCTTTTAAAGATATTTACATACATCAAATCAAAAATTAAAGTCTAATGGGATAATATCCTTCTTTATTTTAGGAATGATTGTTTACTTAAAAAAAGTAAATATTTGGCACCACATTATTTTCTGAATTTTTCTGAAATTATACGAACATCTTTCTTTTATTTGCTATACACATAAGAAGGTTTTATTTAAATTGTCTTCAAGGAAATAGACATGATAGAAGGAATAAATTAAAATTTGCCCACGGTGTGTTTTTATTATTCGAGGAGAGATGTTCTTTAAAATAATACTTTATCAAAATTTTTACGGGTGTCAAAATATGTGGCATAAATGGCCATATTTTTTATTGCATTAATCTAGAAGCTTAAGTTTCAAAATTTCATGGAACCGCAGATCTAATTTGACAGTAATTTCAACTTGATACCTTTTCGCATTCTTTATAAAAAGTGTATTGTAATATATTTCTTTATAAAAAGGATATGTATATATACCAACAGACGGACAAGAAAGTGATGTAGTAAACTTACAAAGATTCCTTTATTCCTTTTTATGATACGAAACCCTGAAAACCTTAATATGAAATAAAATTTGTTGCATATTCAGATTTTATTTACATATACATTTGTATATTTAGAAATACACACACACGCATATATATATATATATATATATATATATATATATATATATATATGTATGTACACATAAATCAAGCTCTTTTCCAAGCCCTACAATCACTGTTTAACTGGACATAATAAGAGATTAGTGTTCACGACGGCAAATTGCTTACGGTCACGAAATTAACACATGTAAAACTTGAAATCAGTCAGGTTTGATTATTTATACATAACTTTTTAGATAATTATGACAGCTATAATGTCAAGTAATTTTTCTTTAAACGATTGATTAATCTTAATTTTCAATTAATTAGTAAATGGAAATGACTTTCAAAAAAATGAGCTATTAGGTGCATTAGTCACGCAGTCTGCACAACAACACTCATATTACTAAAGGAATGCCACAAACACGACAACAGCAACTTCGGTGACATTATCACAATGCCAACAACGCCGCTTCTAAACATAACCGCCTGATAATAATTCATATAATACGAGTATGTCTGGTGACAGCATATCATGCGTCACTGGCCATAAAATTTCATACGGCTTTTCTGTAAATTTACGCATTTATGTTCCATTCCAAATTTATTCTCCATTTTGTTAACTAGTAATTCATGACTATTAAGCGAAACTTATTTCAGTAAATCATGTCATTTTAAATAATTGTGACGGTATGTGGACGAGAGGTGGAATGTCAATACCATTAACGAAATTAGCATGGTTCGAATTTAAAAGAACAAAACATGTAGATATGTAAAAACACTTCGAACAAAAGGATACAGTTTTTCTTTTAATTTTAATTTTCGACATATATATCTAAAAAAAACTATTGCATTCGGTTTTATAAACCCAAAAATTAAAAACGAATCCCGTTTAGTATAAGTCATATATTCTTCTATCAGCTTATTGCAGTTATTTTTAAACGACTCCAAAAAAGTAGGAGGTTTTCAATACGATTGTATTTTTTACGTGTATAAGTACATATCAATGCATCAGCCTCGATGTTACAGGAGTATTGCCCACCTAAACTTTGATACTTGAGGATCTGTTGTGTTTAAAATAATATGGTGGATGCTAAGTAGATACTCTCTTATTCTATTTTAGATATAAACTGCTTAGTTTTGATGTTGCAGCATTATTGCCTGCCTGAACTGTGAGACTAGCAATTCTATTGTTTTTAAATTAGTGTCGTTGCCCTTACGCAGAGATTCCGTACTAAACTTTGGGTCCCAAATCCTCAGTATTAACGTTGGGGGGGGTACTACCCGCTTAAATAAGGAGACTTGAGGATCTGCTGTTTTTAAATAAGTATTTTGGGTCTTAAGTAAAAAACATTGTTATTGGGTTATAGGTTCTGATACTGTAGGTGTACTCCCACCTAAACCTTGAAAGTTGAGGAATTTTTAAAACATTTGAAAACAATTTTGGGTTTCAAGAAAAATCTCTGTCATTAAATTGCAGACTCCAACTCCTCAGTCCTAATGCTTTAGAACTACTGCCTGCCTAAGCAGTGAGATTTGATTATTTGCATTATTTTTAAATTATTATTGTGCCTCACAAGCACAAGCTATGCCACTATACTTTAGACCCAACTCCTCAATTTTGATATTCTATATATATATATATATATATATATATATATATATATATATATATATATATATATATATATACATATATATACATATATACATATATACATGTATATATATATATATATATATATATATATATATATATATATGTATATATATATATATATATATATATACATACATATAAATAAAAAATACTAGTTATTTAAAAAAAACAAATGGACGGATTCAGCAAAACTTTAATGATAGAAGTTAGCTGATTACATAATTTTTAAATACGTTTAGATAAAAAACATATTTACCTTGTGATCCAAACTAACCATTTCTACTTTTAAATTGATACAAAAGATTGTCTCAATGAAAATTTAAGATTTATATTAGCATAGATTAGGCAGTCACAGTCCCGTCTTCAACAAAATTTTACAAATATTAATTATATTTGTCGTAAATTTTGTAGCAATTCATTATTCACAATTAAATGAAACAAAAATCTTTGCTAATATGCCACCTGAAAATGTTGTAATACAACGAAACCTGTCGTGGTAAACAACTTAAAGAAAGTTGAAATAATACTACATCACGTAGTTTCATTTAATTGTGAAAATTTTACAAATTAACCTGGATGAGATAAATAAATAAGACGCATTCAATATTGCATATTTCTTTCTTACTAAACCTACAAAACAAGTTAGGTAAAAAACTTTTCTCCCAAAAACCTTAGGGATAGTATTTTCGATACTACCCGACCTATTTTACTGTCACGATTTTATGCAAACTTATTTTTTAGATATTACTGGAGATCTCAGAAAATATGAAGCTATTATCCATATACATATATATATATATATATATAATTGCTGAAATAAAAATATTAAAAAAACAGCTTTACTTGTATTTTATGCAAAGTTTACTGGAAAAATATATCGGTTATTTTTAATCTCATATTTCTGATGAATTCTTGATATTTTCGGTCATATAGGAATTTCTGTAACGTTACTTAACCTACATCTCTCGGGAATGTACGACGAATTCAATGGTATCCCCACTATTAATGCATCCATAGAACATACATATTGTTAAACATATTTCATATGACCAAAAATGTTATTTAAAAAAAATGTGCAAAGAAATTTGATTTATCAGTGATTTTTTCTAAAGTCTGATTTGAAAGTATGAATATTATGAATTCTTGATTGAGCAGCTAGCCGCGGTTTTCTTTTTCTAAAAGTAGAAAAATTATAATTTGTATTATATGTATGTATTTATTAACTAATTACCTATGTAATAGTCGAACCTCTTGCAGCTCATCACTCATCTAAATGGGACATATATTTCAAATATTCTTACTATTTAAAGCTATTAATAAGTACCAAATAACCATATAAAAATAAATAATGATTGAGTTAAAATAATATGCTGAAATGCGTGAAATATAAATATTTAAACGAAAATATAAACCAATCAACAAGGATAACACGATTCGATAAAAATATTTTATCTTCATTGTAATAAACTTTTAGCAAATACGAGAAAGCCTCAACATCTCATCGATAACGATTTGTTTATAAATTTGGTGGCTAAATATTTTTTTTTTAGAATTACAATAACACAATAAAAATGTTTGTTTAATGTTCCGCTCTCTTATTTGTCGCCTTGTTATTTTTTACAACTTTATAACTAACACCATTTTTAACGTTTGGAATCAAGCAATCAAATTTGACCTAATTTCGTAAAATTCATTACTAATTAGGATATTTCGTTACTGGAAAATTTTTAAATTATTACGATAAAGTTTCTTATTATTTGACCAATACCCATATTTTAAAACGTTTTTAACTAAATCGTATGTACAACGTTTGAAGCTTAGTACTGGTCAACATAAAAATAACGGCGATAGACCACGTGACCATAACACGTATTGCTAAAAATGGAACATAAGTTAATTTCTCCTCTTTCTTCGCTGCATTTTAATTAAAGAAAATTGTGCCATCTTTGAAGTGTCTTGGTAAACTGACTTGGGCTAACATATTACCCTGTCTTCGTTTTGTTTCAGCGTCAGGAAGTCCGATAAAAGTTTTAACGTAATCAGATTAGGAGCTATGTTATGAATTGCAAGTATTTGTTGTTTACTTTTCCCACAAAATCCAGTTTCTATGGGTTATTTGGCTATGTACTAGTTACAAGTATATGGTCAACATAACGGAAAACTCGTTCATAGTAAATCAATAATAGAAGTTTGACGAAAATTTTTTTTTTTTTTCAATAAAACGCGATCAGTAATTTTGGAGATTATCCCTTAGTTGCCCATTTCATAAAAAATTATTTAAACATTGTATCATAAATGTGCGCGTAGAAACAAATGCAATACACATTATGTAATGCTTAACGACTTTTTCATTTTAGGTTTTTTATTTATAATAGCTCTAAAATTAATTAGTTTTTGTCGCGTCTATGGCTCTGTGCTAAACGTCTTCAAAAGCCTTCATGGCAAGAATGGCAAGGTTCAGTTCTGTTCGTAGATTTCATGGGCAGTCAATCATCTGAGATTGCTGTCTTACTAAACCGTAGGTTAAAGATTTCACGCATGGAAACAGCGTTTGCATCTGCTGGAGTGACTGGGTGGTTAATCCAGGTCTCGTGTTTCCCTAACAAGAACATCTGTACACTCATTCCATTCCTTCAACGGAGAAGCATATTGAATTCTTATGTTAAGTTTATTTTTCCGTTGCTTATTGCTTCGAATGCGGATTTTCAGTAAGAGAAAATGACTAGTTCTTCTGTTGTTGTTGGTCGTTGAATTGCTGTGAGAGGTAGAAAGTGAGGGCTTCTTTAATTCTATTCTTTAATTAACTAGTATATAAATTAATTAGTGTTTAATTTATATGTTTGTTAGGATATTCCTTTTAATATGCCTTTACTAATTATTTGCAAATGTATATAAGCTCGCAAAGTTAACCCTGAGTTAATTAGTAACAAGCACGGTGTACTAAGAGGTATACGACACAAAAATAACAATATTACAAATACCCTCTAAAAATTTAGAGGCTACAATATACTAGTAGCTTAATTAAACCCGCGAGAGAGAACTTTAGCAAATTCAGAATGTCGATATTATCTATAAGTTATAGCCTGATGCAAATAATAGTATATGCATATATCGTCATGAATAAATAAAACAACACAGTTGTACTATTACAAGGTATTATACTGATGTAAATATGAAGCCCTTGAAATTATTCATTAAATAGCATTACTCACAGCTATACGTGTGGCAGCATAGGTACTGAGATTTTAGTACTGAAAACAAAATAACCAATGTATGAATATCTTATGTTTCGGTTATTTAGCACTAAATTTCAACCGTAATTTATTTGTATGGATATAACTATTTCTAAACACATCAAGTAACGTTTTTGGCATTATTTCGTACTTTTTGTTCAATAGAAATTTCTCGTTAATGTTATTATTACTCGGTATTTCCATATATATCACATGAACATATCAAATAGTGGTTTTAATCCTATTTCATTGTGTTATTTTTGAGAACTTCCCAGAATCCATTCAATTAATTAATTTTCATATATTTTATAATTAATTTTAACAATTAATGAAAATTATTTACTCACACACACACACACACACACATATATATATATATGTGTGTGTGTGTGTGTGTGTGTGTGTGTGTGTGTGTGTGTGTGTGTGTGTATGTGTGTGTGTGTGTGGTTTATGTGCCTCCGTCCTACTTAATAAAGTAACCCTCCCTTTGCAACATAATTACACAATTATTATAATAACGGAACCGCATATTCAAATATTCATACATTTGAATTAGTAATGTGCAGTCGAACCACGTATTGATTTTTGTTTTAATGACATCGTGTTAACACAAATGAAGTCGTTTGCAGTAAAGAGTCAGAGAGTAGTTTTCAAACAGTTTTTATTTTACGGTAAAGATTTGTATATTTTTGTACAGTATGTGTTACATCAGGTTTATACTTATATTTCATAAAATAAAGTTTAAATTAATAACTTTAGCCTTAATGCGTTTAAAATAACAGTTCCTCCAAATGGATCTTGGTATTATGAGAACGAATCAGTATAAATGCATTGAAATACTGTTTATAACGTATGATAATAATTACTGTACATATCCGTTATTATTAGACCATTTATTAGTTTTCACTTAGCGTCTGGATGTTACGTAGAGATAATTTGTGTATCGCGATGAAATGTCTACGATTTGATAGATAAAATAAAGTACGTTAGTTTATAAAGAACCTGTTCATTTTTATTGACTTGTAAAGTCAATCGAAGCTCATAAATAGACTTTTAAAGTAAGTTTAAAATAATTCGCACGAACATAAGTTAGTTTACCGATATTTATTCTTCGTCACCAGCAGCCTTAGCACACTGCTGGACTTAGACCTATCCAATGCACACATAAATTAAAAGAAGTGCATGTATTGGCTACACTAGGTAGGTCGGTGGGTGATGGTAATGCGTAGCTTATAGTAGCAGTAGCCCTGTTGCCCGTCACTGGGTTGTGGCCTTTAGTTACACGATTAGAAACGCTATTCCGGACCCGCTCAATGATCTGGATCTCGAAATCATAATTTCGTGCATTTATTCTGAAAAATGAAATTTGTCTTTCACTAAAGAAAATTAATTATATTTAATATATAATTTATGATAATTACCATTTATGGTTCAATTCATGTATTTCTATCAAAAACTATGTTAAAATTACTATCCACGTTCTAAAGCATAAAACAAATAACAAGGATGTACATATAATAGTTTTGCTTATGGGTTGGTCTTAAAATAAAAAAGCAAGAGAAATAAAAAGCATCATTAAAGTTACAGATAGTCGGATGGAACTATTAAGGGCAATACTACGTTTGATCATGAAACTAGTAAGGACATACCGCATTTTAAAACCTTATATCAAACAAAAAAGACAATTGTAAAAAGATGAATTGAATTCGTCTAATTGCAAATCGACATTTATAAGACAAAATTAAAAAGAAACGGGTTTCTATAAATACTTTACCAAAAAGGAAAAAGTGTTCATGGAATCTACTTTTTCTGTCTACTCTTTATGGACTTTAGTGTAAGCCATGTATGTTATCGAGTGTAAAAGCGTTAGGAGTTTTTTCTCGAAATCTAGCTGAAATGTTAAACATTTTCATTTACACGATATATTTTGAGAAGCATAATTATTTATTTTCGAAAAAAGAGCGCCCATACATATATAAATATTTTTGAGTGTGGAAGTTGGATTAACATGTTTAACACGTCTAATATTTTTTTGAGCAAAACGATCCTAATAAACAGACAGACGGACACTCACGTGATCTTATAAATGTTTTGTTTTTTTTCTTTGTGATGCAAAATAAAAGAGAGCTTACAAATATAAAGTATTACGAATAGATATTTTTACACATAGGGAAAATATGTAATTTGTTTACTACTAAATTCAAGGGAAGTAAAGGTTGCTATTTTATTTTATTTAGCTAACTAATGTTACCGTTAATCAATTTTTTTGATTCATGTTTTTGATTTCATATTTATGTAAATAAGAATAATATTATGGTATATTTTTGAGACAATAGTGCTATGCTTCTTGAAACAATCGATGAGGATTTAGCGCTAGTAAATACTGTTCCATTATTGCGTTATATTTTTCAACATCAGTCAAATGACGGTTTTACTTTCTTTGATTATCTATATTAATATTATAGAGGAAAGATTTTTATTTTTGTATGTGTGTATGAATGTAATAGATTGGCTCAAAAACTACTGGACCTATTTTGAAAGTTCTTTCACCATTTGAATGCTACATTATCACTGATTAATATTGGCTCTATTATCTACAGAAAAAGAAAGGATCCTTACTAAAACTACAATAATGTTACCCAAGGCGTAAAAAAAATTGCCATAAAATGTCTTTCATCGCATGAGCTGCGAAAATGATTCATGATAGAACAAAAAAATGTTCTAGAATATTAAAGAACATATCAATATCTACAAAAAATGTAGGAATAGTGTATGTCTAACTATTGTAATTATGTCACTATAACTACTTCTTACCATTTTAAAAGTTAATAGAAATTCCGACCAAGTTACCCATACTTTTGCATTGATTATATTTACATATACATACTTTGCTTATGCAAGTAAATAATTTCCTAAGCAAGACTGATTCAATGCCTGTGAAACATCTTTTAGTTTATTCACATTGGACATTCCATTCAAAAGATATTACGAATTTAAAATGTCACCGCCGCTGGTAGAGCACGGAGGGGTCTGCACCGAAGTGCGGGACAGGGGCGTGCACATCTATAAAATAGGTAGCCGTGTGGCTATCTATTGAAACACTCAATTTGCGCACGAATATGAGATCACATTTAAGTAATAACCACGATGACAATTTTTCACAAAAAATACTTAAACTTGGCGACGGAAAATTACCATCTCCAATTGCAAATAGCCTCCAAGTATTATTGGATAATGAATTGGCTAAAATTGTTCACAATCTAGAAATACTGGAAGAAACAATCTATCCCGACATCAAACATTTTATAGAAAGAAATTTCAATTTGCTCTGTTCGAGGGCAATAGTGTCACCGAGAAACGACTCAGTAAGTGAAATATACAAAATGATTATGGAAAAAGTACCCGGTGATTTTAAATGTTACAAATCTATAGACACCGTGTGCAACATCGACGATACAGTGCAATACCCACAAGAATTTTTAAATTCTCTCAATCCTGCCGGCTTAGCCCACGAACTGAAATTAAAAGAAGGTACTCCTTAAGGTACTTGAGAAATTTAAGCCCTCCCAATATGTGTAATGTAAGGGACAAGACTTATGATAAAGGAATTGCTAGACAATGTGATTGTAGCTACTATCATCACCGGCCCCGGACAGCTCGCTCACATTCCGCGGATCCCGACGATACCGACGGATTTGCCTATATCTTTCAAAAGGTTACAGTTTCCTGTAAAGATATCGTTTGCCCATACAATAAGTAAATACCAGGGAAAAACTTTTTCAATAGTTGGCATCGATTTAAGAAAAGAGTGCTTTTCTCATGGCCAATTATATGTTGCACTTCATGAGTAGGATCTCCTGAATATCAATATGTTTTATTGCCATCTACAAATACCACTGCTAACATAGAATATAGTGAAGCATTAAGGTAAAAAATGGAAAATTAAAAATTTAAAAAAAACTTGTAAAATTAAAAAGCCTTAAAATAAAAGATGTAAATAAAGAAATGTAACACAAATAAAAATAAAATACGTAAAACAAAAAAATGTATAAATCATTCTAAACATCTTCATCAAAAAATATTTAAGTAAAATGTTTTTAAAAATATCCCGTTCATGTCTTTTGTTATGTTTGAAAAAACTTCGTCTAGAAGACATTAATGGGATATCACTTTATTGTGCCTCAAAAGGAAAAACAGAACCATTATAGGATCACTTTGCTGTTCTTCTGTCTTTCTGCCTAGGTAATCAACTTTATTTTTCGTTGACCTAGACTCAATTTTTTCAATCATCAAGTCCCGTACCCAAAGGGAACCAGAGAACCTATTACTAAAAACATATTATTTAGGTATGTCCTGCATTTACTCTACGTTTATCCCAAAATGTTTAAAAAATAAATGTCCACCCGTGCGAAGTCGGGACGGGCCGCTAGTAGTTAATATATTATTAACTGTTTCAGTGCCATTGTTCTTTACTCATATATACTTAAAAATGCCAAAGAAATCTTTTGTTTTTGATGTCATTTACCCTTGTCTGGAAAAAAATTGTATCTCTTCCAAAAATTATCCAATTTTAATAATTTTTTTAATAAAAACTTGTACAAGGATAATAAAAAACAAAGAAAAGTAAGGAAATAAATATTGTGAATAAAAACTGAAGCAGTCTGGTACATTCTCCGTATCAGTAAAATAATTGTTATCGTCACTATTACCACTATCACTCAGAATTTGCATTACGTCAAATTGTGAGCGCACTACAATGTCACTCCCACTATCACTTTCTTCACAACTTGAAAAACGATAATTTTCACTCGAATTATTTTCGTATTCCGACATTATGGGTTAATTTTTTTCTTTTCCTGGATCCTTTTTATATTGTAATTACTAATAATATTATAACTTGAACGTTACACGTAGAAAGATAAAAAATTAGCGATGCGTGCTAGCGACCTCCTCTACCGCGCGCTAAACAAGAACTGATTTCGCGAGCGCCATCGCACTCGTGGCAAATTTAGTTAGTACGAACAAGAGCCACTCTCATGGTTAATATAAATGTATGAATATATAATAATTGTGTATATAGGGTAACGAAATTATTCCGGTTTTCAAAACGTAGCCCTAGACTACATTAATCATAGGTTACCCAATATTAACATGGTATCATATTTTAATATTCTTTCACAAAAACTCAAAATATATTGATTTGTCGACTACGTTATTAGAGCTAAATAATCGTGTACAATAGTACCACATTACTTCCTTTATTTTACTTTTGAACAGAGGGGAAGTATTGAATTCACAATTTATTTTTTATGCTAATTTGCGAAATAGTAGAACTCAAACCATGAGTTTTCCTTTCATATTTAGATACATATAAAAAATTTAATATTTAGAGATATATAGTATTAATATTATAGTATTGTTGTCCTGACATAATTGTGTTGATCGGGTTTTTCCTTTTGACTACAGTTAGGGTTACTTAGCTAAGTACACGTTGGGGCATGGTTCTGCATTTTTCTATATCTCTTCAAATTTATGACGCAGTGACTAGAATAATTTTAAATGAAAATTGAAATAGAATGCTACTATCTAAATTTTATTAAGATCGTACAAAACTAGATATAAAAATTAATAGGACGTCGTCATATCACACATTCTTTGGATGCTTAGTGTTTCACAAACAGTAATCTCAATCTCAATATCATTTCTGAATACCTGTCTAATAATACCTTACGCAATGGACTGTGGGAACAAATATTAACACCCGATTTACGCGCATGGAGTTTTACTTTAATTTTTCTAATATTTTATTTTGAATTATTATCCCTATTTATAGAAAAAAAAATAAACGTTCTTAAAGCGGCACATTTCCCAATATCACGTCGAACAACAGAGATAAGTAAATGCTAAACGATTTTACCGCGCGCTCTAGGCAGGGGAAATAAACTAGGACGTGGATCAGAAACAGAAGCGTACTCGTAAAAGCCGGAAGCATAAAACCCTACTGCACGAGATTATATTGCTATTATTTTTTGGCAATAGCAATACTATAAAAAATATAAACATATATATATATATATATATATATATATATATATATATATATATATATATATATGTGTGTATATATATATATATATATATATATATATATATATATATATATATATATATGCAACAAATTCCGTTTACCATTTACGGAGAACTTTAACATTTCAAATATTTTCGAAAACTTTCATGGTTCTCTAATTTTTTGTTACATACAATGCATTGTATTTTATAAAATATAAGGTAAGTATTATAATTTAAAAAAATAATGCAACAGAATAGGCTTGCGTTTTAAAACATATACTTTTCAATATTATCACTTTCTTGTGTAGAATATTTGGTAATATTAAAGAGCGGTAGACAAACGGAAAGCGAAGTGAAAAAAAAAGCTACAAAAATCTAGCTTTGAAACGTTTTGAAACAAATTTATATTCTTTATATTAAATTTATTATCAACTTGATGGAGTTACGACTTTCTTTATATGTATGTATAAATTTATTTAGAGAAGTTTTAAAAAAATCGAAATAAAGGAAGTTTAGAGAATGAAAATAGTAAGAAGTTGCCTTTGCATCCTAAATTGCGCCATGTAGAGTACCAGCTTTATTAATAAATTATTTTGCTACTGCGTGTTAGATGGTAACCTAAAGAATTGGTTTTTTTTTGCATCATAATTGGGTTCTATGTAATGTAAGTACCGTCTAGAACATTTGTAACATACTGGTCAAACAGTATAGCAATTAACTGTTTCCATACATGAAAACTTTTAGATCTGACTTTACTTGCAGGCGTATGTGTTTGAGTATATTAAACTTGCCATTAAATGTACAATATGGGCTACGCGACTGTAGCTGTACGTACCGTAGATTTGAAAAACAAAAGTCTGTGGACATGCTTCACGGAATCCAATACCAATATCATCATAACTTTCATTTGCGTTATCAAAAAGAAAAAAAAAATTTTTAACAAAGTTATTATCTTCAACCTACATAAAATTAATATCAATAACTATAGCTATGTTCGTGTTAAATAAATTCGAACAGAAATATAGAAAAAAACATTGTTAACTTTAGATTCGTTTTAGCAAAAAAATTAAATCGGGTCGATGCTAAAAATCGCAGATGACATATTTCGACTTAATTTATATATTTTGATTATTTATTACTGGAAAAGTAAATAGAACAATAAATACTGTCTACTTTTTAAATCATCTTTTTATACAGGATAAATATATTATTTTGTATTTGCGGTAGACATCCAATATTAAATCACTGTGTTTGTACTACCTTTTCTAAGCGTGAAACTTAAGAACCATCTCCGCAGGATGAGACAAAGATTCTACATAAATAATTTTATCAAAACCTCCAAACATACTCCAACGAAAGATTTAAAGATAAAAGGCAATAAAAAAAATAAAATGCATTGCCAAGTGAATTGATGCCGGTATATCCTCGACTCATTTGAGTCGTGCATAAGAGTGGAAATTGAACAAGTTGAAAACCCAATTGCTTTTCACTACACCTACTGGTACAAAGTTGTAGGCTTTTCAATCTGTTAAATGTTTAGTGTTTATGTGATAAATTTTTTGACGTCATATTGGAATGCAATTTATAAGAAAGTACTTATATTAAAGTTAAAATACGTGCCTGCTTGTTTCGACTTTCGTTGTTAACAATGTTGAGAAGATTTAATCAAAATGTTTTTCAGAAAAGTTTTGGTCATTTTATCAAGAAGTACAATTATGAATTTTCGTCTAATAAAAAATAAAACTCGGATTGCGGATGATTATCGAAAAAGTGAATTTCCTAGACTTTTTGATTATATAGATTGTTTACACTTTAAAGTGAAAATAATAATGAGAGAGATTGCATAAAATCAATATATTTTGCGGTTAAGATACACAGTAATCCACTGTTAAATTGGCACATCCAGTTTGTAAAAGAAATTTAGTGGAAGATTTCGCTCTGCTGTTCAATATTTCTACGGCTTAACTCTCATTGATCCTGACGTTCTATGTAAATTTACGCAAAATTATTTACAATAAAAAAACTATCTTATGAAATGAGATGCTTAAATTTTCTACCAATTTCGATGATTCTTTCTTTATTTGGAACAAGTGTATTTTTAAAATAATCTTATTAAAGTTTGATTAGTGTTTGAATATGGAAATTGTAATTACGCCATTAAATTTCAGAAAATTTAAAAGCACAGGTACCGCAATAAAGTAATTTTAATCTATGATTTGCAAATACTGATGTTACAGTTGTACTTCCTGCCCAAAACGAGGCAGGAAAATTTAATGTTTTAAAATTAGTGTTTTGCGTCATTGAACTCAGGGTTCTAACTCCTCGTACCGAATGCTATAAAGCGATTGCCTACCTAAACTGTGAGCCTTGAGGACCTGCTGTTTTTAAATCATTTTGTGGGGCTCAAGCCAATACTCTATCGTTGAAATGCAGATTTTAACTCATTAGATCCAATGTTGCTTCTGGGATCTCTTCATTTTAAACTGCCAAAATTGTGACTAATTATGCATAAGGTTTAGGTAAAAATTTATAAAATGATGACAAATATCGAAGTATATGTTGCAAAATAATATAACTGTTTAACACTAACACTAAGCGAATATTCCGTATTTCTAAATCAATTAATTTTATGATTGTAATTATGAAAGTTTTACAAATTTATGATTTAATTCAAGGTTGTATGCTACGAAATTTTGGACGTATTAGGTAAGAATAATATAAAAAATAACACGCGAACAGATATAATTAACCTAAGCCGCTCCACGTACCATGTCCACGTTTATGAAAACAAATTTTTTAATAAGTTTTATCAGTAAAAATGAGACTTATAATTATTCAAAAAGTAATAAATAATATAAGATAGTGGTATGCGATTGATGTGATGGAATTTCTCATAAAACACGTACATAAACCGCATACCTCGCCGCAAAAATAAAATATTTAACACAAACTCAGGAAGGAATTCGAGGGCTTATAAACCTTTCACCCATCAACAGACACTGCAACATTTATATATCCGCCCTATATGCTTATTTATACTTGTTATATCGAATAACTTCCGGTTCAATAAAGATATTGAATAAATAAGTGAGATATCTAAATCTCATAACAAATTCTGGGTCATTTGCGATACCAGGAAAACCTAAACAAATATGGAATATAATTTTCATTTCTATTAGGCAATAACCCAAAGCGATGAAAGCACGGAAATTCCATTTTTCCTATGGGAAACTATATTTATTATTCTGCGCACGTTCGACCCAAGCACCTATATTGATCCGTCTCAAATGTCATTTTCGCACCGCTTAAAGGATAACAAAATATTATACTGGCTTTATCAAGTCATGGCGCTTGATTAAAACAATGGCCGCGAAGTGGACGAATTTTTTCGTTTATACTAATGGCACGTATAATATGAATCTTATTCGTATTGGTTTTATATATTTAATTTATCATTATTCCTTGTTTTTTTTTCAAATACACGTTATATTTGTCGCAAACATAAATTAATTTTTATGAAAGAATTATCATTCTCTAAGTTAAGTCGTACAGCCACCATAATTTGTTAAGTGGGTTAAATTTGCTTTGTTTAAATTTATTCATTGGCGTTAGAAATGTTATTTAAACTAAAAACAGTCTACAAAATTTCTGCAACATTATTTTTTTTGTTAATTGTATTAAAATATGTAGCTTAATTTACAGAACTAAATATATTCATATATATATATATATATATGTGTGTGTGTGTGTGTGTGTGTATATATGGTGCATTGGGCGCTTATTTTCGTCTATTTGATTGAGTATAGAACCTCAGAAATATTATAATTTCTATGTATGTTTTCATGTTTAAAGTCGAAAGGAAGAAATAATTTTCGAAGATAATTTTAAGAATTTTTATTCTGAGTTCTAGTTAATACATATCCCCAAAGTGAAAAAGGGATTGTAAAACCATTTAAAAAAGTTTTTAAGTTTTTGTTTTATCTGAAACATATTTTGGAGTATGCTTTAAAGAGAATATTTTTATGAAAAGTAATATATTTCTGTCGACTAATATTACTCCATTAAGACAAATTGCATTAAAGCCTGTCTGTTAAAATATTCCATAAATGAGCCCAGCTATTCAAGCGAAAGCAATGTCGTTTAACGTTAACTATGGTATACAGTGATAGATTAATTCTGGAAAGGACCCTCTGATATCAATCACAATACCATAATCAGATTTATTTGTGATTATTTTTGATAATGTTTGCATGCGTTTGTTATGCAATAATTTATAATAATACAATTAATATAATTTATTTGTGGATATAAAATACAACAGGTAAAGTAATAGACATGTACAGAAATTTTCTTAGGGCTAATGACAAAGTTAAAGTTAAAAATTAAATTACACGCCTCAATCTAAAACTTTTCAATATTTTATACATAAAAAGTTTACTTGTGCAGTTATGCTATAAGCAAAATCGACACGGCCGGTTTACATTAGTAGCATCTGTTGATATACATACATATACAAACATATACTCTTATATATATATATATATATATATACATATGGAATACATATTTACATATACAAATACACATACACAGTTTATGCGCATGCACACATACATACTCGCACACATACACTATATATAAAAATATTAATAATTATTTTTAATACAGGTATTATATACAGACATATAACTACGTACATATTATTACCCACAGAGGAAACATATCACAAAGAAAAGAAGATACTAATAATAAATATAATTTATATGAAATTAATTCCAGGATATTTTCCGATATTTATTTTATATACGATATTTTCCGTTTATTCCGTTTGCATTTTCTGTGTCAAAAGCCACTTACGGATTGACCTTTTAAAAGTAGTCATGGATCCAGCGGTTTTCAGGGGCGAAGGGAGCTCATTCCAAATTTTGGTTGCGGCAAATTTGAAACTGCCCAGATAACTGGTTGTGCAATGTTCCGGGACTAAGAGAAGTCGGTCTCTAGCGCGCGTTACGTGGCGATGAGCACTGCCGGGCCATTTTAATATATCGTAAAGATATTTCGGCTCTATCGCTATGAAGAGTGTACGCAAAAAACAGAGAGTATTATAACTTCGACGATTGTCCATTCGGAGCATTCCATGCTCATTTAAATACCGAAACTAAATGCAGAAACAAAAACGCACGCATGCATTTTGAATTCTTTGGAATTCAACGCTGTTATTGAGAGTAAACGCGTTCCATATATGTAATTACCATATATCTACTTTATCTACTTTCTGATATTTCTGAAAAAAGACTTTTCCCACAATGTCTTTTTTAACTCCAGATATTTTTTTTTAAATTATGTTATAATAATAATAACATAATTTCTTTTAATATTACTTTCAACTTGTTTAGTGAAAAAATATGACAAATATTTCATGAATCGTCTTATTATCCAAAATAATATATTAAAAATATACAATCGCATTACGTTACCAAAGGAAATGAATGAACGTGATTCAAGGTTAGATATTAATTTACATCTGTAAGAGCAGACAGACCTTAATATTGCATACCCCAATTTTTCTCTAAACATTTTGCTTATGACATTTTTTGAGAATATATAATTATATACTAACCTCGCCAATGAGTTGAGGATTTTCCTTACAAATTGTAACATCAGGACCAAACAATTTTGAAGATGGGCGAAATGACAATATCGTTCGATTGTGTTCAATTAATTAATGGAATTAATTACAAATATACAATTTGACGTTGAATTTAAATACATTATTAGAGAAGAAATTGTTATTAAAAAAATTAATGGATTGAGTTTAAAAAAAATTTTTTGACGAAAAAACAAAATGAAACCAAATCCGGTGGAATCTCAATTATTTTACATTTAAATAATCTAACGTTTAATTTAAGGCAAAAGGATTATCAGTCATTTTTGTTAACGTTTTAAAGACAGATTTCGTTTAGCATTAGGTGAAATACCGTATAATGGCTGATCAAATTAGTTAGCGAGTGATCTTCGTAATGGAATTATTAGTTATAGCAATCACTAATTCTGACAGGTTATTCCGAGTGCAAATCGAGTGGTTTCACTTAATGAAATCACATTCTATCAAGAGTTTAATATTGGGTTCAAAGCCGTGAAACGTCTTGCTATATTCATTTTACTTATTTGTGAAGAAAAACACGCACTCACAAAAGATATAGATATCCGAAAAATATTAGCAATCGAACAATTTCGTTAGTATTATTTTTAATGATTCACCGCTAAAATTATCGTCCTCACAATAAATTTTTATTAAATGTTTTCGAACACAAGTATAAACCGACTGTTTTTCACTACTATATTTATATATATATATATATATATATATATATATATCACAATGTATTATCATTTAGAATAAAGTGTGCTAGTAAAAAAACACGTCCAGAAAAGTAGTGATAACTGATTAGATAGATGTTTTCATGTTTCATATTTCTGGGCAATCCTGCAATAATAAGATAATTAAAATGAAGCTTTTACTTTAAAACAGTGAATAGCTAGTTCGTGTAGATTTATTAAGTTTGATAAAAAGTGCCTCATCCTTGTGTGCAAATATGAAGCCAAATTTTTAATATCAAATTATGAATATGAGAGAAGATAATGAAAGCGATTTCAGAAAAGAATATTTTAAAGTTAATCTATAGTCAAAAGGTGATAATTTTTGATTCGATATGTAATTCAGTAAACACTCTTACTCTGTAGTGTAAGAAGGAAAGGAAAAGACATGGTTTTCCCGGCTGCGACAATGGAACGAACCTAGTTTTAAACCTATGTACCCAAGAGTCATAAATCAAGCGATGCATGCACAAACAACTATGCAATTGCTTACTGATAAATAATCACTAGCCCTCGTAGAAAGTATGAAGTTAGTATGAAAAAATTCCTATGGAGGATACTATTTTCATTAACCATAACATATTCGACCGTCTCATTATAAATATTTCAAATAAATAACGTTAGCAGCAAGATTTTTTTAGAATTCCGTACCTCGAAAGGTTAAAAACAAAATTTTTCCTCTGTCTGTCCGCTACAGCCGTTTTTCTCAAAAACCATTCGATGCAGAAACGTGAAATTTGGTATAATGATAAAGCATATAAACTCGGTCGTATCTCACTAATACCCAAAAATAATCATATGCAAAATTTAAAGCAGTTTGTGAGTACATTAAATACATATATCAATACAATGAAAAGCATTCAAAAAATATGTTCCTACCCCCTTATTTCCACATTATAACCAAAATATTGAATACCGCTTTTGAAGCCGATTGTTATAGTGTTATGATGATGATTCTAGACGTCGTAGCTTTGAAATACTTATGAATATTTATACATGTATATATATATATATATATATATATATATATATATATATATAAATGTATATATATATATATATATATATATATATATATATATATATCCACCATTGAAGCACGAGTAAGATTCGCCCTTAACCGGTTTTATTTTTTTCATTTTAAAGCCTCCTTTACGAAATATTCAGCTTGAAAGTAATTTGCAATCGGCGTTCCTGCTAATGTTTTTTTGGTAATTATGAAATAATTGTAAGGTTGGTCAGAACTCTCAAATAAAAGTATCTCATTTAACTTGCAACAAAAATTTCAGGTTTACGTAACCCTAGTTTGCGCGTGCTTAGACCCGTCCAATAACCTGTACATTTTCTCGGATTTACTATCTAGATAGTAAATAAAACGTTTGTGGTATATGATCTTTAATCGTATTCCAAAAAATAAAACACTCCACTGACATTTCCAATACCAGAGTATTCTGTGAAGGATATTTCAGCGTACACATAGCAACATATTTTAATCATTTTAATATAGGTAAGAGTATACTTGCAGTACATGTAATGAATGAAAAGTCGTCTAAGATTGCGGCATCTTTCACAACCCAGATTTCAAAGTCTCCTCCGTACGTCGTTATTTCATGTTTCCTTATCCGTATTCTACGTCGGACGTGTCACATATTTTGTTTCATAATGTTTCTTATTTGTACTTTAGATTTGAATGAATATACATTGTTTTGTTTCTTTGTAGGGTACCGAGACCAGATATTGAAAACGGAACATTTTTCCATCTTATCAATATGGCTGTCTGATACAAAAAAATATAAATAGACTTTTTTTGAGTCTGTTATCATTGGAAAAGTCTTCTAAGATTGCATTCAAAATATTCGGTAATATTTGATACCTAACGTCTCCTTCAAGAGATGATTCTCCACATTACTGCACAGTGTGTCTGACTCCCTCTATCACATTTTTTAATAATATAAAAATCTAAAAAATTCTGTTTATTTTCATATTTTCATTTTTAGATATAATGGTTTTATTTTAGGAGTTACGTATACTGGTATTAAAAATATAGACTGTTTAACACCGTTAAGTTGAAATATTCATTGAGTAGATGCAAACTGAACTGACTATTAGCTGAAATGTATTTATTTTATGACAACTATTTTTCGATATTCATTTATAAATATATATTATTTATAAGATAATGATTAATAAAAAAAACCTCTTAAGTTCATCGTATTTAGTGCGAAAGGCCAGAGGTAAATTAAGAACCTTGTGTAGTTTGAATATAATGAAATAAGCATAACAAATTTTAATTCGATCAGAAATTTACAACATAATTATGGCAAAATTATTTCTATTAACGTGAATTAATAAACCACATCGATAACGGACCAAGTTAACGCATCATACTACATGCCTTGAACACTTCATATTAGGCAAAAACTTATTATGCAAATCCAGTCTAATTTAAAACCAATAAAAAAATATGTTGCTATACTAGTGAATAATCATTGTGATTTCATGAATGAAGAATCGAGTCTCGCCGAAGCAAGGCACGAGAACGTATCTGCGTACTTATATCTAAATTAATATTGATTTTCCCATGTATCAATGAAGTTTAGTACGCTACTTATGGATACTAAGTGAATAAAATCATATATTCTCAAATAAAATCAAAGGATTCGGCGCAATAACACTCATAACTCATACGGTAAATTGTAATTTTTTGCATAATGACATCTACAAAATGTTGTCTCTAGTTTTCCTTTGATTTTTTTTTATGACGATGTTGATATGAGTTTTGTGATGTGAAAGAGAATCGACTCTGCCTTCTTATGACCTGTATCAATTCTATAAATTGAATTTGATTTTTTTTGTGGACCAATCTTCAGCTTATCTAATTTATTTCTGTTTACTTTGTTCCCATTCTCTACATATACCATATCCCCTGTATTTAAATTTAACTGAGTTCTATTTTCATCAAATATTTATTTATTTTAGTTATGTGATTTTAATGAATTTTCAAATGCTATTTTCCTATCTCTGACCTTTTCAAATTCTGATTTATCTTTTTTTAGTTCAGTTGGCAAAAAAAACATCTGTACCATCTAACAGGTATTTTGGTGCAAAGCCTGTAATTAAGTCAGTAGTAGCCAACATTTATCTACACAGTTATGAGCAATTATCGTCCATGCCATTTTATTACTTTTTTTCATTTATTTTACATCTAATTTTGTTTACAAGCGTTTGATTCAGTGTTTAATTTAACACGTTAGAAAAAGGGGCATTTACTACAGTAAATACCATTAGTATTAATTTTTTATATAAAAATGTTTTGAGTGAATTCCTGGGTATTAACAGTGAGAAGTATTCCAATAGTGTCAGAATCTGTTACGTTATTGATTAGTTTAACAAAATCATTAACACTGTGTTTTTGAGGTGAGAATGTAAGTATATCGTGTAAAGTGGTCTACCAAAAGGTGTAAATATCTCTTTGTTGATTGTGAGCTTCCAAAACCTCCAATTGTGTATATTGAGACTATTTCAAAAGGTTTTGTAGCAGGACCTAAATGTGACATTAGACCGTACTTATCTTGTCCTCTCGTTTTATTTTTATACATATCTCACAACTTTTCCAGTGTCTTTTAATATTTATCTTAAATTTCTTGCTATATATAATGGACTAATTTTATTTTACATTTGTTTTACACCTATATGATACATATTTTCATGTATAGCTTTAATAAGTTTCTTACTGAAGTCTTCCGATAAATTAATTCCTTCACGATTTCTAAACTTTTTATAGTAAACACTGTATTTTGATATTAATTTTGATTTAATATTTTGAACCTCTGCATTGTTTTCTTGATCTGTAATAATGTCGACTAATCTTATCATGTTACCATTTTTTAATTGCTCATCTGCGTCCTCATCTATTTCTAATACTGGGTTCCTACTTAAACAATCTGCCTCTATATTTTCTCTTCCTGGAGCTTATTTAATTTTATAATTATACTGTGGCAAGTAACATGTTAAATATCCTAACTAATCATCTATCCTAGACTTAGTATTTAAATTTTCAAATGGTTTATGGTCTGAATATACTGTAAACGATTTACCTATTAGCCAGTATTGCCAGTGTCTTATTGCTTCTTTAACATATAAACATTCTAAATAAATTGAATTTTTTTCTTTTGGATTTGATGCAACTTTTTTCAAAAGACTATTTCTCCGAACTTACTAGGAATTGCATAATTCAATTAAACAATTGCGTTGCCCTGATAACAAAGTTTCTTCATTTTAGTACTAGCAGTACACGTAAGAATAATTGCACAGTTTAACTTAAATAGTACTGCACTATCTGAAAACAAAGAAACGACATTTAAAGTTTATTATTTAAATTGTCAATTTTTTTTTATAAAATTATTTAAATATAACCAAACAGTCTGAATAACAATGCGAATTCTGTCAACCAATAAAAATCTACTTTGCTGACGGAGTTAGCCGCCAATACTCACAGCGCCATCTATGGGGTACATAAGTACATTGTCACTGCTTGCCGACAGTAGAGCGTTGCACCAATTAAAGAAATATAGTTTCTTTACATATATGTGTGTGTATATATATATATATATATATATATATATATATATATATATATATGCATATATATATATATATATACATATATATATATATATATATATATATATATATATATATTATAATGTTATACCTAAGACATATACATATAGCAAACCGGAAAAATCATTTCTCAAACCCGACCTTGCGACATGTACTTTTCGCTTTGTATCTTTCCTGACTGAGTAAATTATGTTTACTCTCTAAGGCTCAAGTAAATGTACCTCGTAACAAAATTATTATCAAGAGACTCAGCCGTCACGTAGAATAATTAATCTTATATAAACCTTACAGATATTAGAATAATCGGCGGAACACCTTAACGAAATATATTATGCTGCCTAAAAATGATATTTACCTTAGCTAGTGATGAAACACGCCAAGTGATTCATTAAAATGGATATAAATATATCTTCAGGCGAAGGCTGTTACTTTTAATGTATTAGCGTTTGTTTGATCATATTTAGTAAATATTTGTTTTGTTTTTGTCGAAAAATTTTAACGATAATGGAATACAAAATGGACTGGAATATTGCAGTTTTTAATTCTTTATATGTACAAATTTTCACTTTAGTAGCGTTCGCAAAAACGTTTACTTAAATAGCTGTTTTGAAATTTTAATGGCGTTGTAACGTGAATATTTATTTAGTTCAGTGAAAGAGAAAGCTCAATCGGCGAAGAATAACAAGTATTGTGTAATCTTATTGTACGTGACCAGTGATATTGTCGCTTACAAAGCACATCTTGTTTTAATTTATTTTCGTATCATCGACAGAAACGATATTGATATAGGCAGCGATATTAAAGTTTCACATTTACCGTACCTAGTACTGATATCTGCTACTCAAAAAGAGGTGACATTATTACGATGAATATGTGTCCAACCACCTGACAACCGTTAAAATAGGTGTCGTTTTGATATCAGACATTTGTCATTGTGACATTATCATTAACTGTCTGCGGACTAGACGATATAAACAACATTTTGATTAGTATTATTTTAATTAAAACAGGTGCTAATGGCCTACTAAATAAAACAGGCTAAGTAATTGGGACCACAGTGGTGTACATATCTCTAGGAATTAATGATGCAATCTAACCGTAATATTTATTAAACACATAACTCGAATTGAATACCCACATCTGAAATTTTATCATATTTTTCAAATCTTCGACCGAATAATTAAAGAAGTGAATACATCGAACGTCAATTTACACGAAAAAAAATCGGCTTCAATACACGTTTTTGGGAGATGCATAGAAGTATGAATATTTTCCTATACAATAATTGAAATCTACATTTCAATGATTCACTTCCAAAATTTCATGCAAATAAATTTAAAACTGCACTAAGTGTGAGGATGTGACGGATAAACGACCGGTTGAACAGGACAAAATTGACAGAGCAAAAACAGTACTTAAAAGGATATATTACGGAACATAAGTTTTCAAACACTTTTCTTTAAAAAAATTTGGAGATTGCCGGCCTCCACAAATAGGACGTTACATACAATTTTTAAAAAGAACAAACACAACGCTCATACAGATATATGGATAACTTCGTTAACTATACATACTTACAGGTTTACGCTCTCACACACACACACACACACACACACACACACACACACGCATATATGTATATGTTATAAGAAACTATTCTAGCCTAATTGTATTTGGTTCCTACCAGACTATTAGATTTGCTATTTCTAAAATATCGGCGATGGCGACCAGATAACTTTCGATCTCACCTCCGCTTCCAATTTATTTCCGTTTTCGTTGCAGTGTTGTTTCTCAACCATAAACATTTTGAATAACCCGATATCGTTCAGTATTATCCTTATAATCTGTCAGTAGTCCTTGAATTTCTTGATTATCAGAAATTACAAGAACCAAACAACATAAACTGATATTTGTATATATTATTACCAAATAACAAAAACATTTTCATCAGTTAAAAATACTAATACATTCAATTATGCTCGATATAAATAACAAGTAAACTAATTTAGGTACAACAACTAAAAACCTGTTTTCTCCCTTTTGTTACAATAATAACAAATATATTTCAAATTAATGACACGGATTCATTTACAAATTGATGTTCAGTTTCAAGATATTTGTTATGAAATGGCCTTTTTCCCTTATTACCGTAAATTAACTTTGAAACAAATTAATTTATTAAATTAAAGCCTATAGATTTTTAAAAATAAACAGTGAGCATAATGAAGAAAATATAATACAATTTTAATAAAAAAAATTTAAGTGGTGGTTATATAGAAACACATTATCGGTATACTAAAATATATAAATTTAATTTAAAAAAGATTAACCAAAAGTTGTCATATATATAAATATATATGTATATATATATATATATGTATATATATTTATATATATATATATATATATATATATATATATATAAATATATATATATATATATATATATATAAATATATATATATATATATATATATATATATATATATATATATATATTTCTATCATAAGAGCTTTTCTTAGCTTTTATATAACCTTTGGCAATATAGGATCTTTCCCTATTTAGAAGAAAATTTTAAGTGGTAATTTTCTACTCTATCGTCAATACACATATATAAAATTATAGATCACATATTATTTGAAATACTAAAGCATTATAATTATAAAAAAAATTATCTGTATTAATCGCACAAGGACAAACCTAATCCTAGCGAGGGGCTAGTTATTATTAACAGTAATTATTTACATTTAATATGATATATGGCAAAGTGAGTTTGTATGTTCGTTTTACTTTTTCGCCTGAACTATTCAATCGATCCCAATACAATTTGCGTTGTCTATAGTTTCTATTATGGAGCTAAATATAAAATTTTTACCTCAAAACAAAGCTATTTACGGTCATTAAAAAAAATCTCCGTTATATGTGAGAAAGGGAACATAAATATGTGTATATATATATATATATATATGCAGGTACATGTTAAGTAAATAATATTGTCTGAAAATAGTTGTCCCTGAAATGTCCGCGAAATTCGCTGAACTATTTATATAATTGTCAAACTAAAAATATCTAACACATTTTACAATTTAAAAATTATTTACCGATTAATTTTGGTGAAAATTGCTCTGAAAAATTGTATAATTAACACAACAGGGAAAGTAATAATTTCACAACACTTAATGATATTTAAAAAACGCATCGGGAAATTTATCTAAAAAACAAATTTGACGTAAAATGGTGTTATAATAATATTATGAATAAAAAATTGTTCAATAAAATATTCATTATGAATTTCGGATATAACACTCACGCAACAACTGCCTTAACCTTGCAAATAATTATCTCTGGCTACTTACTGCAGGGCGTAGCCTTCTTTCTTTTCACAATATTTCTTCCATTCTGTTTGAGGATAACATAAAATATTTACTATTTGAGAATGTCAGGAAATTAAATATATACTTTAAAATTATGAAAAAGATTCCTTCTTATTTTTTCTAAAAATATTATTTTCAATCTTTTGGAAAGTAAACGATCATATAGAAAAATAGAAATATATTTTTTGGAGTAACTTTTATTCACAGTTTAGATCAGAAGTGTAACGTAGACTAACTTTCCAGTCGTTCTCCAGACCGCACAGACTTTTAAGTATTCAATGAATGGTTTAAACAAAATACACGGTTTAAAAATACGGTTTAATAAATAACCTGAGTAACAATCGATACGATTCTGGTGTAACCTCAATGTATTTTTTTCAATTTTCATCTCGAGATAGGAAACATTACCAAACGAATGACCCACACCAGGATAATTTTCTGAGTTTTCTTGTTAGATAGCCATGCTTTGTTACATAAAACAAAAATATTTATCAAAATAGGTTTTATTGTTTTTGGGTTAAGTGAACCCTAATAAACAAACAAATACACAAAGGGGCCAAAAAGTGAAAATAATTCTTAGTGTCAATTAACTATAAACTATGTACTACTGAAATGTAAACTAAAATAGGTTTAATTAATACATAAAGGCCTCACTACAATTATATATATGAAAATAGGTTTAAACGATCAAGAAAAAACACACAGCTTCGCTTTGAATGCTCTGAATGGAGTCTAGATTATAAATTAAGATATTGGTTAAAAAGTTTCATTTTCAGTCTCTAGTATGAGGACTTGGGGAACGTGGAGCAACTTTTTTCCTTCTATTGCATTTTACAGTAATTACATAGCAGTTTGAAAAGTTATTTGAAATGTAATGTTATTTGTAATTTTTTTTCATTGTTTTAATTTTAAGTTATCCGAAGGGTTAGTGGTCATTGAACCTATTTGATTCATTGAGTCATGGTTTAAATAGTTCTTCCTTGCAAACCATTTCTTGTGTGACTATAAAACCCTCGTCGGATAAAAGTAGAAGATAAGGTTTATAATGAACATAAATCAGTGCATTAGCTGAGGTATTATTTTTGTTATATAAAATTCAAATACTTTAGTCTAACCACAATCAAAGACGAATATAATTAACAAGTAATAACTAATGTAAATTTATTTAAAAAATAACATAATTAATAAAAGCTCTTTAAAGGAAAAAAAGGTGAAATCCTAAATATATACAATCACAACATGCAAATACGTATACATAACCTTAACTGTAGTGTGCAGAACCGCAAGATATTTATTCACATATTTGATAATTCCTCGAAGTGATTATTTATCTAGAGCCACCGTACGGTTAAGAAAACCTGTACTTTTCATCAAACCAGATGTTTTCAAAACTTTTATATGGCTTGAAATAGGAACCTTGAAGGAAATTGATCGGTTATGCATAAACGTATTTGAAATGAGGCGCTGGAGGAAAAACGATCCCTTGGACAGTACATAGAATAAACCATTCATTTGTGTATGAAGTGAATATTTGGATACTTGCACCAGGTAAGATAGGCAATATACCAATAATATAGGATTCCATGCTTTCATTCGATTTGATTTGCATAGAGCTAATCATTATGGTAATGATGCAATTGACTCCACTCACTATAGGAAGAAATCGAGAGACGTAATCCACGGTGAGAAAAAAATTTCGTAGACGTCACGACCTTCAGCATTGACGAGAAGGAAGATATATAGAAAGTTATTTGATATGAATTTTGGAAAGTCTGATAAAAATGGGATAATTATGATAAGTTGGAACTTTATACGGAATAATTTTGACAAAATAATATGCCTACATATTCTATATCAATATTTACAAATTAAAATAGAAATACCACGTTGCTAATTTTTATTACGTTTTAAACATTCTCAATATTTATATTGTAATAATACTTATGTATTATTATACTTATTACTAAAAAGTTATTAAATGTTGCATCATAATTGTAAAAACTTGTTTTAAAATGCCATGATCATAAATAATATTCCTCATTAAAACCAAATAAATCAAATAAAGTATTTATATAGAATATGTGAGACAGAGTACTAGAACAATTTGGATTATGTTAAATTTAAAAATTTAATTGCAGCATATTTGTCATAATATGTATACGGTTGCGTAAAAAAAACGAGTTTCGTGATACAAAAATTATTTTTTTTTCCATACCAATATTTATACCTAAATTAAAAAGAACATTGTAATATTCTAAATATTTTATGGGAATCGGAAATATAATTAGCGAATCAAATTCCTCGGTCTATGATCGCGGCGCAGTTCGAAAAATACCGAATAGCTTGAATTAAAGTATAAACAAAATTATATTTAGAATTAATTTCAACCTTCAAAACGACAAAATAAAATAAAAAAAGTGTAACATTAATTCTAAAATTTTTAAAGCTTAAAAATCAGATGGCGATGAATCGAAAAGTTGTTTGTTCATTTTGGTGACGTGAGACCTCAAGTTTGAAGCATTCCCGCCGAGTTGGCGGATGCTCAGCATCGAACATCTTGATTTTTTCTACCTCTCGATATTTTTTTCTATTAGCGTTTTCTATAATTCTTCTAGTATTTATTACGTATATAGAGTACATAAAAAAGTTAAAATATTCAGACAAATATGTATATATACAAATGTATGTGTGTGTGTGTGTGCATGTGCACGAGGGCGTGTGTGCGTGTGTGTGTGCTTGCGCGCGCGCGTATGTGTGTGTGTGTGTTTGTGTGTGTGTTTGTGTGTATGCGCACGTGCGTGCATGTGTGTGTGTATGATATAAATGAATTAAAAATGTTTCATGACAGCTGGTAAACAATTTCTTAATTATAAATGCGACCTAACATTCAGATCTAACAGTGGCAACAGCGTTAATGAATAACATAACATAAATAAAATTATCTAAGAACAACAAATGCATAAGTTTCGTAATAGTAGAAAACAAGTTTTCTATCGAACTTGGACATGCAATTGTAAAATAATTTTTTTCTTCTAACCTTGATTCTTTTTCTCCCGAGAAGTTTGCCAAATTTGAGAGAGCTTTGTCAATAAAACTAAAATGAAATGTAAATCTTTTCTTTTAAAAATTATTGAAAAATTTGGAAACAATTGCTTTTCTTCAATTTCGAAAACTGTGGACTTCTACAAACATATTTGAAATTTCGACTCAATTTTTCGAGTGTATCTCCATTAGTATCGTGATAAAACTGAAAAATTGCGAGTCGGACTCGTGCACGAAGACCTCCGTAGTACAAAACAATGTTAAACTTACAAGTTTGTATTTCTCAAAGACATTGCGAAAAACGACATTTTTCCTGCAGTTGATACCAAAAATATTTAATACCTCAAAAATTACACATCATATTTTTTCCAAAACAATTTTCTTTGAAAGTTTATTTTCAGTTCTTCGGTCTTAATTTTTTTTTCAATTTTACACAAGTTAGTTGAAAAGTTAAATTGGGGGGACTCACTTGTTAGGGCTCAGAAGTATATATCTCACCAACTCTTGACTTAAATAAAAAGTTATTTTAAAACTTTTTTTATCTAAGGATACCCTAAAAGCCTATATGCACTGAATTTTTTTTATCCCTCTGTTATATGCATGGAGTGCCACCTTTAATATAAGATTTTTATAATTTATATTTCATTACATAGTGGTTTAATAAGTAAAAAGGCTTTGACAAAGTTTAGGAGTAAACAGGCTTTGAGAAACGGATAAATAGACGGACAGACAAACAGACGAATAGGACGAAAATATAAGGGGTCGTTTTTTACCATTTGGACGGTACCTTATGACGCAGGTGGATAAAAATGATTTTTTATTAATATTACTATTTTTAAGTGACTTCTATTAAAGGATATATTATCCTAATCAGCAAACATATTATGATGCGTATTTTTGTATTAATATAAATAAAATATCATTGCAACTCCACGCGATATATTAATAATAAATAAGTGAACGACCAGTCTGTCAACAATACGAGTACATGCCTCTGTAATGAAAAGACTTGGGTACTTCCCAGTAACAACAAGATCGTGAACTCTAAGTACGGAGTCAGAGGTAGGAGTCATGTGCTGTTTTTCCCTTGGTCAGTTTATCGCTTTTCCTTAGCAAAAACCCTCAAACTAGCTTGTAAATTACAAAAACATTATACTTCAAATGTTATGCAGATAGTATTTTTGTAGGTAGTAATTTTACAAGTAGGGATATTATTTAAAATTTTGAAACAGGCATTATTGTTTATACACTATAATTTAAAATATTTATTAAGTAAAGTAAGCTTCAATTGCTATCATTTATTTAACATTTGTTAATTGTAGAAAGTTTCCAAATATCTTCTCCGTATTAATTTGTTTTACACATATAATTTTTCCAATCGGTAGCTTCGATTACTGAGTCATTTGCTATATAACTAATTTTCGGTTTCTACTGGTACAGTAATATGTTGCATAAGTAATAAAACTTTTAATATTATTTTTCCAACATGTCAAGAGGGGTTAAAAATTAAAATAGTGTTCACCATTTTTCATTTACAAAATGTTTGCCTTTAAAGTAACATTTGATATTTTGACCAAATTCTGAGGAATTTTTTTATGCTAATTTAGGCACAAAATTATTTAAGTTAAATTATTTTTGAAGGTTAACTGAATTACTTCACACATGTTCCAATGGGTATTTGGCCTGTTATATTTATACGAATCTTTCACTGATTGAATCCACCTACCCGTGCGACATCTGATTGGTTCCACTTTATTCATTTATTTAATTATTCCTTCTTGAAATAAAATGTCTGATGTCTTATTTTACATTTATTTCGTTAATTTTTTTTTGTTATTAATACAATACATGAAACATGTTTTTTTACATATTGTGTTACGTAAAGCACGTTCAATTTGGCATTGAATTATATTTGACCTGTGACATAAACTGCAATTTTTTTTTTATCTCCATGCGCTGAAGTTAGGAATGAGTTTTTTATTACGAAGGCCGTCAACTATGGTTTTTTTTGTTATGTCTTCAAATTATTTTACAATGATAATCCCCTTCGCGAGTTACGTTTCCGAATTATTATACAATAATAATCCCGTTCTGCTTATTTTGTATTTACTCATACTTTTCGCGTGCTTATTTTGAATTATGCATACCAGTCATCTAAAAACATAAAAATGGCAGCATGTAGTAAGTATTTAATGCGACATTATCTGAATTAACGGTCATTAACGAATATTTTATTTCTTCAAATGCAACCAGCCAAACTAGTTATTCTAAACATGTGAATTACACAGAAGGAAATATATATTGAAAGTGAAAAATAATAGCAATGTTTATATTAATAAGTGTGTTCTATATATATATATATATATATATATATATATATATATATATATATATATATATATATATATATATATATATATGTATATATTTATAGTAATAAGTCTATCCAGCTATAAGTATATTCAAATTTATCTTATGAGTAAGAATAGAAATGGAGAAATTTTAAAAGAAATAAACTAAAATTGTTTTTAAGGTAATTCGCAAAAATTTCATTCTCCTATGAATACCTTAATTATTTAAAAAAATGAAATGAAAAATTATTTAATAGTTTTAAAGGCTGCTTAGGATTAATTTGTTAAGAAAATAGATAAAAAAATTGTTTTTATCATTGATAAAATTTTACTTTTTTTTTTCTTTTTTACGCGGTTTTTTTAAGTATTTTTTCCCCACAGCATCTTAGCTTATTTTATGTTTAATATTAGCTTAATTGCTTATCTTATTTGCAAATAATTGATTAGTGAGAAAAGATGTAACTTAGTCAAATATAACAAAAAAGTTTAATTCGTGGCGTAAACATAATTTTTGAAGAAAACATTTTATTACGTCTTTTTTCAGGAAATAAATAGTGAGAAGCGTTTTTCAGGCAAATTTTTAACAATTAAAAATAAATAGAAACAATCAAAATCCTTCTAGATAAATGACGAGGAGGGGTGGGTGTATAAATAGCTATTATGCATATCATCCAATGGAGTTTTTTTTGCGTAAAAGTTGTTTATTATTATTCCGCTCATTAAGTCGTCCCTAATTAAATCCTATATTTTGTAAAGTTGGCAAAATAAATATCGATTACCGCATTTAAAAATTTGGCGAATATTTGCATTTGTCCCTTGACCGTTGAGAAAGTTTACTTGAATATTACAAATGTGAAGATTATACAAATAAAAAAAAGTACAGAAATACCAAGATGTATCGATTTCCTTATCAGAAAAATTTCACTTCCGGCGCCCATGATTGAAACCACTTCTCATATTATATTTATTATTCTAAAAGGAAAAAGCCATTATTTCACATTGTCTTTCGTCTGATGTGAAAATTGTAAAATTTAAATTAACTGGTTTAGTATGTCACATATAATTTTCAAAATATAAATATGTTTTCCAAGTTAAGCTTGACGAAAATAAAAACTCTGGAATTCATTTGTTTATAAAAAATCGTTTGAAACTTTAACATCAAAGTTAGAATCAACCACCAGAACAAAAGAAAGAGACCATGGAACAAACATAATGCAAATTAAATATGTTTCAGCAGCGAAGGCTGACCAGTTTAGAGTAAATATTTTTTAGATTAATCTCTGAAACATGTAACAAAATTAATGTACCGATAGTATATTTGGTTTAGGCTTTATTACTGTCAATTCATTCAGTACTTACTAAAATATATCTTTAACTTTTAACATTTTTTTATAATTGTAATATATATTTTAACATTTTTTATTTTATAATATATTTAACATTTTTTGATAATTATCATAAACAGAACCTCCATGTCAAGAGAAAATTAGGAAATTCTGAGTTAGTCTGTAATCATTCTTTTCTTTCTGCTCAATAGATCTCGAATCGCTCAATTTACAAAGCCGAATAAGACTCGATTGCGTTGCTTTGGTGATGTCGTGTAACGTCCGCTCTGCGTGTACATAAGGATATTTGACCTTTGTATTAACGATTCGACAGATAAGATACCAAAAAAAATATTAATTCTAATAGTATTATTTTGTAATTCCAATTTTATAACCATTTGTATATATTGTATTTATTCTTTGAGGTTATCGGCAATTATTGAAAATGTTCATTAGTTTTGGGTAATGAATTATGCGTCTGGTAATTTTTTTATTTTAATTTTACGTTTCTTATTAATTATTTAACTCCAGTGTTTTATAATTTCGGAACCGAAATATTTAAATAGTAGCCGTGTGTCGCAAAAGTCCTTATCTCTTTAAATAGAATTAAAGATTTATTTTCAGCGGAGTCAGAAATTCAATGTTTAAATTTATAAGTTAGAGATGACTAAAAAGTAACTCATCCCTAAATTAAACAAATAATTATATGAATAAACCTTAAATTTATAAACTATTTATAGCTATATATCGTCACAAATAATATTTGTGTTTCAAAATTTTAGGTACATTAAAATCTACTCAATAATTTAACCTAATGTTCTTCAAAATCCAGTAAAATGAAAATGATGACGCACTTAAAGCAAAAAGAATAGGGTAAAATTAAGTTTTCTGGTAGGATTTAGTTTAAAAATAAACAAAACTCTAAAAATCAAAAAATGTAATTTAACCAGAATAAAATAATTTTGCTAATATAAATATAACTAATATAGTTCACTTTATACAGGTCACGTAGGATTTTTATTTTACACATAACTTGATTTTCCGCCTTTATTCCTGAATATTCGCATATCAAATACCGAAAGTTTTTCAATCATTGAACGGAAATTGGGGATATAGGCTAACGGGTGTAGCTGCCAAAAGCTTAAATAAACATAATGTGTATTCACTATATTAGTTAAACCATTATGATAGCAAATACTGAAAGTTATGTTTATCTTTATTATCCCATGATTTTTATTTTAGATTAAAATCAATTAATATTATCCAGATATTCATGTCTGGAGCTAAAACTGTGTGTGTAAATATAAACAGTTTTGGTTCCGGGCATCAATATTCACTGAAGAGTGCCTTAAACAATTTTAGCCTTTGTTAATTTATTTCAAATTAATATTTTCTTAGAAATATTAGCGAAAGTAAAAATTAAAACTGTAATATAATTGTGTGTGTCTTAGATTTATATTGCATTTTGTAGAAATTTAATAATTTATTTTATGTTTCTTTCTCCTAAAGATTAGTTATATCTAATTAAGTTATATCGTTTCATTTTCTTCTCATAAATAATTTTTCGATACGTATCGTCGTATTTTATTTCCTTGTCCGGATACAACATACAACTTTTTAATAATTTTTCATTACTTCTAGGAAAGCAATATTCACTTTATTTCTGGGAGATTTTCCTTTTTCTTATACGATCGCTTTGACTATTTTTGTCTATTTTTTAATCAAGTAGAATCCTAAAAATACGGCCATTTATGCCGCATATTTTAACACTTGCAAATAAATCAATATCCATGGGGTACTTCCCGTTAACCTAGAATCCTAAAATTTGGCATGAGAAAAAGCCCAGCAACATAAGTTAAGGAAATAATCCAAAAATAATTAATTTGCAGTTATATCACGTAAAAAAAATTTTTTAAATATACGCCTGCAAAAGACATAGTGGGCAATATATTTTTATTCTAAATATTAAAATTTTCTGAGTAGTTTAATAGGAATATAATGTACTATTAAATGTTTGTAAATAAATAAGTATATACGGAACACTCATAGTGCGAGTTCCGCTCGTACTTGACAAAAAACTACGTGCTTGGCAACCGAAATATATTATTTGATTTAATATTAAACCACACTCGTAGCTCAGTATTGTTGGACATTACGTTTTCTTCTTAGGGTTCAAATCCTAATTAAATTTAATATATAAAAGTTACATAACTATCATTGGTTTTTGCTCATATTTAGCCCTACTTGTAACGACAATCTTATTTAGTCCTTTGAAGAACAAAAAACATTATATTTATCTATTTATTGCAATTCGTCAATTGAATATTTTGTATACCTCTATGAAACTCTAATTTCCTCCATAAGAAAATTTTCCTATGGTGGTTAAATACTTAAGTAGGTTTACTAAAGTGGCGTTACTAAAGTGGTTGAATACTACTGCTGCAGTATTATTTGTGGGTTTTTCATTTCGTTCAAAAGGCTGTGCAAATAACATGTTCCGAAATTTCGCTAATATTATTTGGAATTGAAATCATCGATGCCGTGGTATATTAAGTTGACCACGAGGCTTATTGCCTTTGAGGATGCGGTGCACAGCGGTTCGATTGCTGGCCGTATGCCGAGCTGTTCTGGACGGATATTCTGGTTGGCTCTGAGAAATTGCTTTCATGGCAATAAGTTCGCCATATGCGAGAGCACGCGCGATAGTGTGTCCAAAAAAACTATGCATAAAATGCACAGTATCAAAACACTGCTGAAGATTTGAAGTTTATCTTGCGTCACTCTCTCTAGTTTTAGGTCCAAACCAAATACAAAATAAACAAGTTAGAATAAAATCCGATTTTGAAGTGATTTGTTTTACATAAACCTTGCTATATAATTTATATTATATTTACCATTACATTTCCGTTTAAATATATATAGTTATATTTTATAATATCGCTTCCGAAACACCGATAGCGTTGAATTGAAATACTGCTCGTACTCTATGAGTGAAAACTTGACCACAATTAACGTGAGTGTTATCATTTGGGCAATTACAAATTGTAAACTAAAGTAACAAACCATACTTTTTGCTATCAAAAAGTGTCACTATAATATTAAAAAATCTATCGTTTGGCACTAACGGCATCCCTTTGTCCCTTTTTTTGTAAAGAAATACTGGATCTACGTTATTTATACTTTTCCACTTCATTTTATTTTTGTCTATATTATTACAAATACTTACTCTCTAATATTCGGGTGTGTCTCAGAAATTCTGTATTACATAATAAAAGGTAAAGAAATAAAACAATAGAAATAATTGTGTTTAAATCTTATTACCATAATGAAATTTCATTTAATTCAAATATATTCACGTCTAAACCATCTGGTGTTGTCTTATTAAGTACAAAAGTTGTAAATTCCCTACATTGTTATCAAACCTCCCCACGTAATCTTCAACATCACATATGTTAATAAAGTAACCTGATCCTTAATCTGTACGCTATCATATTACGTCAACCGCGCGGCAAATGAGTATCTGGAATAATTAACAGCGGAGGCGACATGTGACTGGTTATAATAATTGAATAAGAAATGATGTACGTTTTAGTTAAGTGGTATGTCTTGTAATACACATTAAAACGCTTAATGATTTTTTTTTAATATATACCGGTTATAAATAAATTTATTTTCTCTTAGGATTGTTATTATTTTGCCAAATAATTATTATAAATATACTTTTTAACAAGAGTATAGTAGCTTTGGTACATACAGCAAGATTAGCTTATTTTATAAAAAATAAGAATTAACATAAATCATATTAATAACGTTTGATCTCAATATATTAAAATTTTGCCTTGAAAATGATTTATTTGAAATTATGGCAGTATTTATTTTAAGTTTACTAATGCTTTCCTATTCTGCTTTATTCCCTACAATTTCATAAATGTTAAATTGAAGGGCATCTTGCTAGATACACCAGACGTTCGTTTCAAATCGATGCACCAGACGTTTATTTCTTTGAAATAATCGTAAGCTGTTGATTTAATATGACTTCGATATATTTGAAGTGTTCTTGACTAATAATTGCATTAAGTTGTTATGTTATTAAATAAGAAAACAAAAAGTTCCTTCCGAACCGAGATGTTATTAAAGAAAAAATTACTAATATGATAAATGATCATATTTCATAGATTTAACACTGCTTATGAATATTATATATTTTAGGAGTTTAAAATTGAAATTATGTTTTTAAAATTGAAATTTATGGCTGTCATATAGCTGAAAAATAAATAATTTTTCAATAAACATCCACAAAATATTTCAAGTTGTCTTTAATAGCTCGGTAGTATTTTAATTGTGATGTAGGTATGGTTTTATATATGTATGGTATATTGATATACCGCATATATGTATAAAAAGAAAAGGAAAATTAAATACATACAAAAATATTACTTTTAAAAATACAATGGCGTTCTTAAATTAGAGAAAATGATAGTACTGTTCAAAGAAGCAGGAAAATTTACAACAAATTAATAAATATTCTATTTAACAACGTGGCACTAAAATATTGTAGTAGAATTCATAAAATCTAATGGAACACATGATTATATAACTGGCGGGGGGAGTCAATCCTCGCGGATGAAAATAACGACAAGTGAATCATCCAGCTACGTATATCAACCTTCTAACGTCCCTGTTTTCAAAATCTGGTGGCTTTCTATCCAACTGAATTCAAGTATCGAAAACCGCAGCCCATATTCAACATGGCACGAATCCTTAAGTGAAACATAAATATTTTCTATGTAATGTGTTCGCAAATTTAATTTTCTATTAGTACATGAGCTTAGATGCACATTTAACTATCTGTGAGATTGTTCTATGAAAGAATAGATAACTCTGAGTAGATTAGATTTTTATGACAAATTTGGAATTAACTGAAATAGGTCACGAGGCTCTACCAACTTATTGTGCAACCTTCTCGTCATTTATATCTGCTATCTCAATGTCTCCCTGTCTTCACATAATATAATAATGTAACATACGGATTAACCGTGAAATTTTCGATACATACAGGTATTAACATTAAACAACATTTAAAAAAAAACAATAATATACTTAAATGTTGAGAGTGTTAACTTGCTACATAAATTTTTTCTAGCAAATATAGAAAAAAGAGCAGTAAAAGTGGAGCTATTTTAAAACACCACCATACTAAATCGCAACAATAACCCAGTGTTTCCCATTAATATTTGAAATATATGACTCCCTAGGAATTTCTTGATAGACAATTTTTATATTATTGGAAACATAGATACAAGATTACAAGGTTGGTTTTAACTTTACTTATAACCGTCCGCAAATTTTGACGTAGAAAGCATAAATGAGCTAGTGTTCTATAACGATATTAATGTTATAAAAGGAAAAAAATGGTCAATTCAGGAATATCGATAAAATAACTCAACTGTATCCAATTCATCTTTGAGCTTCACGTAACAAGTACGTTTTTTGGGTAAATGTGAACAATTAAATAATATTTTTCACACCAAACAAGGGTTAATGTAATAACTTGTTTAAATATTTTAATTTTTTCACTTATTAATTTTAAAAACATTCAAATCTTATCGAGTGCAATACACAAATAACAGGAAAAAAGTTCAAACCTTCTAGTCGGAAATATAAAGAACACTGAAATTGAATACAATAACATCGTTAACCCTGTGGAAATAATTGCTCCATGAAGATAGCTAAGTTCTACCAATTCTTGACATAACACATATTAAATGATTTGACAAAAATTCAATCATCAACAATTTACAAAATCTGAAGGATTCGGGATGCTAAAAAATATGAGGTTTATATGACTTCAATATATAATATGGATGTTATTTAATAACAAACTCAAATCAGAATCTTCCTCCAAATACGTTTCGCCGTCTCCAGCTCTTGAAGAAAGTTTCCATGTTAGGTTGTTATCTAATGAAACGGTAGCTTTAAAATATCACTAGCCAATATATGGAATGGAATATGGTACTATTCGTCAAATTAGGTAAGAACGATCAGATTTTCGAACTTTTATTTAGAGTTCCCTACCTCAAAATGAAGACGAAAACTATAAGACTCACATGACTATCTGTTAAAGTAGTTTTTCATCTATTTGATGAAACAACTTAAAATAGAGACATAAACCGACAAATACTTCAATAGCTAATAGACATAACTTTTTCTAAAACTTTTATAGGAAGCTAATAAAATATTTTTTTAACAAATATTGTTGAATATTCCTGCCAAAATTATCTTCTCCCCCCAGTCTTCGAAGCTACTAATATCAAAATTATGAAATACAAATTAATTAGTAATTTACCCTAATTTTACTGAAACATTAGAGCAATGACTCTAAATTTATAGTTTTTTAGATATTCGAGATAATTTTACGACTGTCAGATATGTACTAGCAATATATCTTGGTAGTCAAAAATAATAATAATATTTTGCAAATATGTAAAAAGAACTATGTACCATTAAATACATACAATATAACACGTTCATTAGTATGTACCGAACCTTCGTGGTGTCAGATTTTCTCATATTTAACAGGCATATTAATAAAAATGTTCTTATAAAAACATATTGTAATGATACTAAATAACTGATTTAAGTCCAAACTATGTCACAAACTGACACGCTAAAATACATTTAATTTGCGTTCAAATGTATACTTCACTTGCATGCGTCCATTGTCCCGGTCACAATAAGCTAACAAGTCATCTCCTCTAGCAAATAATGTTATAATAATTTTGTAAATTATTCCTTCAAAATAGCTTAGGGAAAAAAATGGATGCAACTTTGCGGGCATCATGTTACATGTTTTAAATATTATTGTTTACATTTTATAGTTGACCAAGTGGAAAATATGTGGTGAGGAATGAAATAATATATAGGAAAAAATATCAGTATGAAAATAGTAGAGTAAATGAATAGTAGAGGAAGTCAACGAAAATATATTTAAAATATAATGAGACATGGTAGAACTTGTTCAAAAGCAAAACCTATATTTTTTAACGTGTAAATAAGTAAGGAGAGAAAAATATGTATGTATAAAGACAAAGTACACCAATACCGATTGGTCGAAAGGATAAGTCGAACAAAAATGGTAAATAAGTTCATATTTTTAATATCGGCAGAAACCAACTAAGTTCGATCTTATTATTAAGATTCTTTTCCCAATGCCTTATCTTATTAAACCTTATTAACCTTATCGTTAGTTGATGTGACTCATTGGTAATTAGCTTTAATTGCACATAAGTAAAATGGGGACGTTATTTTTGCTGTTTATTTGCAAATTTTATAATAAATAAAATATGAATATCGATGATAATCGGATCAGATCGTCCGGGATGAATAGAGTGGGAACCTAATTTAAGATTAAATCTTTTGAATATAAATATGAAAGTCATTTATTTACAAGTGATGTATGCAAAAAAATTTCAAATCTAGAGGTATTATTTACAAAAAGTTCAAACCAAAGAAATGCCTGAACGAAGAATAAGAAATTTTTATAACGCAGCTTAGACAAGTATCCAGAGAAAGTATTAAGTTTATGGGGTTTAACTAGGCATTCTGTTTGATAATAAAATATGAACGAAAATCTCAAAGAAAAAATGACTAGTGGATTAATATATAACAAGTCGACAATTTGCTATTTTAACTAAATAATACGAATTATGAATTTTTCTCTACACGAGATAAATAGCAATTAAATATCTCACTTTCATTGAAAACAGCACAACGGGTGCACCGCTGAATATTTTTAATGTTTCTATTAAACATCCCAACTGTTTATTTTGTTTAAAGATATATGGTTCAAACATTTAGTATAATAGATATTTACACTAGTTAGGTTGTAATATATTAATGGATAATTAGTTACTTAGAAAGAAACAAATTACCCTGAAAAGGATGCTGAGACCGCGTCAGCTATCTCCCGTATACACGCCATTGGAATTATATGTATATATAATGAATTACTATGATATATATATATATATATATATATATATATATATATATATATTGGTATAGCAAGATTTCTGTAAACATTTTCCTCTTGAAAGTGTAAAACGAAATGTTGCCTAAAAATTCTAGAAAAATCTTTCTTCATTCCTTTCTGCGAAATAAACTCGTGTCGCTCAATTTTAACGCCGAATAAAGTATTCGCCCGCATGAAAGGGACAAACAGACATGTTAGTTAGTTTATAAGATTTCCATTTTCCAACGCAAATAAGGAATAATGAGTAGGAGTATTGAAATTGAGGATATTCTGGAATGTTCATTATGCTGTTGAAAATTATGGGGTTAGTTTAGCATAACTAGCCGACTTATTACACAAGCCTGCCTACTAGGACGGCCTACTAGTCCATCTTCCTATGCCAGATTGCTAGGTTTGGCCAAGAAACCGATCTAATAGGCTGATAGCTATGCACAACTGTTGTCCGGCCTGGATATATATATAATAACCTGATAGGCTTCCTATAATTTTCTAGTCAGATTTTACCCACTATATTTCATGCATACTTTGGTTCAGCAGTTCAGAATATATATACATGCTTCGTTTTGCCCTATTTTCACAGACCTAATATATTAGTCTTTGATGTTTTTGGTGATCTAACCTAGTATTTTACTATATTGGAAGTTTGTATAAGTTTTGTTGATTGAATTGTATTCACTGGATATACGTTGCTTTTTAATTATAAGTTCTTTTTATTGTATAACTTTCCTATTTCAAACATATGAGTGCTTAAGTATGTTAAGAAGAAAGCACCTAAAAGAGGCCTTGAGTAAAAAAACGTTTTAAGTTTTTTAAAGATTTAATAGCTATTTCTACCGTAGTAAGTAAATCAATTTGGATGAATCCGTTTCGCGCGGTAGTAAATTGAAAGTGAGAGATAATTTAAAATAAGTCATCCTTAAAGAACATTTCTAACTAGAGAAATGGACCAATACCAGTTACGTATGGAAAAATACCAGTTACGTAGTATTTTCAAAGTTTCAAATGATAAACTGAAATTAATTTTCACATTAACAGCGTTATTTCACATTAACAGCGTTCTTAAACGCTTACTCCATGAAATTTCAAAGTACATAAAATAATCCATTAATTTCTACTCATGTATTTCTTTAAATTTCTATGAAATAAAAAATTATGGCCCACTTAAAACAAACATAAAATATTAAAATTGAAGGTGCAAGTTGGTTCCAGGTTAAAAATAAAATAAAAAACAAAAAAAAATGTATTTAGTTTAAAAATTAAATCGTTATAATTGGGATAAAATAATTATTCTAATTACATAAATAGCTAATATATTTCACTTTATATATGTTTCGTAGGACGTTGAAGTTAAATTTTATTTTTTTAATACATTCTGTAACATACGCGTGTCAAATATGATATTTGGGGACAGAGGCCAAAGGAAATAGATGCCTAACAAAGTTTAATAAGTAAGAAGTCAATTCATTATAGGTAAGTTACACAATTAAGACAGTGAGTGGCGGTTATCTTTCTTATTACCAGATACTTTTTATTTTCGAAGTCATACAGTAAACTTAAATTATTTTTTTAGACATTTTGCGTCATGTCAGGTTTGTATTTTACCTACAATTTTGGCTTCGAACATCAACGTCCAATACAGAATAACATAACAAATAAAAGAATCTAAATTTTTCATTTCAAATTATTTGAAATATTCGTGGGAGTAATTTTTTTTACTATAATATGATTGTTTTGTTCTTTATGTTTATACTATGTTTAATAAAACTTTAATAAACCTGATTTTGATATTTTTCTCATAGAGGTTTGTAATTAAAAATGTTCAATTCTTTAATTTAATTTTCCCTTTATAAATATTTTTTCGACATGTAAATCTTGTAACTTTATTTGCTTGTCTGAATACAACCTACGTTTTTAATAATCGTTGTTAATTCAGGGAAAGCGATGTGCTATTTATCTCCTTATTTATCTTCTATTTTCTGTTTTGATAAGAGCGCACTGACGGATTTTAGAAATGTATTTATAAGGTAATTAAATATATTAGATGGAAATTATGAAGGTCAGATTATAATTTTCTCTCTCAAGGTTGGTTTAACAATTTTTCATTTTATTATTACATAATTTAATACTGAAATGATATGAAAACAGTCAATAAACACGTGTAACAGACACGTGTTTATTGACTGTTTTCATAAAAATTAATTAGTATTCATACCTCTGTTATTCTATACCCACTTTCTCAAAGAGCACTATAGAGCTTCTATGGTAAAAAATTTTTAGTCCAAATGCCATAGTTTTCTATGTATTGATCTAATAAGTATTTATATGTAAATTTATAGACTTGCAATGAAATAATTTAGTGATTCCTTGCATTCCTCACACATTCCCATCAGTTCTCTATTTAACTAATTTATTACTTTTAAATTCGTTATTATTCCACTGATTTTTTTAATTAAAATACTTTATTCTTAACATACTTGTCAGTAAAGTTTTAGAGTATTATAAAAGACTAAGTACATTCAAATAATAATTTATACTAATGCATCGTTTTATCTAGTTAAACTAATATTTTGCGTCAAAAAACTCATAAATATATTTGCTTTTTCACTAGCTTCTTTGTAATAAACTTATATATTTAAATTGTTTTTATTATATCAGAAAATCTCTTCGAAATTTAATACTCTTTTCTTCCTTACATAATTCCTTATCTAATACAAAAATTGAACACACAAATCACAAGTTGATTCCATCAGACACAAAGCTACGAAATGCGGCCATTCTACGATACTAATTCAATTACTTTCTTAAAAGAAATTTTCTTTGGAAGAAATTTATATTTAAATCTTTGATACTATAGACAGGCCAATGCTCACGGGATTCATTCATCACAGTGGCATGGACGGCGCTGTCAGAGTTGTTGCTTATTCAAATATTATCTAGCTAATACGAGGCGTGAGTAGAATTTTGTTAAGTCCAAAATCTCAATGGACTTAATTAAATTTACTGCGGTTAAAACTATTTCCAAACTTATAGGGTAGGGGAAGAATATATAATAGTAGCTGTTACAGTGTATTCAGGGAAAGGGAGGAAATAGATTACTGACAAAAATCTCCCACCAATATATATATCATTTTGAATATCTAAAAATGACAATACAAAAGATTCACTTGTATATTTGTACAAATTTATTTAACTTTTTAGTATTGAAAATGTTTTACATTTCATACTAAGCTTTATCTGTAACTCTTTAGTTAAATATGTGGCTCTAAATATGTACTATCTACTTATATAATTATCATAGTTTTTTGTTCATATATTATACTTTTTTTCTTGAAACCAATTTAATTAATTTTTTTGAGACATGAAATAAATATATTGGAAACAAAATTCGTCGTTCACTTTAAGTCTTTATTAATACTAAGTAGAAAAATATCCTGCACATCTCAATGAAAATTGAATTCCCATTTCAAAAAAAGCCTTTCTGAAGTGTTACTAAAATATTTTACTGGATATTTTACGAATAATTCGTATTGGGAAAAGATAGTTTATCACGGAAATTACATTTAAATATTTTTATATTTAACAACGAAACATTTCTAACAGTACCAGTATGTAACGTATTTATTCATGTTCGGAAACTAAATTTTACCGCTAAAGTTTCAAATCATGCTGAGAGTTTGTTTTATATATACAATTTTTCGTGCATGTGTTATAAACACAACAATGTCATCAAAGATCCGTTTTGTTGTACATCCTTTTCTCGGCAAGTATATAGTAACGGCGCTATGTTCAATTCTACCAATATTGAAGAAAACCGTTACATGTCACCAATTAAATCGGTATAAACTCTGGACCAAAAGCAAAACAACAACGAATCTTGGCTAACTGAAAATTAAAAAGCTAATAAATATTATAATGTTTTTAGAACTACAATATTGTAATTATTTCTGTGTGAGGCTGTGAACTTTCCAATACTTATTATTAATTAGATCATGAATCGTCTGTTCTATTTAACAATCCACCTAAACTCTAAGACAGTCACTTATATTGTGCAATATATTACACAATATATTTTGTCTGACATAAACCAGATTACCGTAATAAACCCTTAATAACATTAACGACATTAAATATTTTTCCATCTTGTGTGTTGTGTCTCTTATTTATCTACCTACTAGCAAAAACAAGCATATTTTGAACTTTCGAAACACGACAGTAATCGACTTAACATATGTACGATGCGCCACACAATGAAACGTGGTATTATATTTTTTATATTATATTGTAAAAAATCTCTATTATTACCCCATAAGGATTATAATTTCTATACATATACCATAAGGATTATAATTTTTAACATCAGTTATACGTAAAGAAAAATAAACATTGTTTTTCTCTAATTATTTTCCCGAAAGCAGAAAGCCAATTATTTTCCCGGAAGCAGAAAGCCAATTATTTTAATTAGCTTCCTTCATTTTATTCTTTCCACTACCGATTTTAATATTATTTTCTTTACATTTTTCAACATTTTGATGTCAAAATGATCTTAAATAAATCAATTGAATTATGAAACAACATTCTATGACAACTTCGGCTTAGTTGTTTTTCACTTTAGCAATAATGTTTTCCTTGGTTTAAAACCAGTAACACTCATTAATACCTACATATTCAACAGTTATTAATATTTCTGGTGATAAATTAAAAAAAAATCATCTAACCTAATTATTTATTGAAAAACGATTGTTGAATATAAAATTTAAAATGTTCATTACTCTAATTTTCTTATTTATTTAAATTTTATAATGTTCAATATTTGAATATTTATTTTCTTACGTGTATATTAAATTATTATTGTAGGAAAACACAGGAAATAATTCATTGCAAAAACGTCACTCATGTGGAACCCATTTGTGTTTCCGTTGTTTTACCTTGAGAGGCATTTGGCATTCCGAAGTAAGGACTGGTGTAAGTTTATTTTCAAGTAAATAAAAGAAGCAGTGCTAAAAAATTTTCGTGTAATGTCCTAATTCTCCCTGATATTTGATTCTAGCATTAAGCATAATTAAACAGGCTTAGCACTTAATTAAAATTCATATTTTAATACTTTATTCTAGCTACTTAATAACATTAGAAGTGTCGCGTATCATGCCATACCTTCAAAGACAGCTATCATTGGACTGACGGTGTACGATCCCTACATAGACTTGTTTTTCCACTTTACATAAACAGATTTTAGGCAAACCATTTCACTTTGTAACACACCTGTCAAACTGTTTTTTTTTTACATTTCGAGTTAATTTGATATGGTCGTCTTTTATTTATTTTAGAAGGCTGCTCTTCAGTGAAGTATTTGTTTACGTATTCTATTTGGCTCGAATTCCACGCTCCAGTTAGAGAATATATTCACCTCTAACTTTCCGATAAATTAAATTTGATTATGATGGCTAAATCTAGAATATTGTAGATCACTTGAAATAGCCATATTCGAGTACCAGCTTTTACGGTATATATTCAGCCAGACGAGGAAACAATAACAAATTAGTGGAATTTTAAAAACAATATTTTTTAACATTACGATCGTTTCTGTTTCATACAGGCGTGGCATTTGGAAGCAGTGGTTTATTAAAAACAAAAGTAAGTGACATAATATTTACTTAACTACTTACAGATTCATTAACAAATCTGATAAGATTTTATATTACGATGATAACGAACAACATTATGTACAATTCATAGATTTTTAATTCATATCAAATACAGCAGCTCAAGTCCTTGAAACATATAACTGCAAAAAATATGGGGCAAACTTTAGGTGTTTTAAAATTAGCAAATTATCGGATTCAGATTTCAAATTCAAAAAATCTTGTCTTAAGCAGATTAAGAATAATGATTAGTTCATATAATGTACCGACGACTGTAAAACCTAGTTCATAAGATTGAATGCCCTTATTGAAGTTCAATTATTGATTGGCCGTACATTTGCGGCAAGCCAATACAACATGCAATTGCATATTTGTTGTTTTAACACTGAATAATAGTTCATTATCTTGTCGGAATGGATATTTTTTCTGGTACTACACTAGAGAATGTAACAAACTAACTTTCAAACAGTTCATCATTCTTCCTATTTCAGTTCATAACATTTCGTTAATAATATTCATTTCCTATTAATGTTTAAAACACTTTGTTAAAAACTTAAAATTTACCGTTTTAATTAAGTTATGTCTATTTTATGGGATACATAAAACATGAATACGCTTATTTTATATTAATATCAGAGAGATTTATAAGTTGTAAAACGTTACTATTTTGAATTTCAGCAGGTTAATTTTTAGTTAAATTATTTAAGGAATTATTGAATATTTTTGTATCAGTTATTGAATTATTAGAAGTTGTAAGCTTTGTATGATGATTCTGTGTTTTCTATACTTAATACATTTCAGTTTATTTTCTTGGTAAACATTTGTAAATTTATACCATAATGGTAATGTCTACTTACAGAGGAACAAAAGTACGTGCAGCATGATCACCTTTCAAACTCCGATTCATATTTCCGAGTCGTAGAAAAATATTTAAAAACACTAAGCGTAAAATATGTACACACATAATCTTATGGTGACTCCAGATAAATAATCACTCAGAGGGATATTCGTATATATAAATGAAAAATTTTCGGCGTTATTCGATAAGGTTGTATACATATATTTAAATTGTATATATTTTATCGCATTCTACAATTTCGTGTATTTAGGATTTGACCTTGCTTGTTTCTAGTTATTGTCAATAAAAGAAATGAAAACCTTGGTTCTATTATCAAAATAAATAAAGGTATTTCAGTTGATGTTTATGCGAATTCATTGATATTTTAACTAATATAACAGTTTATGGTTTTCGGTAGAAATCATAATATTGTTAGAGTAAAATTCAAGAAAACAACACAAGTCATCCAATGGGATCGGGATACTTTCGTTGGACATTATTAAAAAAATGCGCTACAGTTGTACAGTAGTACTTGAATAAAGGGGACTTGCAATAATAAATTGTTTTGGAACAGTATACATAAATTTATGTATGGTATTGAATATATTTGGCGTTAATTTTGTAGAAATTCATTATTCAAAAACATCTTCAGGTGGGCTATTAGCAATATTTGCTAATAGACCTCCTGAAGATGTTGCAATACAACAAACGACGTGGTAAAAAACTTAAAGAAAGTAGAAATAATACTACATCACGTAGTTTCATTTAATTGTGATTAATGAGCCGTCTTCGAACCTGCATAACTTTGATCTCGATACAAACATTTACACCAATCATATAGCTTGTGGAGGCAAGAGGCAAAATACTAAAAAGCTTGTCGGCCAAATAGAAGTCAAGTCAAGTTATTAATTTTGAATACATTTTCTTTGAATTAAAAGTATTTACGATGGTCTAAGTATTTAATGTATTTACTTCCAAAAAGTTTTAATATATTTTATTACTGAAAAAAATATAATTATTTCGTCACATTTAGAGAATATATCTCATTTCGCAAAATTCTCAACTAATAAATATTTTACGTGCTCCTAGGATTAAAACTTTATCATATTAAAGCAATGCTCGAAATTAATGTAACGTTTAAAATCACCTGATTCTGTTAGAAATGCTGCAAATTAAACAATGACGATAACTATTATATTTACAATGTGTACATTTCACATACCACATAAATATAAGGGTTAGGTTTATTCCATTATCAATTGTGAAGTAAGTTACATTCATGCGGGCAGTACTCTAGGTGAATTAAACTTACCTAGAAATGTGTAACTTTACTTTCATAGATGTCAAATTTCCTTCCCGGTGATTAAAATCATCACCTTTTGGAAATTAGCTCGTAGTAAAACTCAAACAGCCATCGGTCCATACATTACCTTCCGACTCCTTATCACTTTCACACTACGCGGCAGTCATTAAAACTTCCGCTCTGACGTCTATTCTTCTCCCGCGTCTCGACGTTATTCGTACTGAATATCATTAGGTGGAGCGAAGTAACTCCTAGACCGAGTGTCAGTGTATTTGTATGAATAGTTCACTTGCATCGATAGTTAAACGCTGCGTTAACTTTGCGCGAAGACAAAGTCAACATATCTGCCATGGGTGCGCGACGTTTCCATTGAGTGATTGTCATAGAATATTTTTAGACATTTTAAATATTTAAAAATGTTGAAATATTTTTCAGCTGTGCGTGCAAATATTTAACTAAAATAACATTGGACATTATTTTGATATTTAATAATTTAATATTGGAATTTAATTAGACTTGTGCAAATTAAAAACAATTATGAATACTTATTTCTTTAAGTGCTTTTAATAATATATTGGTGAATTATTGCGGAAAGCCTTAAAAGTCCTATCAAAAATATATTTTATATATATACTCATATATTTATATATATATATATTTTATATATATATATATATATATATATATATGTATATATGTATATATATATATATATATATATATATATATATATATGTATATACACATATATATACTCACCAACGCGTATCATCTATGTATATATACACACACACAATAACACACACACAGACACACACACAAACGCACACACACAGACATGTGTGGGTATAGATTTCAAGCGTTTCCGTCATTTTCATGCTAATAATTCGTCAATAAATGTAAATATAATTTGAACTGAATGAAAATTAAATTTAACATCTAATTGAAAAATATTATAATAAGAAAATTTATCATATATTCATATTAAAATTATTTTGTATTGTTATGCCGATAGTGAAGTATAAAATTTGTTTATCAATAAAGGATGCTTTAGGCAAAAGTAAAAAAAATGTCATTTCGTCCCACGACGTTCAGTTCTAGTTCTTAGGTATTTTCATTCAACCTTATACAGCCATTTTTATATTTTCATCTGTCCACCCTTGGCACGTTTCCAATTATTTTCTACTATGGGTTTTGGCAATGACTTAAAGATTAAATTTTTACTTTTTCGCTGATTTCTTTATTGCTTGGTTGGTCGGATAACAGAAGGTTTTAATTGTTAAATAGTCTTAATTGTAACATACACTGTTCCATTGCTCGTTGGAATGCTTGGCTTTTTGTATTAATATTATTATTATATATCCATATATGACTATTCTTATGCGTATTCTAATTCTTCTTTGACGTTATTCGACATTGCTTGGGTTTTTCAACGTTACGTTATAAACCTTTCTTTTTGCTTCTAAAATTAGGCCGTTGCTTATTAATTCTAGTTTTAATGCTTTTTAAAAAAGTTAGATATCGTCATCGAATCTCATATTGTTTAAATATTATGGGTTATATTTATTCGTTTTCGACACCAATTTAAATTTTTCATGGTTTTAAAGTACACCAATCAATATCTCGAACACATCCACGAATTTCTCTTTATATTTTAATAAAGCGCATGAAGTGGCTTTACACTCATTCCTCTTAAAAATTATTGAGCTTAAATTTAGTTATACTTTTACTATTGTGACGAGTATTTATTTTAAAAATTACATGCCACCGAAATTTTCGTAGATTTTCCTGTTTTATAAAATACCTTCATACACTTTTTTAATACGGCTGTGATAGTTTAAAAGTTTACTACAAAAATATACATTTCGACTTAAATAAATATTGCTTATTACTCACACGCTCTCTAATATATAAAAAATATTTAATATTCATCTGGTTGCTACATAATATGCGATATTCAAAGTTTCATCTTATCCAAATGTCCTTTGTGCCAAAACTTGTGAGAATATCTCCATAGAGTAGAGCCCCAAGTTATTATCATAATTACAAAAATGTGTTTATTTGATTTTATTTCACGTCGCAACAAAGCGACGGATCAACGTGATTTTTTACACGGACACAGTCGACTTGCTGTGACCATTTTTTTATTATATATGAATAAGAAGAAAGAAATGGAATAACTTGTAGAAATACTGGTAGAAATAGAATTTAAATTTTAAATGAAATAGACACAATATAAAAACTGAACATAACACCCTGTTGTGTGTGACGACATTTCAAGCTTGAAAAACTTGCATTGCATCTGTGAATGCGAATAAAGTAACTGCTTTGCGTATAAGTGGCTTTAAATATCTGGATAAACCAATAAATTTGCCACCTTTGGACCCAATTGAGGAGAGATTGGTTTTACTCGACTATCTTTCATTTGAATGTGGCGTCCATGACACTCGGGTAACTATGATATTTTGGGGTAAGTCAAGTATAAATATGTCAGTGGACGTTAACAATACGGTTATTCAATTGCCGAAAAATTGGATGACGAACACTATGATTGTGAATATAAAATCAAAATTAATTCAGAGATCGTGGTCGTGTTAAGAAATCACTTGTCAAGCAGTCACTCTATCAAATGAACGATATTCCTATAAATTGTGAAAATTTCTTTGACTTGTATGATTATTAATAAATTAAATGGGAATGAAAATAATTACATTGAAGAAAATCCAACAGTAAAATCTGAATGTTTAGTAGCTGAATAGATCAATGTTAAAAATCAGATAAATGCTAGAAAATCTATTCTTGGAAATTGCTCCTGGACAACATATTTTACGTACGAATTTAAGACACAACACACACGTTGGGTGAATCTAGATATTTCGTTTTAGAAATAAATATCACAGCGTTTACGATGGCTAATAGTGAAATCAGAAGAAAAGATCACCGTGGAGCGCTACCAAGTCACATTTCACATGTAACGATGAAAAAATTGAGATTGCCGATTATCAAGGGAATGTAGAATAATTTCAAGCAAAGTTGTACAGAAAATGTAACGAGAGCTATGCTACAGGATCGTACATAATACCAAAGTAGCATATGATTGTCGACAAAATGCAAAAAATTGTAAGGGTCACTAAAATTTAATTTTTTGAGAAACTTGTGAGCGAAATGAAAAAAACATTGTTATTACCCGAAGTGTACCACAGAAAAATTTGTTCTGTGAATATCACAAAAATAAAAAAAATATTAAGATGCAACTCAGCATCTAACATCAGCATGTATTGAAAGCAATTCATTAATTATTGTATCATATAATTTTAACCACTGCGAAATTCGCTGTAAGGATAAAATTGAAAAATCTGAAAAAATCGGAAAAAATTAAAGTAAGGTATCTGTCAAATAATTCTTTCAATTCATGAAAAAATTCTCTGACGGCTGTAGTTAAAAATACGGCCTACAATATTCAATTAAAAGTTTTAAATCCTTGATTGACAAATAAAGTCAGAGAGGGTTATTCATCAAAACAGTACGTACCTTAATTTGTTACTTTAATTTATGAAGTACTTTTTTGTTTATTTATGTTGAAAAATTGCTGACTGGTACTAAGAAAAGTGATGGCATTTCTTTCATATTAAATACTGCGGGAGGAAACTCCAACCCGGACAGGAACCGCGCCTTCATTTTTTTTTCCACCATATCATTTCCATTTGTGTCCCAAGCCGGCGTCTAGCGATTGTTTTGCGGTGATAAAAAGATGACTTCATTATAAAGGAACCGTGAGAACACATGTTTACGTCGTTTTTGTAAGCTGTTACCAATTTTTTAGTTGTTTATTTAGTTCAAGGGACGATGTGGATAAAGTGTTTCGAATCTCGCCAATATAATTTGAAAATGTGTTATGGGAATTTTGGGAATCATACTTAATTGTATTATGCACATGTACTATGCACTTTACATAAATTCGCTTCTATTTTCCTGAATTTTGTTCTTATGGGAAAATTACTACAACCATCTGATATAACTTTATTTAACCAATTTTACATTATGCGCAGTTGTGTTTGTATAAGTTTTTACTTTTAATATTGCAAAGATATCGGAAAAGGTGAACTATATCTTTTTTTAGGTATTTATTAATAAATTGTGGTACTCGACAAACTCAAATATTATTTAAAATTTACCAAACAGTAAAGATAAAAAAGAGCCAAATTTTCCAAAGACTGCGGAAAATATTTGTTTTATTGGTTCCGTAGTTATTTTCTTCGATTTTATTATTTCATCTGTTCGTTCGCCCCTTCGTCACAGCCTCTCACTTACTGTAGTTTTAAATTGATATGCATGAAATTTGGAAGTAGATACTCCAATCAGAGACTTTAAGTAATATGCAATGCAATATTCATTTTTTATACATCTCCCCGTAGACGTAAAATGAGAGCGGTTTTTTATCGAGTAGATTGCCATTGGAGAAGCCATTTAAAATAACGCAAATAATTTACCATTTTAAATTTGTTATGTCCATTTAGGTAATATTAAGCTTCATATTGACGTGAAACATGTTCCCCTACTCTAATTGTTAAATCAAGGGTTTGAAAAATCAGGAAAAAAGTCTAGATCTCGGTTTGCTTAATAGGGCGTTTGTATTTGTTGCAACTAAATTATTACCAATAACATTTTATTAACATTTCATCTTCAAACCCCCAGACAGTTAACATCGCAATGAAAAATGTCTGATATCAATACGATGTATTTTATCGGTAACGCAGTGATTGGGTAAATATCTAACAGTAAAAATATGGCCTATTTTGGAAAAGTAGATACCAGTAATGCGAATAGTAAATGTGAATCTTTGATATCCTACCTACATCAATTTCGCCCATATCGACGACACGCAAACACGTTAAGAAGAATGTACTTTGTAAGCTATAATATCGCCGATCAAATACAATAAGATTACACAGTACTTGTTATTCTTTGCCGACTGATCTTATTCATTTCGCTGAACTGCGTAAATAGTCACTAAATTACTTTATTAAAATTTCAAAAAATATTTAAAAAATACTTTCAAGAGTGAACATTGCTAGATATTAATTAGGTCGATAATTATTATGCATTAAGGACTAATATTTAGGCCTATTTTGCTTTTCACTAACGTAATTTTTTTTGAGAAAAACACGACAAATATTCAGTAAATTGGATCAAACACACTTTAATTTATTAAAAGCAATGGCCTCTACCTGACATATTATTTATATCCATTTTAATGAATCATTTGGCGTATTTTATCATTAGCTGAGGTAAATATGAATTTTTAGGAAGAATATTATATTTCGTTAATGTTTTAATGCGATTATCCTAATAAGTTAATGGATTTGTAGAGTTCATATAAGATTCATTAATCTGCGTTACGGCTGAGTTTTTGTTAACAATTTTGTCACAAAATACGGGTACTTGAGAAAGTGGATTTAATTTATTCTGTCAGGAAAAGAGACGAAGCAAAAAGTGTATATCGTAAGGTAGTGCTTACGAAATGGCTTTCCGGGTCTGCGGTACAAATATACATCTTGGGTATGGCTTTAATTGAATAGAAGGTCTATTCATTTGTCATGAAATATGTTTTTCTTTTAGTTTTGAATGAACTATTTACTTTTGCCTTTTACTAAACGGACCTGTGATTGTGATTACCTCTGTAATATAAATACATTCATTTTTGCATGGCTCTTGTTTTGAGTATCAAAAAAATGTCTTTTAGTGAATGTAACATTTGTCCAAGTTTACGTTGTTTTATTTGTTATTGAATTTTTTTTATTTCGTAAATGTAATAAAGTATAGCGAAGGATTCTATATAATATTTTGAATGATATTGTCAAGATTAACGTTGCATGGGGATTTAGATTTTTTTATAACTGCATCTATATGCAGTTATATAAAAATCTAAATCCATCCTATATTGATATCACATGTAATAGAATCAGCAGTATTATTTGACAATGTTTCGCCTTTGCACGCAAATGTTCACGCATAATGCTCAATTTCAAGTGTACTTCAGAATTACGTTGTTCAATATTATTTTGGACATTGTTTATCACTATACTTTTGTATTTTCTGTTTATATTTTTTTAAAAGAAATACAGTACACGTGGTGCCATATAATGTCAAATATATAACAAGCCATAAATTATGGCCAACATCTATATACTTTGTGGTTTTACATTTTATTATTTTTATTTACTTACTTCATTTATTGTTTATCCACTATTTATAATACTCGTTCGTTGTTACTTGTGACTTAAGTTATAATGTAAACGTATAAGATATGTAATATTTAGTTAATTTTACAAATTGTGATTGTTTGAAAGCAGGTCAAAACTGATTTACTTGCTTTCATATTTGCAAAGATTTTGGTATTTTATCCATTTCTTATCCTTTATCCCTCAAATTAACTGAGGTAAATTGTTATTGGATTCTTCTGGTAGACATGTTGTATTAGGTGATTCACTTATAAAACAGAAGCACCACAAACTACCTTTACTTACCTATTATCGATTGACGACATGTTTGTGGTCGTCTTATGAAATGTTATCAACTGGTAACTATATAGATATTACTCTACAGGCAATCATATTTTTATTAACCTTATTGATTTATAATACATTATTAATATTATTTACTTTATCATGATATATAATTTTATATTATGGTCGTCAAAGATATCCATATGATGACTTTATTTAGTATTCATATTATTCCGTTATATTGCATGTTAGCGTTAAATTCACGTCATTTGAAATATATGATAATAGTTGCATATTTTGTACTTATCTAAGTGAAGCTTTATATATATTTTATTATGGTATAACTGGCTTTTATGTAAAACTGTTAATAATTTGTCACTTTTCCACGAAACAATTGTTGTTTACATGTCACATTCATTTATTAAAAAAATTAAAGTATAAATTACATTTAAATTAATCATATTTGTGTTTTAACTATAAACTACTATAGAATAATACCAAATGAAAACTAAGAAATATATATTAGATCACGATTTTTAAACGTAACATTGATCATCGGTATTTACAGTAATAGATGTGTAATATTATATGTAATCTTACAAATCTATTACTACGTAATCCATAAACAAATGGTTAAGGATACTGTAAAATTTTACCTTAATTCATATATCCCCATGTATCAAATTTTACCCTAATTTTTATTTATTTAATTCAAGATAATTGACAAATATTTTTACACTGAGAACAAAATTAATGATAATAAAAGTTAAGTTTACTTGTAGGTGGATAACGAAAAAATTTCGTCGCAGGCTTCAGAGATTATATAAAGGTATTAGTTGATACATATACAAACTGGGTAGTTTAATTATGAAAGAAAAATCCCACATGAACTAAGGAAATACATAATTGAAATTAGGTTTTTTGTTGACTATGATACATTTTCCAAAAGTTAACGTCGTGTAAAATTTTGCAGTTAGAAAAATATATCTGAAACAGTGATTTTTCTTTAAAGGGGAAGCCGATTTGAAATGAAATTTTAAAGGGGTACATTTTAACCTTATTTTGAAACAATATGCTGATTTAGTAATACGTAATGTGATCTTCCAGCCTACATCAATTTCGTCCATATAGACGACACGAAAACACGTTATATTATTAACATAGTAGCTGGATAGCTAGAAGGTGGAAAATTTTATCTCCGCCCTCTTCCGTTTCAATATAGTGTTTGGCAAGTGTTGACCAAAGTAAAACAATTTCATATAGTATTAGTAAATATTTTTAGTTTGTTTTCTAATAGTAGCAAACAAGTTTCAGTTCATCATTCTGTACAGATTATCTGCATTTTTTATTTGTTTATACCATTTTATGATATATTCCTTTTCCATTCAAATATCTATGGTTCCGGTCCTATTGGTTTAAAGATTTTTGTAAATATTTTAAGGAGATTTAAATAGATATTGTCAACAGATTAATATGTACGTAAACGTATATATTATTATTAAGAGATATTTGGGAGTAACCGTAATTATGATGTAAACATACGTGTCGATTTTATTTGGTTTTAAATAAGTAAGCTGAAGTTAAATATATTTTTCAAACGTAAGTCTATAAATATACCAAAAAATGTAAATTTTGCGGATGTGCATTAATATTTTTGGAAACAATTTTTGAATGGGTTGAAGAATAAGTGATGGAAATTTTTTAATGTTTTGTCAGTCTGTTCGTGTTTTGTTTCTGTGGAAATCATGTAAAAAAAAGTATTGACGCTATTCGGGTTAAGTTTTAGAATAACACAATACTTACTTTTCATTTCGTTGCAATTGGTTCATTAAATCGGATGATATGCAAGTTTAATAAATATTGCATTAGTGTAACAATAACACATAAGTACCTAGCTATTCGTAGTTATTACATAACTTTAAAGTGTATTTGTGTATACTAATAGAAGGCCCTACGTGCAGTTTCAATTGCGCCCAGAAATTTGCCATCCCGTCATGCTCTGGTGTAATGAGTATGGCTAAATTTTAAATACGAAGTGGTGCGGGAGAAATAGATGCCTAAGCAAGCAACCCGAATGCGATGCAGACGTTGTTGATCACGTCTGCACATAATATTTTTCGGTTATGCATATATTCCATAATTACTTGGTTTCGTTTCACAGTTTTCGTTTGACAGATCGACGTTTCGGATTAGTTTGACATTTTAATGTGTTATTGATATTTGTAATTTAGTTAATTTGGTAGATTTAGTACCAGACCGTGTAAATTTTTTTGTTACGTATTTTATTATCCATTTACATAATGTATCTGCATTTTAAAGGTGTTTAGAGAAAATATATTTCGGGAACATAACGAAAGTAATAAAACAGAAACCATTGTTTTTGAAATTTTTCTCTATCGTCCTGTGAGTCTAAATATTTGCTCGCCCATCAAGAAAATGACTAAAGTAATTTTGAGGAAGTTTTCGCCGGTGTGTTTTGCTGGGTCTGGAGTAACATATATACAGAAGATGTAGTAAACTGAAGTATCAGTACAAGCAAACTTACTTAAATAATGTTAATGTTTTAAATTGTTACTGCATTGTATAATTAATTTAATAATATTTTACGAATTTATATGCTAATGAAAACGCGGATAAAGTGGGTTTTGAAAGAAATTCTAAATCGTTTTCAAAAACTAAAGAAAATTTATTTACTACTTTTAGGAGTCTCTGAAATATTTGGATTCAGTGTTAAATTTGAAATCAGTTGAAGGCTCATTATTCCTAATTAATTTTTTTTATATAAATTTTATTTACTGAAAAGTACCTAATTAATTTATCTAGATATTTTAACTCTCAGTTCAAGAGATTGAATGTATATTTTATGAAAGAAGTATTTTTTTTGTCTAACGTTTGGTAAACATTATCAATGGACGTAAACATGACTTGCAAGTTTCATTGCTCATATATCGTGCTTTATTTACCTTATCTCCTTTAAACGGAAGATAATAAAAATTACTACGCCACCGTCAAAGCTACGGCGACAGCAGGAAATGAGCCCAGTCATTGCATTATGCAGTAGACACGGGGCGCTTTCGAGTAAAATACATAAAGAAGCGTCTCCGTGGAGCAATTTAAAGACTCGCTCATAAACCATCAAAACGCAAGGCATTCTGTCGTGATCGCTCTTTATCTCCCACTTAATAATGAAACTCGAGATGTATCAATTATTTACAATAACACTGAGGTACCTCATCGGCTGCAAGCGTCTTTAAGGAAGTAAATGGATAGGTGGAGAAAATATTGCAGTTGTTACACGGTTAAAGCCACGGTGTAATGTAGGGTTTCCGTGATAACGCTAATATTGGGCTGGATAAAGCTTATGTTGTATGTGCTATTAACTATTGATATATGAATGGTATAGTTTAAGCTAAGTGGTCCTTGAAATACAGTTTTAACACTAAGTGCTTTGGAAGTTATAACCCATTATAAAGGAATGAATTTAACAAACACTTTACCTCATATTTTAGTATTAATATCTTATATTTTCTGTCCATATTGCAATCGGGAGAGTATATACTTTATAAAGGATTAACTGTGTGCGTGATTACAATGAATAAAGGTTAATATTGAATTTTCAGGCATTTGTATATTCTCTCTATTTATGAAATCTATTTTGTTGCAAACTTAGAAACCTATATATAGTTATTGTTAACCCTTTACGTGTGAAATGATGCAAATCAACTGATGTAATTTCATTTCAAAAATTCCAATCAAATGTTAATAATTAGAATTTATTCAGATTTTTTGAACTTTTTGTTCAAAAAATTAAAGAGGGTTTATTTTTTGTTGAAAAAATTACCAATTTAAAGCTTAATATTTTGCAAACTAAGTTTTCTAACATCGCCGTTTATTTCTTAATACGTTACCTCACGTCAAAAAAAGGAAGCATTTCTCTTCCGGCATATTGATGAAATCATTACCTAAAGCATATAAGTGGAAAAATTAATATATGTAGGTATAACAACGTAAAAGCTCCAAAATGCGTCGATTGACCTAATTATTAGCCACAATGGTATCTTTGTAGTCGCCTCCTGTGACGTTTTAATGAAGTATACTACGTGAAATAACTGGGCGCTAATCTTTTTAATTAATAATATAATTTGACTAAAATTATTTTACCCTTATTATGTTGTAGACTTCCGGATGAATCAAAATTCGTCATGCTTATTGCACCAATTATCAAAAACGCTAAATATATAACAAGGTTTTTTAATTTTTCTCTGCTTCGGTTACATAAATATTTAAAAGTTAAAGGATTATGTTCATGAATATTTGTCTCAGAAGCGAATATACATATATATATATATATATATATATAAACTTTTGAGTAAATTTTAGCTAATTCGTAGGTTCATCTCTACTTATCTCAATAATTTTCAACTTAAATAAATATTATTTATTATAGATTTTCATTCGTGTGTAAGCAACTCATAAAACTTTGTACCTTAAGGCTGAAACATGAAAATAAAATATTATTTTCAAACAATAAATTATGTTAGCATCAATTAGAGATACAGAGGTATAAGTATAAACCAAAATTACCTTACTTTATCTATTTACCACTCAAGCTTCTAAATGCAATATCTTCCTCCCGTTTAATTATAGTTATTGCACTGATTTTTTAACATTATGAAATACGTGGATAAAAAATTGGAGCGGGTCTGACAAACTGCGTATCGTATTTCAGGAAACAAGGGTCTCACCGTTATTTCGTGAAAACTTAATCTTGCTAAATGCTTTCTGAAATATCTGTCCTAGAATTCCCTTCTTTACTGAAATATCAGAAGTTTGTTATATTTGTTAGATAAGAGTTAAGGACCACATACCTCTAAGTGTTTTATTCTAGATCGGAGATCTGGCAGAATAAATTTTATTGGGATTATTTGATTAAAACCAGTTAAATTCATGTCAGAACACGCGAACTTTCCAATTCATGCTTGCAATTAGTTGAACATAATTGAGTACTCTCTTTATTTCGGATATCTTTACAATTCTTTAGCATGGAAGTTAAATTTTTCGAGGAATATCCTCGACTAACCGACAACGTTAGTTTATTTCTTTTTAAAAAATATGGTTGTAAGTATTTTTTTTCGAAAAACTAAAGAAATATTATAACAGCTTCTATCCGAGGCTCATAGGTATAAATTGTTTAATAAATTTGAATAGTATTTGTTCAGTTCTTTGTTAATGTAACGCGGTTATATTTCCTTAGTGTTTTATTATTTATTTTAAGTAATAGATTCGTGAAATATTTATGAGTACTCTATAGTAGTTGTGATAATGCCACTAGTAGACAGACATCAATCTTTTACTTACATAGAGTTATTAAAAACACGCTATTTAATTAACTCCCAGAAGAAGGCCAGAGGAGTCGAATGTGTGGGTCAGAAGTAGCTGAGCAAAACTGCAAATAAAAGCCAGCCTACATTAAACACAATCTTTTTATATATTTCTTTATGACGTTCACTTCTCAAAAAGTCTAAGACAATATTTTTTCATGATATATATTCCATGAATACGGAAGAGATTTTTGGTCATTAATTTTAAAGTATATGTTTAATTTCCTAAGATTCTCAAATAGTATTTTACGTTGTCCATTCTGTTTTACGTTTCTTCCATTCTATTTTAATTTGTCAAAAAGAATGGAAGAAATATTGTAAAAATAAAGAAGGCTGCGCCCTGCAGTAAATAGCCGCAGATAGTTATTTGGAACTTTAAGTTAGTTGTCGTGTGACAGGTCCGAAATTTTATTGTCAAATATTTTATGGAACAATTTTCTTTTCATAATGTTATTACAACATTATTTTACTGCAACTTGGTTTTTAGATAAATCGCCGATACGTTTTTTAAATAAAATTAAATATCATGAAATTATTACTTTCCCTGTAATGTTAATTATAGACATTTTGAAAGCGATTTTTACCAAAACTAAACGACAAATGATTTTATAATTTTGAAATAAATTAAATATTTTTTGTTGAATTTCATGGATAATGCATTTTACGGGACGACTACTTTAAGACAATATTATCTACTTAAAATATACCAGTATATGTGTGCATATACATATTTATGTTCACTCTCTCAAAACTAACGGGGTATTTTTAATTTAATGACAGTAAATAGTTCTATTTTGAGATAAAAATTATTCTGTATTTAGCTCTACGATACAAAACTATAGGCAATAAATGTTATAGGGATCGGTTGAATAGTTCAGGCGAAAGAGTGAAACAAACGTACAAACTCACTTTGCCATTTATCATATTAAATTTAAATAATTATTGTTAATAATAACTAAGCTCCTCGCTAGGATTAGGTTTGTCCTTCATTAGTACTGCATATACTAAGTTTTCCACAATCGATGTTTTGATTGCATTTAATAACGGACAGATTTTTTTTTATAATTACTTGTGATCTATTGTATATTATATTGACGATTGAGTTAAATTTATCATTAAAAATTGTCCTATAATCAGGTAGAACCAGTAGAAGTATTAACCAGTAGTAGTAATCAGGTAGAAGAGTAGATATTGCCAAAAGTTATACGTATATTATATAATATAAATTTTGTTAGTATTTTCCAAGTAAAATTTATTTATTCGTCTATATCTCTACTTTAATGAAGCGGAAGATATTGCTCGACATAATTTCCTCTTAAATTTTCCTTATTACAATTTTACTTTATAAAATTAATTTGCTTCAAAATTTGTTTTACGAAAATAGGCGAAAACAAGTTTTAGTTGTTTTACTTAAAGTAGTTGAGGTATTATTACATATATGAAGCGTAACAAGGCCATGAAAAATTTAATATATTACAATATTTTAACCCATGCAAAGGTTTTTGCTATTTGGGAATAGAAATACAAATATCAGTTTGTGTTTTTGGTCTTTGTAATTTTTCATAATTAAAAAAAGTTCTAGGAGTACTGACAGATTTTAAAGAAAAAACCGAACGATATTTAAGCGAAGGTTTTTTCATGCAGTTTACATTTCATTTTTGTATTGAAATTCTTATTGTTACTGTCCTTCGATTAAATCGATGAATGAAAATCGAAAATTGATGAATGAAAATGAAAATTCGATGAATGGAAATAAATCGGAAGCGGAGAATTGAATGTTTTAAATCTTTCATTTAAAAATACATTCGGAGAGGGTTGTTTTTTAAAGTGATATTTTGACAATTACTTTACACTTACTTTAATAGCTAAAGCGTTCATAGGTTTCTTTTTTCTTAATTTTAGGATTAATGGCTGGTTATAAACAACATCATGGCATCTGGTAGCCATCACCGATATTTTATGAATAGCAAACAGACTGGCAACAATCAAATACAATATAGCTAGAATACATTCTCATAAGAGAATTACACGCTCACTCACACACACACACACACATACACACATACACGTATGTGTGTGTGTGTGTGTGAGTGAGCGTGTAATTCTCCGCGTGTGTTATCATTAAGGAAGTTAACTATATTCGTAAAGGCGTGTTTGTTTTGAGATTTGCTATGTATATGTATATGCCTTGAGAATATATATATATATATATATATATATATATATATATATATATATATATGTATATATATATATACATATATATATATACATACATATATACATATATGTATATGTATATATAATATATATATATATATATATATGTATATATATATTTGCTTCTAAGACAAATATTCATAAACATAATCTTTTAACTTTTAAATATTTATGTAGCCAAAGCACAGAAAAATTAAAAAACCTTGCTATATATTTCATTTTTTTGATAATTGATGCAATAAACATGACGAATTTTGATTCGTCCGGAAGTCTACAATAAGGGTAAAATAATTTTAGTCAAATTATAATTAAGAAGATTAGCGCCCAGTTATTTTACGTAGTATTCTCACAATTAAATGAAACTACGTGATGTATATTATTTCTACTTTCTAAAAGAAAGTAGAAATAATACTACATCACGTAGTTTCATTTAATTGTGAATAATGAATTTCTACGAAATTAACGTCAAATATATTCAATAGTAGTATACTCCATAAAATGTCAGAGGAAGCGACTATAAAGATAACATTGTCGCAAGTAATTAGGTCTCATCGTGGTTTCTAGACTTTTACTGTCAACCTGTATAAATTAGACTATCGGAGCTTTTACACAGCGCATAATATTCTCTTGTTCACCACATGTTAATCAAGTAAAGAGATTAAAAGGATAGTTCATATAAAACTTACGGGGAAAATGCGTCGCATAATATACTAATATACTTTCTAATAAATCAAAACCATACTCATACAGCGGACCTGAAAAACAATTTCCGAAGCGCGACCTCCCGATGTGTACTTTTTACCTCGTATCTTTTTCTGCTAGAGTAAATGAAATCTTTGCTCTAAGGCTCAAGAATTTGTATCTCGAAACAAAATAATTATCAAAAGTCTCTGTAGGAAAGCAGACTGCTGATTTTTTTATATAAACCTTACAAAAATATCAATACCCTTATTAAGATGTTTGGATGAAAACATTATCAAAATATAAACTGCTTCCTAAAAATTACAAAGATGAATTGGGCCAAATAATTCATTAAACAGGATAGGAATGTTTCGACAGGCGAAAGCCATTCCTTTAAATGATAAGCGTTTTTTAAACCCTATTGACTAAATAATTGTTTTGTCTCTTCTGGAAACATTTCTACCATAATTAGAAGAAAAGTAGGTTAGAATATTATGGCTCTTTAAGCGTAATGTTATATTTATCTCTAAATGTATTATTAAGAAATTTTCTTTTTAATAACGATTGCGATATTTATTTACAGAAATGGCTATTTAGAAATCTTAATAATTGTCTTAATCGAATACCTACGCTGCTCAGTGAAATGAAAAAGTCAATCGGTGAAGAATAATAAGTACTGTGTACCTGTATTGTACTTGACCATAGAAATTTTTGCTGGCAAAACACATTTTTTAAAATTTATTTTGATGTCATCGATATAGGCAAGATTGATATAGGCATTGAAGTTTTACCTTTACCGAATTTAACACTGATATCAATTATTAAAAGATGTCAGATTTCTACGATACAAATGTGGCCAACCGCCTCGCTACCATTAATATATGTATCGTTTTGATATAAGTTTTTCGTATTTGTAATATTGTTTTGCATACTTTAAGTAAATTGTTTTTTGTATCCTATTAATTGTAGCAAATGCCAATGACCTACTAAATAAAATTGACTAAGCTGTTATCGAGACCACAGTGGTACATATTTATTGAAAAATTCTAATTAAATACTAACATCTAAAATTTTATCAAACTTTTGAAATTCCTATCTGAAAAATTAGAAGACATAAACACATTGAACGTCCATTTGTTGCAAAACATTTGGCTTCAATTAACTTTTATGGTGATATGCTTAAAAGTATATACATTGTGTTACACAATAATTGAGATCTCCATTTAAGTCATCTACATCAAACATGCACACAAGTCTTCATGCAAATAAGTTTAAAGTAAGCTCCATGTACATAAATCTAAAAACTGCAGTAAGTGTGAGTATGTGGCAGATAGGTGATCGGATAAACAAGACGAAATTAAACGGATTTACTACGGAATCCAAGTAATCAAACATGTTTTGCATGTTCTTTGAAACAATTTGGAGACTGTAACTTTCCACGAATAGGACATTAGATATAATCTTAGAAAAGTAACAAACACGAACGTATACACAAGCCTATGGTTAACTTCGTTTACATAAATACACACACAGGTTTACACGCTCACTCACACGCACACGTATGCGTGTATGTATCTGTTATAAGAATGTATTCAAGTATTAATATGAGAGGGGCTAAAATTATTTTCTCCTTAGTCGATAAAACCACAATAATAAATGTGACGTATGTATACCTCATACTATCTCCTAAGGGATTGAAGGTTTTGCAATATCTTCTCAATATTTAACGCAAAAATTTATATAAAATATAATAGCGCATAACGTGAAGTTGGCCAAAAAAGATTGTCAGTTCTCTGAAGTTATTTTCAATATAAGGAACCCTTGTCTATTTTTTTCAGTGGAACTGAGATAAACGCAGTGAGATTTTCATAAATTATATCATAAGACACAATTTGTGAAAAAGAAATTAAATAAATATTCCAGAGGCACAATGGCACATTTCAAAAAAATATTAGCCAAATTTTAAAAAATGTTACCTACACCGCCCTTTGAGCGAAATGAACAAATAAAAAATCGCTGAAAAATTTCAAAAGAAAGTAAACATAAAAAATGCATCCACGGCTCCTTTATAATGACACCGTCTGCACCACCACCGTAAACAATCGTTAGACGCCCGCGCGGTATACAAACGGAAAGAATGGTGGACGTAGAATAAATAAGGGCACTGTTATTGCTGGGGCTAGGGAGTCCGTCCGCAGTAGTCGATACCAACGAAAAGTCATTGCTTTAACATGCTTTAACAATAAAATTAAAAATTAAATGCTTTAACAATGAAATTAAAAAAATGAAAGTATTACTATCAAAAATAATCCTCTCCGGATATATTTATCAAACAATGATTTAAAACTTTTAATTACACCTCCGCTTCCGGTTTATTTCACTTGTTGTTTCAGCATATTTTTTCAACACAAGAACTCACGCAACCGTAGTAAAAAGAATTTCACTACGAAAACTGAATATGAAGAGCTACTTTAATTTCTCTAAAATCGGTCAGTACTTCTTGATATCGTTAATTTTAATAAATTGCAAGTACCAAGCAACACAAGTTAATATTTGTATTTCTGTACCAAAAAACAAAAAAACCTAATCAGTTGATAATATTTATACTTTTCATGGCAATATTACGCTCCAAATAAAAAAGAAAAAATATGTATTTATATATAAATATATTTACATATATACATATATATATATATATATATATATATATATATATATATATATATGTATATATGCATATATATATATATATATATATATATATATATATATATATATATTTATTTATATATACACACACACACACACATATACACACGCGCACAGGCATACATATAGTTCGTCTCCCTTATAATTCTTAATTAAAAAACTCTAAGAAAATTATTATCGCGTGGGGTGTAACTCTATATAAATCATGCATTCATTGCAATCATCTATATTTTTTACTATGTTTAGCGATGCATTTTTTTTCTTATTTTATCTTCCGTCTTTACATACAAATGTTTACGTATAATGCATTACGCATTATGCGTTACGCATTTTTCAAAACGACATAAGTTCAGTATTATTTTGGACATTGTTTATCAACATAATTTTTTGGTTGCAGTTTTGTAACAGCAATCTTGACATAAACTTTATAATATTAAATATGCCATAATTCACGGTCGATATCATTTAAGCTAGCAGTTTTATGCTTTTTTATTTTTATTTCCTTATTACATTTAATAAAACATATGCTTTCATGAATACCCTTACGTTTATTGCTAAAGAAATATACATATTGAACATACTAGGTTAATTTTCTAAATTAATAATTCTTTGAAAAGCTCCCAAAAAAAATTTTTACGGTCATGGTAAATGTGATAATATACACACTTTTATTTGAATTCCAAGATTGCTGAATTTTTCGGAAGATATGTTGCATTTGGTTTTGTTGTTATCGAGCGAACTGCCACTGGCTATTTTTCCAAGATTCAAGTACTTCTTAATCTAGTATCGATTGATGGTAAGATTTTTAATTTACTTTTGAAATATCATGAACAAATAGCTGCTAGGCTTATTGAATTATTACCGTTCTAATAATAATATCTATTGCTTATTATTCAATTTATTCCTCCATATTGCACGATAGGATTAAATTCATATCTCACCTGAAACATCTTGTAATCTTTATACTTATCTAAACAAACTTCCCATAATATAACTTTTTTCATTAAAACCTTTAACAATTTTGCGATTTGACACAAATTTAGTAACATTCCTCATTTATTTAGTCAAATATGGGAATGATAAACTAGATTTATATTTGTTAAATTAATCTTATATAAACTGTTACAAATTACCATTGAATATAAATACAAATGCAGGTATTGGAGCACGGTTTCTACTCGTGATTTTTAACTTGGGTATTCACAATAATAGAAAGCATGATATTTTTTTTTACCTCATGTTAATTTAATTTTCGTGCCTAAAACATATTATTAATATAAATTAATAGAAAGAATTTAATTACAAAATATCTAACTTTCAAAAACCAATGACAAAAAAATTCTATACAATTGAACCTTAATTTGTATGAAAGATTATTTTTGCGATTTTGTGCAATGAAAGCAAAATCAATAATAACAGAATTTAGGTTTACACTTCACGCACATTTGTCAGGTTTTAAAAAAGCTGTATTAGTATCATCCAAACAGTCGGTTACTTTCTGCATTGAACCATAGCTTGTGTATTACAAGAAACAGGTTGTGTATTACAAACTACCTCCCAATCTCAAAGGGCTTTGTCACTAAGTAATCTTAAAAAACATGTATTAGATTTTCACCCTTATCGATCGTTGAACGGCATTCGCGTTTAAAAAGAAGCTACTGCATAATATGGGTTTCACTTCTCCGACACTAGAAACGAATATTGAACTAAACGTTAAAATGCAGAAATTTATATTTTCCTTTATTCTGCAAATCGTATACAAAATAAGAATATATATAATTAAAGTAATACCATTTTTGTTGAATATGAGGTTCTTGGAATTTAATTTATACAATTTTGCTATTAGGTAAACCGCATCTATAACACCTTTTGTTCTTGAAATCTTACGTTGACATTAAAGGAAGTGTCAATACAGAATTTAAAAGCAAACCGTTTTAATCGTATTTTTAGATAGTGTGATCGACTAATATCTAATCGGATTACATTCACAAAATAGCTACAAGAGAGTTCGGGTTCATTTACAATGTTGCTATAAGAATCGTGATCGAACAAATATTTACAAAATATCTATAAGGAAGTAAAATATAATTGGGTTATATTACCAAAACGGTTATTGGAAAGTAACGTATTCGATTTATATTTCCAAAGCAGTCATTAGAGAGTAATAATTAATCTGGTTATATTTACAGAATACTTATGGGAAAGTAATAGATAATCGTATAAGAATAACTATAAGGTGGCGGTAGTTACCGTGGTATGTTGGACTGATTACAAGGTTACAGACTGCTCGATTCCAGTGGGATTGACTTATCTGATTGTATGTAACAGATTGTTCTCGTAGCAATAAGTGCCTCATACAGTGAAATCTGTAAATAAATAAATAAACCGATGTTTACCTTCACCCTAACAGGTTATGAATAATTTTGTGAAAGAACTCTTGACTAAAATTGCACAGTGGATCCATTTTTATATAATTGAAAAGAAAAAAACATTTAGGTGAATATAAAAGAGTGATAGAATAAAAATATTATTATTAGAATTTGGTTCTTTGGTTTCTGTGTGTTTTTTCGGGCATCACAAGAGTTTTAAAAAGTTGATTGTACTGGATCTGGGGTAACACATAGATATACCATAAGAAGATATGGTAATTTAACGTTTCAATAAAAGGAGCACTCACCGAAAAAAAGTTAAGTTTTATAAATGCTATATACGGCTAATGTACAGCTAAGTTAATAATAATTTATAATGGTATATACCAACTTAGTCGCGGACACAGTCTGTAATAATTTCTTAATTGTGATTAAGCGGTGAAAAAATTGAAGACAGAATATTTTAAGTGTATTTAATTTTTTTTTCATTTTAATATTAAACTTACTCTCTATTCACTTATTTTGTCTAATTAATTTTGCTTTTAAAATTTTTATTTATTTAATAAAAAATTTCATCGCTATTTCCAGATTTTTTGCACTGCAATCCAAAGAGATTCTACGTATATTTTGTGAAAAGTATTATTTTTTCCCAACAAGTGGTAAACAATAAAAAGAACATAAATGCAAGTTACAAGCTACATTAGTTACGTGTTTTATTTAACTTATCCACTTCCAAAGGGAAAGTTATAAAAATTACTAGAATAAGGCAACAAGCTTTGTTATTAACAAAAATTGTCTGTATGTTAAATGACATGTTTATCAGAAGCAGATACTTTCAAAATTTCATGCACGCAAGTATGAAAATATAGAAAATACGAGGGTTTGACAGACGAATTCTACATATATTTCGTAACGGAACTCTAAGAAGAAGAGTGTGGTACGAAACCTGTCAATTGGCCAAATTATTTGCGTAATAAGATATGTTCATAGTACTACTATGAGCACACTGCATGCAATAGCTTGGTCCTTCATCTCTTTAATTTAATAATTCAAGTTGCAGCTCATACTGTCAATCTTATCGCTTTCATAACTCATATACATACATAACTCATACACATTACATAACTCATACTGCCATTATACAGATTTGTTCATATTTTTGACAAGAGCGATTAAAACTAGGGCGGACTGAACAAACTGCGTAGTAATTTAAAGAGTAAGTCTTTAAATTACTACGCCCTATCTTTTTGAAGGGACGCTAGGTCACGAGATATTACTAAATATTTTGGATTTAATTTTAGAAGACATTTTCAGCGATAAGTGGATGCTGATTTCAAATCACTTTAAAGCTTAATATTTCGCCAAGGAGGCTATAAAATAAAAAAAATAAAACACAAACAGGCATAGACATATATATATATATATATATATATATATATATATATATATATATATATATATATATATATATATACATATATGTGTATGTGTGTGTGTGCTTGTATATATGTATATATATTAGTGAATATTTCAATATTATGACATCTAAAGTCATTATTATAGCACTCCTACAATCTATGCATCAGCTTCGAAAAACGCTGTTTTTTCGTTATTTCAGGCAGAATATGGAAATAAAAGGGATAGAAACATATTTTTTTTATATTTTTCATTATATCCATGAATATATACTATTTATATTCTGATGTAAATATTCAATGTACGCATAATCCATTCTAAATAAAAAAAATTATACATAATAATTTTGATATAATAATAAATGTTAGTGATATACGAGCGAGCTAATTTATTTATTTACAAACAAACATTTATCGTTACATTACAGGTAACCTATTCGTAACGATAAGAAATACATGGTTTAACAAAAATACAAAATACATGAGAACTACAAAAGTAACGACGACACAATTCGACAAGTTTACTTTCACTCATCATAAATAAGCGACCGTAAACAGATGTTTGAGCAGTTGAACACTGCGGGGAATAGCAATGGAGCAAGGGAATAGCAATAGCGGTATAGCAAACAAGTGATGATTGCCTGAACGCAGGAAATTGCCAGGTACGGAGAATGAAAGGTTTTTCCACAGTACTGGGCATTGAATCGTTCCTTTTAATAGTTGGAAGATAAATTTCATTAATGCAACATCTCTTTTGAATTGCAAGGAATGAAAACCTAGCATACGCAAGAGGAAATCGGTTGGAAATAAAAAGCGGAAGTATACCGTCTCGTATACAGACGTCGAAGGAACGTCTTTTCCACACGTACAATTATCAAGCTGCACTTGCTTCGTGTGGGCTCCAAATAAGGGAGGGACCAGAGGTCGAAATCCATTGAACTCTTTACCAAGTATCTATGAATGGTCCAAATAATTTTTAATTTATTTCGACCAGATAATGTTTTTTTAAAAATTAATTCCTTTTGGTACATATTCAAAAGTCATATATGAAAAAGTTGCAACGGATTTAAGTACACAATTGACGACAGTAGTGAATGTGTACTTGGTATGGTTTAGTTAAAAAATAAATTGGCTATTGTCACAAATTTTCACATATTGTTTCCAAACTTACAACCGCTTAACTTACATTAACTTTAAAATATTCTTTTTTGAAATCGTTGTCATTTATTTCTCTCATATTAACAACCCAAAATTTATTTCACCCAAAATTTTTTTTCGGATTCGTTTGTAAGGATGAGACACTTTATATTACACCTAAAAATCTATACAAACTAGTTATCCATCGTTTGAAAGTAAAACTGCTCTGTACTGTAAGTTTTACTGCTCTTACTTTATGAAAACATTTATCTAATGATGTAATGCACTGTTTTGCTAGATGTGTTTCCTCCATAATACATTTTTAACTTTAAATTAAATTTACTTAGTATTCTGTGGACTATGTTCTATATATTATTCTAATAACATAACAATAAATACACTTCATTCTGAATAATTAAACACCACAATATAAGTTTTGCTTCATTAATTAATATAATAAATTTAAATAAGTATTTTGATAAACCTTTTTAAGTAATTTTTATGTCATGAACAAATAGACAAACAAATAAATGAAGCCATTCAATTCTAAGAATATAATTTCTTTTTTTTTTGTTGAGCCTCTTATATGTTTGTATTCAGTTGGCTGCAAAATAAGTTTGAAAATTTGTAATAAAACTTTATTGACACGGTAAATCCTTGCACGATAATTTTAGCGGTGAACCATTAAAAATGATACTATGATTACGAATATTTGTTGATAAATATCTAAATATCTCGTTTATGATCAATAGTATTGCACATCGAAGGTTTGATAGGACGTATTTTTCGAAAATAATTGTAATAAATATAGTAAGACTGAATATTTTATTCTGTTCTGAAAAGAAATTTTCAGAAGACGATTTACGGTCTTGGACCCAATGTTAAACCCTTGTTGGAATGTGATTTCGTTAAATGAGACTAGTTAATTTGGGCTTAAAATAGCCTGTTGGAATTAGTAATTGCAGAAACTAGTTATTCAGTTATGAGGACCATTCATAAACTAATTTGATAAGCAATTATACGGTATTTACCTAATAAAAAAACTAAATCTGTGCATAAAAGGTCAACAAGAAATAAATATTATACCTTTCACTGAAAATTACACGCCACATTATTTAAATGTTAACTAATTTAAGTTCCGCAGGATTCGGTTTCATTTTGTTTTTTCGTCAAATAAGAATTTTTAAATTCACTCGATAAATTTTTTTAATAACAATTTTTATCTGATTTTTTATTTAAATTTAACGCCAAACTGTATTTTTGTAATTAATTCCATGAATTAATTGAACATAACAGAGCGATATTCTCATTTTGGACATATTCAAAATTCTTTAGTACTAATGTTAAAATTTGGAAGAAAAATCCTAAAGCGGCGAGGGTAGTATATTTATTTGAAAAATAATGTCATAAGCTAAATATTTTTAGAAAATTAGGGAATTGGATATTAAAGTAGCTTCTGTCTGAACATCTATAAGATATAAATTAGTACGATTGCATATTTTTCATTTATTATTTTGGATAAGAAGCTGAAGATTCATAAAATATTTACCATACTATTTGACTAATCAAGTTGGATGTAATATTAAAAGAAATAAGGTTTTTATTATTACGCAAAATTTAGGAAAAAAAGCATGCCAGGATTTTAACAAATAAATTCTAAGTAAAGTCTACTTTCACAAACTATCAGAAAATAGGTAAATTCTTGTAATAAAACGTATGCAAATATCATCAAAAATAATAACAAATAAATATAGTTCTGGTATTGTGATTGAAATTAGAAAATCCTTTCCAGAATTAACCTGTCATTCTTATCATAGTTGACATTAAACGACCTTGTTTTCTCCTCAATTATTAAATAGCTGGGTTTTTTTAACAGTGAATATTTCAGCAGGCGGGCTTTAATGGCAAGACGTATCAAAGGAATGTTAGTTGACAGAATTATATTAAAATTCATCACAACAATCTCTGTAAAGCGGTTTCAAAAATGTTTTTCAAATAAAACTAAATTAAACATTTTTTAAACGGGTTTGCTATCTCTTTTTCATTATGGGGATATGTTTTATTTAAAACTTATAGAACATAAATTCTCAGAGTTTTTTCCAAAATTCATTTGTTCCTTACAACTTTAAGCATATAAAAACATATAAAGAAATTACAATTTTTCTGAGGTTCTCTAGTAATTCAACTAGTTAGAAATAAGCACCAAATTCACCATATATTCATTAGATATCCTCTTCAGTGTTTGAAATAGACTTTAATTTAGCCTTAATAGGTATTTATCATTTTAGTTGCTTATAGCTTTAAATTTTAATTGCGAATTCTTAAATTCTTCGGACATATCTTCAGAAAACAATTTTTGTTGGCGTCTCTAGTTGTTCAGGGGCAGGTTTAAACCAAAAAACTCTAGGACGAATTCCAACCTAATCGATGGACCTGATAAAATTGGCTACAGAGATCAAGATTAGAAAGTGTTCTAAAAATATTACTAACCGACCAAAGTAGAAACGCATCGTTAAAGCAGCCAATCCCAGTCGAGAGAAACGAACAAGAAGACCAACCATGTACATCATAGCCGAGACCACAATCACTCTGAGAAGAGTGTGATTATTATCGAGCTTTAGATTATGTCTTGGATCCCATCTTATTACCGTCGGATTAGTGAAATTACTATATTGTCCTGTTAAACTACCAAATGAGTCTGATTTGGGTGATCAAAATGTATAATCGATTTGCGAATATAATACATTTTTTCCACTACTATATTATTTCTCTCCATCCTTTGCCCTCCTCAGTATCTGTCTTGCAAGTAAATGTACATTTGTTAATTTGCAAATTTTAGTAATTCGTATTTAATGCTGGGAATCACAAAGGTGATTCCCATCGGAAAGTGTATCTATTCATTATATTTATTTTTTTTGATTAATACAAAGAGGCTCTATAAATGTAAGTATTACTTTAGACGAAATAAAATAAAAATACTAACGATTTTTTCAGAAAAACAGTAAAATTATCTCTTTTTCTTTCATTTACTCGAAAACGAAATTAGAGAGAGAAAGAGTGGAATCCTAAAAAGTCATTATTTTTTTTAATTGAGTTGTTCTAATATCTACTTAAATAAAGCCCAGCCATAATAGACGAAATAAAGTCCAATCATACTCATGATTCCGAAAGAGATGAAACCCTGTACATGTCTCAAAACCATCATCTGAAATTAAATGTAGAAAATCTCCATCACCTAATCGATAGTGCTAAAAATTTTATTCTGGGTCAAAAGTCACAATGCGGTTTTTCATAAATATGTTTTAAATTATATGATTAGTAAAATATTCAATTTCCTACAAAAGATATTGTTTCCCTTTTTCCTACAGGTGATCGTCTATGAGTTGTCACGATTTGAAATATTGTGAAGACTAATGTCCATTTATATGCAGCATAATAAGTCATTGGGTCTTGAATGAAAGCAAAAATAACGAAGTTGGGTTTACATCTCTACATTGCAAAATACAATTTTATCCATATATTTTGTCACTCGTATTGTATAATATTCTATTATATGGCGCACAAAGGCTTAATAAATTGGGCGTAAAATAATTACAGCAGACAACACAAATAAAATAGTTTTATTTTTTACCATTTGGACCGTTCTGCCAAACAACGGCCGATATTCTCCAGAAAAGTAAAATAAAAGTTTTTAAATTTTGAAACGACGTAATCATTTACTTGATTAGCCAAATTTTCCACAAAAATAGATGCTTCTCCACATATCATTCTTAGTAATGGAATTTGTTTGCTTCTACCTATAAATAGAGACCTAGAAGAAATTATTCTATTAACAATTATATATATTTATTTTTATGAACGATACAAGTTTCAATAAACTAGCGTAAACGTCTTGTCTCATTCAAACATCTGGTGTTGCCTACCAACATTTTTATCAGGTTTGGTAGTTAATTGGATACCGAAAGTTAGGAATAGATGTAGAGTTACAACTGTTTAGAGCCAACTCCCGTCTGCTATAGAAATACCTGTAAGAAGACGAAAGAGGAGGACAGAGAAAGGAAGAAAATATAAGCCCTGCATTAAAAGTTGATGGTGGCCCCATTATTAATAATCAACAAAAACGGTTCTTGTTTTATTATTAATTATACTATTTTTTTTAATCAGGAGACCTTAATACAAATATGTTCTCTATCAGTCAGTATAAGCCGTCGATTATACCTATAGGTATAATCGACGGCTTATACAAAACGTAAAAAAATCGCCACGTAATATTCTTGGAAGGCGATGCGGAAGAGAGAATTATTGAAATCATTTTATATTACGAATAAGCTTTGGTAGGAAAAAAGTATAAAATTTCCTTTGAAGAAAATTATGAGATCTACAAATATTGAAATAACTACTTTTCAATGAAATTTACCGTTTAAGAGATACTGAACATCATTTTCGTACTTTTGACTTTGAATAAAATTATTAATAGGACTATAATAGATGGGAATTTCCCACAATGTATGAATGATGATTAGAAGACCAAATGTCATATTTATTAAAATTTGGCTATAATTAATGTCCATTTTGACTGAATTTTTCCATCTTGCAATATTTTTTTCACTTTTTTAAGGGTTGTTATTTTGTTTAAATATATTTGTGGCTATAAAATTATAAAAATTGAGGCCAAAAATATTGATTGTTATACGAATTGTATTGTTCTTTCGTAATTGTTGTTTAAACCGATAAATGAATGGGATAAAATTTAATAACAGTGCTTGTGTTTTTTCCATAACATTTATTTAATATATTGCGGTCGGAAAATTAGTTCCTACTAGCAGAATGGAAAGAAGGAAAGTAAGAGGAACAGTATCGATCATAATATTACCATATCATCTACATAGCTAAACACGGAGCCATGTTATGTAATATTGACAACTAAAAATGTTTTCCCCCAAACGTTCCAAACTCACAGAATTGAGAGGAATGACATAATAGGAACGAATATATCAATCATTTATGGACGAAATTGTAGCAACGTTGCTAATTGAAATTATTTTTGATATTCTAAAACTTCGTAATTTTTTAAGGAAGAAAATAAAAATTAAAGTAATTTTTTACCGTCATTGTTTTTATATACTAATTCGACAAACAATTGAATTTGCTGTTCCGAAATGAAATATTAAAACGTAACATAAACGTAATAATAATATAAATTAGATATTGAATTATAATTCAATTAGAAACATAAATGTTAGTGTCATTTTACATCAATTTATTTTAAAGACTGTTTTTTTTTAGTTTAAACAACATTCGTAAAGGTAATGAAACAATTGAAACCGAAAAAATTTAGTATATTAAATGACATATATAACTGAACGATTTAATTGAGGGCATTGCTTTCATATATATATATATATATATATATATATATATATATATATATATATATATATATATATATATACATATATATATATATATATATATATACATACATACATACACGCACATATGATTTAATATAGGGGTTGCTGTTTTCGCAATTAATTTATACTTGCACACGAATATGATTTATTAATTACAAAAGGAAAATGAAATTATAAAAACATTTGAAAAATGTATATGTATGATTTATGTACACATGCTATTAGCATAAAGGGTAAAGTCATCCACCTCCCGGCCGTTGTTTTTATCAAGCGCCATAACTTGATAAAATCAGTATAATGTTACTTTGTTATTATTTCAGCGGTACGGAGATGCCATTTTGTTGAGACCGAACAATGTAGGTACTTGGACAAATGTGCCTAGAATAATAAATATAGTTTCCTCTAGGAAAAATAGATTTTCCGTGCTTTCATCGCTTTGCCTTATTGCCTAAAAGGAACGAAAATTATATTCCATATTTGTTTAGTTTTTCCCGGTACCGCAAATAACCCAAAAATTTTGATATGAGATTGTGGATATCTCCCCTCTTTATTCAATATATTTATTGAACCGGATGTTATTTGCCATAAATAAGTATAAATACATAGAAACATAAATGTTGTCACATTCTGTTGATGGGTGAAAGAGGTGAGACGCACCATTTCCTTCCCTGCCTTTGTGTTAAATGTTTTATTATTACTGCCGTGTTCGCAATTTACGTACATATTTGAAATTAAATTCCATCGTAAAAATTAACCGCCACTGTAATATATTTTTTGTTACCTTCTGTATGTATTTAAGAATGATTTTTATTGATAATACTTATTGAATAACTTGTAAGGAGGTAAAAGTGGACATTGCACTTCGAGCGACTCAGGGTAGTTGTATTTGTTCGGTGTTATTTTTTTTGTAATATTCTCACATAACACGTACAATAATTCTTAGCATAACCTTGGATTACATGACAACGGTAGTAAAACGTTCATAATTACAATTATAAAATTAAATTGATTTAGAAATACGGAATATTTGCTTAGTATCAGTGCTAAACATTTCTATTATTTTACAATATATAGTCCGAAATTTGATCTTATCCATAACTAACTTCAGAATATTTCAAATTTGAACTTTATTTTATTATTCTCAATTAAATTTATTTACTATTAATAAAATAATATATATTAACTATTTATAAAATAATTAATTATATTGATAATTAAAATACGATAATTAAGAATTTTTATCTTATCATGTTACTAATATTTTGTACTCTTTTGTCCTTATCTCTAATAGGTTTTCTTCATAGTTAAATTTCATCATCTGTGAATTTAGTTTTCTATGTTTGAAATGGTTTCGTAAATATATTAAAGATTGTTTATATAATAGTTAGATTGTTTTGAAAATTTCAATTTAATATCACAAATATTTAACAGTGTATGCTAATTACTCCGCTGGTACTATTCTAAATGATATGTAGAACAGCTCAAGCTGTAGGGCTGTAAAACAGGTTTATATTAATATTCAATTTAAATGAATTCTCCGTGGTCTACCAGAGTCAATTTTATGGCAATAGTTACCAGGTAAGAGTGTAAATAAATTACTATGACATTATTACAGTCTAAAGAAAAAATTAAGGGAAAGTTTTGGAAACAAAAGAACATAAAGAGAAAAATAACAGTCGCAAAAATTATGGACTCAAAAAAATTGTCAAATAATAAATACATGTTGGTATATGGTTCAAACATCCTTATCCCAAATTAAAAAAAATAGTTCTGACCTATAATTATAGAAATAACAATTCAATGTTTCAGAAGATTAAACCGGTTTTCATTCGTTTCAAAACTTGTCATTTTTTTTAAATTTTAAAACGACGATCATAATATACCGCAATTGAGACTGTATCTTCCAACTTTTAGCGGTTTTGTCATTATCGTGACATACAGACATATAGACAGGCATACGAGAACAATGACAGATATATAGACAGGCATACGAGAACAATGGCTTCCTTATCAAAGATTAAGACTTTAATATAAGACTTACAATAAGTTTTTAATATCATATACTTAATTTTGTTAAGTTATTATTGTTACTGCAATTTTAACTTACCTAAAGTTAAAAGAAGAGAATCAATCAAAGTTCTTACTGGATATTAAGTCGATTTATACAATTATTAAAAGATAGCGCTATACGGTTTTAATACAGATAAATTTCTAAAATCGGGTAGTTAAGTGAAATGTGTATTAATGCTTTATTTTAACTTCAAGATCAGTATGACATAAAAATTTAAAGCTTAAACGCAATGCAGGATCCACGCGCAAAATAGCGATCCATATAATAGTAAAGCCACAAATAAATATGTTTACCTTAGGCCTCATTTAAAATTCGCCTTGAACGATTTCATTTTACCTAACACTCAATAAATTTGCTCAAATGCACCCGGGAGTCACTCGAGTTATCTGCCTTCCTCCTCGCCGGTGGGGCTAGGTCGACCATTATATACCGAAAGTGGGAATGAACTGGTGTATTTTGCGAAATACTTCGTACGTGTACTTCGTGACATTTTACCGCGCTTTCTTTTATCTCAAGTACATTCTGTCTCGTTTATGCATTCAGATGACGTTATCGTGTTAGATTTTCCTTTATAAAACATATCTCAGAAATTGCTGTTCAAAATTTACAACTTTTTAACTATTTGGCAATAACATTTATTTGTTTGTTTTAGATGCATTTAAAAAAAATTTTCTCATTAAAAAATTAATTCATGAAACCATTTTAGTCGAGTAAAGAAATAAGCGAAATAATGTTGTACAATGAATGCTTTTAACCGATGATAATCATTAGTCGCATACACATTGGAAATTTCTGGTAGTTTTTATTTTCATGTAAAATTCTTTAAACTTTTTTACTTATGAAACTGTGAGAGGTTAATTTATTTAACAAAACTACTACTATGTTCAAATTTTGAAAAAGAAAATAGCCACAAAGGGCAATCACAGAAGAATTAATTTTTTTGCAGGTTTTCGTATTGCATTTAACATGTTCATACTTTATATTAATGTAGTTCTAACGGTTTAATTGTTTAATTTCAAAATGTACTTCGATTCCATTCACTTAAGTTTCTTACAATCAATAAATTTAAAAATATTTCATAAGTTTCAATTCTATATAGACGTTGTAAGCAACAAGCAAACAGAAAAAAATCTCTTTATGAAATAACAATTATTTTCTCTTCTTTATTGTTAATTGAAAATGGAACAACTAACTAATTACGAATAAAGAATAGCATGTCGTTCATTTGTTTCTTAAAAAATTACACACCAAAATTAGTCTAAATGTATACTTTCTACTCCATTTAAATGTACCATACACGTGTACCGAGACGATTATAATCAAACATTACATTTCTAAGAAAATAAAAATGAGTATATCAATTGTTTTATTTTCTGTTTCTTACCCTCGTCTTGACTTAGCTAACGTGTTAAACGTGCCGTAAAAAGGAGTGACGTGTTCCAATCTCAGACCGCTTTATCGTTTTTACTTCTTTACCCATTTTTTTTGGTGAAGCTTAACACTGGGGAGGATACAGATTAATACGTAACCTCAGAATTACGTCGAAACTTCACATTTTGTTATTTTTTAATGCACAATAAAGACGGAAGCTTATATCACGTAAGATATAGACTCGTAAGAAATAACGACTCACGAGCAACTATTGTATTTTGCGTATGTTTTCCGTTTACGAGTCCAGGAATAAGACACGACCGTAGGTGCAATTATAACAGCTCGCAGCTTAGGGTGTAATATTAAATATTTTGTTGGGTGTCAAAGCTTGCCTTCATACCGCAAATTGATACATAATATAATAATTTGATTATTTACATTTTTACATATTGTTTTAACTCTGTTGCTTGTAAGTAAATGTTTTAGGCATTCAGTCTCGTATTTATATCGATATAACGACACTGCCTATTGTTACACCATCTAATTAATTTTTATTAGCATTAAAATTTATCTCACATTGCATTTTAGATATGTCCATGCATAAACAGCCAATGATAATTTTGCTCAATTATGTATGTCATCGCTATTATGTTATCTCTATTTGGTAAAAAGGAAAATATCTTTGGAAAAAAAACAAGTTTCGTTCTCATCCTTATGTTTTGATTAAATTTGATATTGGTTTAACTTATTGACTACACAAAAAAGGATAATTTGTATTTATTGAAACTATGCTACTGAAATAATATTTTTTCGTATATTTATTCAGTCAGTATTAAAAAGAAATTGTTGTAAATAATTAGTAGTCGTAGTGAAAATAAATTATAATTGGCAGAAAGTTGGGATTTATACGTAATCTGAGATGCATTTCAGGACTAATGAAAGCAACTCCCAAAATCATAGCCATAAGAGTGTCTCGTACAACTTTAAAATTCATTTGAGTTTTTAGAACTTCATATCGCAACATTAAGGAAGATAAAGGAGAACTTAAGGACTTGGGTTTTTTTCTACCATTAAAACTATTTATAATGTAAAACACTGAATTTTTTCTCATAGTTTAACTTCCGGCCGCTCTTGTTATTTTGACATTTTTGAATGAGGGTATTAACCGGTTGTATGAGGGTATTAATTAACTCTAAGCTCAAATACTTGGACTTAAATATGTTTTAAAAAGTTACATATTCTGAAATGATTGAACGGATGCAAAAGCAATTTATACACACCAGTTAATATTGTTTCAATAGGCCCAAACAGACTATTCTAATGCAATGTACTCATTTAAATACCTTACTCTCCATGAAAAGTGTGTTGAACTCGGAGAAATTGTACTTTTTGATATTATATATATATATATCACTATAATTGCACAAGTATTGTGAGACTTTCAGTTTTCATATCGAAAGAGAGCGACCCAGAGCTCCGCGTTCCTACAGCTCGTGATAATGGTCGGTTGATCGCGACTGAATACTCGACTATTCTCATGTAATGTACTCATTTAAATACCTTACTCTCCATGAAAAGTGTGTTGAACTTGGAGAAATTGTACTTTTTTATATTATTTACGTCACAGACACTACAATTGCATCGATATTGTGAAAGAGCGACCCGCAGCTCTGCGTTCCTACCGCTCGTAATAATGGTCGAATGATCGCGACAGAATACTATATTCGCCCGACAAAGATCGATATCTCAATACAAATAGCATTACTGTTAAAGTGAATATGCAATTTTCATACCCCTTACTATTTTGTTATCTGTCTTCCTATTTTCACGGTTTGTTCAATGTTTGTTGTTCATTTGTAATTATTCTTTTTTTTATTATTAATATTTTTCCTCCATTATTATAACTTTTCTATTTATTTTCCACATAAGTTGTTTTTTTAATATGATATTATACCATTTAATTTAATGCACCGTGAATGAAATATTTATCATTTTTTTATCATCAGTGTATGGTTTGTAATGTTTATACGAATTCTAGTTTTTCCATTTCCCCATGATTTGTAGCCTTTTTCACCCCACAAGTGCTAAATAAATCTTATTTGAGCTAAAAACTATACAAAATTATTCGGTACAAAAATATAATTTTTATGAATAAATACTACTAATTCCATTTTTTTTACAAGATGTATGTTAATAGAACTTAAAGAAATTTGAAAAGATTATTTTTAAAGAAAAATGAAAAATGAGATTTATGAAGTACAAAAAAATTAACGTAAGATTGTGATCGAAATGCCAAAAATTGTAAAGGTCACTAAAGTGTAATTGTTTCAGAAACAGGTAATCGAAATGGGAAAGCATTACCATTACTGTGATCAATGGATGCCCAGAAGTGTACTACAGAAGAATTTGTTCCGTGAATACTGCAAAAATTAAAAAAATATGTTAAGATGCAGCTTAGCATCTAACAGCAACATGGGATGTATTCAATGCGATTCATTAATTATTTATTCATCATTAATTATTAATTATTTATTAATTATCATATAATTTCTACAACTGGGAAATTTACGGATTAGAAACATGTCAATATTTAGAACATAAAAATCAAACTGAAAAATCTAAAAAAATTTTTAAATTAAGCTTCTTTCAATGATACAACGAAAGAACCACTTTCAAATAGTGTACGAATTCCAATAAACAAAGGTCAAGATGCATTAAATAGCATAGATATTGAATGTATAGAAAAGGTATGAAACAATGAATATTCAATCATTGATTCCCGAGATGTATTGATTTCATCTAAAAAATCCAATAGTCCAATAAAATATTAAACAGATATTGAATAGTAAAAATATTATAGACATTACCGTTAAGCCAAGTCTTTTATGCGGATTTATAATGTTAGGCAAATTAACATTAGACTGCATAAGGGAGCCCCAATACACAGATGTGAGAAAATGGTGTTATTTTCACTTGTTTAGGAAATTAATAAAAATCTTATTTTATTTATTGCACATTGATAACTTGTGAATAATGCCTATGATAACTAAATTAACATACAAAAGGAGGCTCCTGTAACAAGAAAGAAAGCTCACTAATATCTGACGAAGGCAAATTATTATTTATTTATTTATATGAATAATATGAAGTTCATATTTATTATTAAATGCCGTAATGACATAGGTAACACAATTTTATCTATTTGCCTGAAATTTATAGTTTCCGAATTATAGTATCTGCAAAGATATGTCTTCAGGGTCGCATTTTCTTTGGCAGGGCCACCCGGCCGATAGTCAAGTAAGAGGTTCATCAAATTGACATCAAAAAATAAAGCAAAATCGATTCTCTTAAATCGTTCCGTTTATTTCATGGAAAATATTTCCGTTCAGCGCGACGGAAATTCATGAAACAAACTTCTGGCGGCTACAGGATGCAGCCTGCATTATTTCTTCTAATTAAAAGTTTTAAATCTGTGATTGATAAATAAAGTCGGAGAGGGTTATTTATTAAACTAGTATCTAAATTTATTACTTTATTATATAAAGCATATTTTGTTTATTTATGTTGAAAAATTATTGACTGATACTAAGCAATATGGTAGCGTTTGTCTGATATTGACTACTGCGGGAAAATCCACTCCGGGCAAAAATAGTACGCTTACTTATTCTGTCTCCACCATATTATTTCCTTTTGTGTACCACGTCGGTGTCTAACGATTTTTTGCGGTAGTGAAAAGATGACCTCATTATTACCTTTAATGTTTACTTTTTTTTTGTAAATAGTCAGCAATTTTTAGTCGTTTATTTAGCTCAAAGGTCGATGTGGGTAACGTGCTTCGAATTTCGCCACTATTATTTGAGAATATGCTTCGGTGATTCTGGGAATCATACTATTGTGTTACGCATATGTCTTTAGATAAATACTGCTCTATTTACTTTAATTTTGTTCTTACTGGAAAATGACAATAACCATCGGATTTAACTTTGTTTTAACCAATTTTACGTTATGCACTATTGTGTTTTTTATCAGTGTTTGCTTTTAATATTGCAAAGATTACTGAAAAGATGAACTGTTGCGATCAGATATGAGATACGCATTTGTCTTGTTTAATAGGGTAATTTCATAAATGGGGAAAGAAGGAATCTTTTTCACACTGGAGTTTTGAGAAAAAAAGCGTTTTTATTCTTATACGCAAATTTATACTGATATCTGTATCAATTTTATTTGATATATTAAATAAAGATGCTAAATTAACAAAATAACAAGATATCGAGGAAAGGATATGCAAGTATTAATTGGGTTTAGTTTTAGTTATAACTTATACTCTATTCAATATATATTACTATAAAATAACCATAGGTAAGTTTTGCTTCAAACTACTATGTAACTGCATTATTTGATTACTATTAATGTAATTGATCTTGCTCTAGTAAGCTCAGTAAATAACATTGAAAGTGTGTTTATTTTTTTAGGTTTATATTAATTCATTGTGATACTCAATAAACCAAAATATGATTATAATTTACCAAACGGTAAAGAAAGAAGTGAGTCAAATTTTCAGACTATAAAAAATATGTGTTTTATTGGTTCCGTAGTTATTTTTTTCCATTTCTTTATTTCATTCGTTCGTCCGACCTTCGATTACAGCCTCAAACTTTCTGTAGTTTTAAATTTATATACATGAAATTTTGGTAGAAATATGCATGAAATTTATAGACATGACATTTTGGTGATTTTTTTTTAGATACTCCGAACAGAGACCTCAATTAATGTGCAACGCAATATTTACTGTTTTTACATCTCCCCGTAGACGTAAAATTAGGGCAGTTTTTTGTATCTTATATCAAGTGTGTTGTCGTCGGAAAAGATTTTTAAAATAAAGTCGGGTATCCATTAACTATTGAAAATGTTTTGAGTCTCTTTGGGCAAAATTAAACTTCAATTTAATGTCAAACGTGTTCCCTCCTCCAATTGTTCAGTCAAGCATTTGAAAATTCTTAAAAATATTCTAGATCTCAGTGTAATTAATAGGACATTGGCATTTGTTGGAAATGAAACATTACCACTAAAATTTCATTTACATTTATCTTTCGACCTCCAAATAGTTTAAATCGCATTGAAAAATGTCTAATACCAAAATGATATGTACTTTAACGGTGGTAAGTATTTCATCGTAGAAATCTGACCTGGTTGGAGTAACAGATATCAGTATTAGGAAACTTTTTACACACAAGAAGTAATTTTTTTGCACACACCATATTAAAATATATACAAAATGTGAATAAAAATATCATTAAAATTCAAAAAATTCTTGTGCCATCCATAAATTTATAATGTAACGATACTTTATAATTTTACCTTAATTTCTATGCAAGTTAATTATGCAAATTTTTACATTGAGATTAAGATGAATAATAACAGAAGTTAAGTTTATCTGTAGAAGAATACCGAAAAACTCTCACTGCGTGTTTCAGCGATTAAAGATAAGTTTTAAAAGGTCTATATTATTTTATACCGATCCTACAATCAGTCGTTTTTTTGCATTGAACCCTGGGTAGTTTATTTCTGAAAAAAAAAAGAAATATATGAACTAAGAAAATATATACATACACACACACACACACACACACACATATATATATATATATATATATACACGATCGAGTAACAGGTCATGTGGCCTTATTTAAGAAGTAGTTGGGATCCTTATTTAAGAGTAGCTACAAGGTGGCAATTTTTACTTCCGACCTTTCAGGTTTCGACGTATATTGGGCAAGCGTTGACTGAAGTAGTACAATATTTGTTATGTAATAGTATTATACATTTTCATTTTGTTTCCTAATAGTAGCGAACAAATTTCAGTTTGTGCTTTTGTAATTATCACGTGCGTTTCTTTTCGTTTTCAATATTTTTGTTATATTTATTTTAGTCTAAAATGTCAATGGTTAGTAATGTAAGTAAACTAAAGTTTATATTACATTTTTTCAGACATAAGTCTATAAATATAACAGAACATGTAAATTTTGTCTACGTGCAAATTCAATTTTTTTTGGAGAAAATTATTGAATGGACTGAAGAATAAGTAAATTTTAGAGATTTTGTCAGTCATTATTTAAAACAATTGACCCAATTCGGATCAAGTTTTAGAAATATATATGTTAGTTTTATTTCCAATATTTAGTTTTATTTCCTTGCAATTGGTTTATTAAATCAGAATATATGCGAATTTAATCAACATTACAATTGTACAATGATAAAGAAATACCTGGCTTATTGTCGCATGGTTATTACATAAATGTGTAGTCTACTTATGTACATATGTCAATAGATGACCTTACTTGCAATATAAATTATGCAATTACATTTTTCATCCAGTTATATTTCGGTGTAATGGGTATGACCAAAGTTGAAATACGGAGTGGTGCGGGAGAAAGAGATGCATGAGTAAGTAACCCAAACGCATGAGGGCAGGCGTCAATATTGATTGCCTTCCGCACATAACATTTTTCGACATTGCGTATGTTTGATATAAGCTTACTTAGTTTCATTAATTAGTTTGACATTTTAATGTGTTGTTAATATTTGTAATTTAGTTAATTTGGAAAATTTTGAAGCAGGCCCTATAAATTTTATTGTTACGTACTTTGTTGTCCATGTGCATAATATGTTTTTAGAACTGATCTATGTGTATATAGAAGGAAATTACTATTTTGGAATTTATGTCTCTTGACCTGAGGGTCCGCCTATTTGCTTGCGCATCAAGAAAGGATGGCTAAAGTGATTTAGATGACGTTTTCACTGACTTATTTTATTACGTCTAGAGTAACATATAAATAGAAAATATAGTTAAATTAAAGTTTCAATACGAAGCACATTTACTTAAATAATGTTAAATGTTATAATTGTTGTCGTATATTTAATAATATTTTCTAACGTTTAACGCTTAATGAAGTCGAGGAGAAAGTGAGTTCCAAAGAAATTTGGAATCCTCATGAAGAAATGGAAAAATTTTAGTTACTACTTAAAGGAATATACAAATTTTTTTGAATAGTATTAAATTTGAATTCTGTCGAAGGTTCATTTTTTTTCATAAAATATTTATACATTCAAAAGTAAACTTCATTACTCTCTCTCGATATTCTAACTCAAAGTTGGAGAGATTCAAAATACATTATATGAAAGAAGTGTGTTTATTCGCAAAAACTGATAGATACTATAAAATAACATTAACGTAAGTTACAAGTTACATTGCTCATAAATCGTGTTTTATTTAACTTATTTCTTTCTGAATGTAAAGCAATAAAAATAGCGAGTAAAAGAAGCGTCTCAGTACACCAATTTAAAGACTCCCACTCATAAAGCATCAAAGTGCAGCATAAGTCGCCCTGCCCGCGTCTTACCTCGCTCCTCATAATGATGGAACTCGAGATGTATCAATTATTTACACAAACATTGGAGTACCCCATCGGCTGTAAATGTCTTTGAGGAAGTAAAGGGAGAGACTGAAAAGATATTACAGGCGTTGAAGGGAAACCGTGATCTAATATAGATCTAATCCAGTGATAACGGTAATATTGTGCTTGATGAAGCGTACGTGGCATGTACTATTAAACATATATATATATATATATATATATATATATATATATATATATATATATATATATGTATATATATATATATATATATATATATATATATATGTATATTTATATATATATATATATATATATATATATATATATATATATATATATATATTGGACCTTGAAACAAAAATCATAAACGCAGTACGTAAAAAATTATTATTCCTATTTCTTAATAAGGGATCTCATCTCAAAAAACAGCAAGCATTTTTGTTGTACATTAATTGAGATCTAGATGAATACCTAAGCATACACTTGGAAAATTTTATATATATTTAGGTATAACACCGTAAAAGCTATGAGGGCACGGTTCATTTATATGATTGACAATAAAACTCTGGAAAGCACAATGAGACAGGAAACGCGTCTATTGACTAAATTATTTGCAAAAATGTTATCTTCATAGTCGCCTACTTTGATGTTTTTATGGCGCACACTACATGCAATAATTTGGTACCTTTTCTCAATTAATAATTCAACTTGACTGAAATCATTTAACCCTTATTATATTGTAAACTCCTGATTGTATCAAAATTGCTCAAATTTTTTTTTCATTATATTTAAACCACACGTTATCAATAAAATTAAATATTTAACAGGATTTTTAATTTTAACTCTAATTTTGTCTACATAGACATTAAAAACTTAGAAGATGATGTTTATGAATATTTGTCTCAGAAACAAAATTTATTTACAAATTATAAATGTATATTTATACCAAACTATAAATCGATTGTAGCTGATTTGTAGTTCTGTCTGTAGTTCTCTCAATAACTATTTAACTTAATTAAATATTATATATCGTGGAACTTCCTTTTAACCAGTTCGTCCTTTTAATTTTTGTTGTAAACGTAACACAAAAAACCTTGTATCTTAAAAATGAAATATACAATGAAAATCTTATTTTCAATCCACAAACTATATTGGCACCAATTAAACATATAAAGGTACATATATACAAATTATTTTTTTTATTTATTCTTTATCTATTTATAAACAATTCCCTTAACTGATTTCTTTACAGTTTGACATACGTGGTTAAAAATTGGGGCAGGTCTGACAAACTGCGTAGCGCATTAGCGACCTTTATCTCGCGAAAAGATCGTCTTGCTAAATGCTTACTGAAACATCCAGCCTAGAATCCTCTTATGTACTTAAATATCAGAAGAGTGTTCTATTTTTGATTATATTAGATTCGATAGAATACAGAATATTGGGAATGTTTTATTAATATTGGTTAAGTGCCTGCCAGAAAAAGCGAACTTTGTATTTCTTACTTTGAATTAGTTTAACATAATTGAGTATTCTTCTTATATTAGGAATCTCTATAATTCTTTAGCATGGAATTTAAAATTCTGAAGGAAAATCCTCAACTGACCGGCAAGGTTAATTTATTTTTTTTTAAAAATATTGTTCTAATTAAAAAATATACCTTATTTTTTTTTAAATATTGTTAAATATATTTTTTTGGACAAATTAAGGAAATATCACAATAGATTGTATTTGAGGCTTATAGATATAAATCTACTATACAAATTCATTTATTGCATTTGTATAGTAGATTTTTCACAAAGTTTTAATACACTTGATCTTATGGAGTTCCCGGTGTTGTGACATGACAAATTAAAATGTCCTTAATTTTACCTTGCTTGCAAATATCAGTAATATGATTGTTGAAAGAGAAATATCTGTCCACCACTACATTGCAGCCCACATAATACTACTACTACTAGCCAACGCCCACCCTTGGCATGTCTGCCATTAGGTGGCGCGCCGACCAGTAGAGAAAAGCTGTTTTGTAGGCAGGGTGATCATCAGGGGGCGCCCTCCTCTCCCAATCATCAAGGTAGGGCTTCATCTTCGGGCAAACGTGGAGATGGTCAAAAGACATTCCTGGACGTCCACAAAGCAGGCAGGCATCGCTCCCCAGGACACCAATACGTTTCAGGTGGCACGCCAGGTAGTCGTGGCCAGTGGCACACCGGAAAGCTGCGACACTGATAGCTCTGGCTAGGTCGCGTCGAATAGGCGAATCAATTAGACAAGCCCAGTTCTTTCCGACGGCGGACTGTGTGCGCCGAGACTTGATCCAGGCATGTATCGCTCTGCAGACGGCCGACTTAGAGGATGAAAATGACGGAGAGCAGATGAGCTGCTGTAGAGTCGTTCCGTGTTTTGCCAGTACGTCGGCTTTTTCGTTCCCCTCTATCCCGACGTGGCTCGGAATCCACTGCAGAGTAAGTCGAAAGCCAGCATTCACCAGGTTGGACAGTCTGGCACGACAGAGTTGGGTTTTGGGACAATCTGTATAGCGGTTGGTGGAGAGTGCCAGAATAGCTGCCTGGCAGTCGATGAGAAAAACCACGCTTTGTGATGTTGTAAGACGCTCCAGTTCCCCGGCGGCCTCGTATATCGCTGCAATCTCTCCATCGTAGTTGGTAAGGGGGGAACCGACTGCAACGGAGCCCTCAAATACTGTAGATGTGAAGCCTGCTCCGGTATTCCCTGTGTTTTGCACCGACGAGCCGTCACAGTAAATATGCAACCAGTCCTGGGAGGGATACCTGGTGTGGATAGTCTCCAGGGCAGCCATTCTCAGGGCAACATCAATTGATTGGTGTTTCGGCAAGTTGTGGTTCATGAGTCGAAGCTCCACAAGGGGCAAGCAGGACACAGTATCCGACCTCTGAGGAAAAGGTGCTGGCTCTGGTAGTGGTATGTTATATTTTTCTCTGAGTGAGTCAGTTATCGTGAGAGGCGTTTTCTGTGTTTTCAGTCGAGAGAAAGCTTGTTTGTATTGTTTCCATTTACATGGAAGTATTCGTCTTTGTCTTTCCCAGAAAAGAAGTGCAGATCTGTCTCGTCGGCACTGTATAGGCTCAATGTTAGTTTGAGTTTCCATAGCGGCGATAGGTATTGATTTCGGGGCTCCGGTTATGATTCTCAGTGCTGTATTTTGTGCGAGTTCCAGGGGGGAGACAGTACTTTCACTTGCTGTTATGGTAGCTTCGCCTCCATACTCAAGGACAGGCCGAATGTAGGTTTTGTACGTCGTTAGGAGTACGTCTTGGGTAGCACCCCATTTCGTTGCTGTTAGGCGTTTGAGCAGACGACATCTTTTGATGGCCTTTTCGGCAGAGCTGCTAATATGGGCTTTCCATGTCATTTTGTTGTCGATGTACAAGCCTACTAACATCTTGTTTTTCAAGATTCACACCCTTGTAAGTCAGATTTATATCTGGCTGTTTTGTCGATAGGCTGAGGACTTGGAATACGGTTTTTTCCGTGCTGACTGTGAGGCAATTTTCATCCGCCCATCTTTCGAGATCTTCGAGGGTCTTATTCAGCGCTGACTCGATGGAAAGAAGAGAGCTACTGCTGGCCCAAATGAGCAGATCGTCAGCATACAGTAGTGCCTCCACACCCGGGTTGGTTTTGATAGCATCAAGCACGTCATTAATCATGAGGTTGAAGAGTTGGCAGCTGATAACGGCTCCTTGAGGGAGCCCCTGTCTTTGGATACGGAATTTGGAGCACTGTCGTAAGCTGCTTTGAGGTCCACGAGGACTGCTACCGTGGACATCTTCCGGTAAAAACCGTCTTTAACGCACTGAGAGAAAGCCACAACTTGATCCATGGTGTTCCTATGCTTACGAAAGCCAGCCTGCGCATCGTCGATGAGATCCAGATAGCTTGTGGCGAGCTGTAACCTGTTTAGGACCATCCTCTCAGCCACCTTGCACAGGGAACTAGTTAGAGTGATGGGACGATAGCTGTCGATTCTACACGGATCTTTTCCCTTTTTCAAGATTGGTATAACTTCACCTTTTCTCCATTTGCCGGGTACTCCACTGTTCCAGGTGAGATTCACGAGTCTCAGTAGCACCTCCTTTGCTGTTTTTCCAAGATGAATCAGCATCTCAGGAAAGATTTGGTCTAGACCAGCTGCTTTTTTCTTTTTACACTGGGAGAGGGCTGTTTCAAGGTCAGTCATAAGGAAGTCCTCTGTACAGATTCCACTGTGTCTGATCCAGGCATGTCTGGGGAGGAGTCCGAAGGAGGCATGGCTTTACTTTTTTGTTGATCTTTACATTGCTGACACTTGTAAAATGTCTGCAGAGTGCTTCTGCGATTTCAGCATGAGAAGTGAGCTCTTTGTTGTTGTGTAGAATAGGATGTTGTTGCTGTTTATTTTCGTAGTTATTTAAAGTGGACAGGAATTTTTGGGCACTGGGACCATCTTTTCTGAAATCTAGCCCACCCACAAAGGTTCTAAAAACTTCTCCTTTCCCTGTTTTTATAGCCCGCGTAAGAGCAGCCTGTCTTCCACAAAGCTCCTCACAGTCTCAATCTGATTTAGATCCTTCTGCTTTACGCCTGGCCCTATTTCGGGCATTTTTGAGATGTTCAAGGGCTGCATTCCAAAAGGGTTTATATCGCTTGACTTGTCCACGTGGTATACATTTTCTTGCGCACTCGAGGATGCAATTCGTGATGTTTCTTGTGGTTTTCTCTGGGTCTGTTATTGGCACATCTGAAAGCACCTCGTCTGTACGTCGCCGGTATTCATCCCACTTTGCCTTACGAAAGTTCCACCTTGGCGCCCTGTTTGGCATTCTTTCTTCCCCTTTCAACTTGCAATTTATAAGCATAGCTCTATGTCCACAGCCTCCAGCGTCATCAAGTAGACTGACACGATTTTTTCCCCTTATGTGGGGGTGGGAGATGACGAGGTCTGGCCTTGTGAGACTTCCCGAAAAGGACAGGAATGTCGGCAGTGTGTCCAGTACATCCAGAAGGTTGTCGTTGATAAAATCTTCAAGGTGTTTACCCGTGCCTGATGTTCTATTATAATCCCATCTAGTTGACGGGCTGTTGAAGTCGCCGATAATGATACAATTTGGCTGGATTTGCTGGATGCCCACATAATACAGTACACACATACAGTGGGATTGAAAGCCGGGATGCCGGATATCCAGAATACCGGAATATAGCATTAATTTGACAAAAACGTGAAAGAGGCAGTTGTATGTAACGGTTACGACGAATACTCCAGAACTCACTTGTTCGCACGACAATAGCCGACCAAACACGTACTTACTTCTGGCGACTATTATGACACGATGGACGACTGACAAGCGCATGTTTTGTGTACAATTTATTCTCTGCAGGTCACTTGCTAATGAAACTGTTGTTACTGTAAATTTAATACGTGATCTTATTGTATGTTTGGTGAGGGAAAACGGAGTAGAGAGTGTTGTTGTAAGTAAATTATTTCAAATCATTACCTATATTATGCAAGTTATGATACGAATGTGGTAAATATTGGGTTAATATTTTATTTATTTTTATTAGCTTAATATTTTATTTTATCTGTTTGTTATTCTCAAACAAACAAGCAAAATGAAATGTTAAGCGGAGTTAAATTCATATTAATATTTTGTTTACATTTGAACATAAATTATAAATAAATACCTCAGTAATGTTAGAATTACTTGAAATAGTGGTCGCGTAAACAAATGAATCTTTAAATTGCTCATAATATTGAATTTAATGTATTTATAATACATCATAGGTATAGAAGCAGATTTGCGTAGAATTTTCTTAAACAATTTGATATTTTCTTTATAGTTGAATTAAAAGCAATGGCGGATAAAAATACAATAGTATATGAAAGACGTAAGAAACTGTCAGAAAAACAGTGAAAACATCAGTAAGGAGTCATTTTCTTAAAGAAGACGACACATCGAAGAAAAGGTCCAAATTAGCAGATAATTTTTTTAACCCTAATAGCTTAACAGAAACAATTTCTCATACGACGGCTCTAGTCGGTCTTCCATTCAGTTTTCTTATTACTTCAAAAGATCGAAGACGAATCCTGGTACAATCTGACTATAAATATATATGCCATTGCCAAATTCAGTAAAAAATATGGTGAAGATATGAAGCACGGTGAAGATATGAAATTAGATCTAATAAATAAACTTAAGGAACTGACAACTGAAGGATTAAAAGTGTCTGTGGCTCTAAACGAATAGACCAGTATGGGTAATCGACGTTTTATGAATGTCAATGTCCATACTCCGATGCTGATCAATCATCAATCTCGACCTCGTGAGTACTCTCACTTACTCATTGGCAGTATGTGGGCCAAAACATGCTTGCAATTGCTAGAGAAGATATTGCTAGAATTTGAATTATCTATGAAAGAAAACGTAATCTCCACCACAACTGATGGTGCCTCTGTAATGGTAGCTTTTGGCCGTGGTGCAATGCTTTTCCATAAACAATGCTTAGCTCACGGTATAAAGCTGGCAATACTAGATGAAAACGACTACAGTTTTGATATTACTGTGAGAACTAATGAAATCAACGAATTTATGTTCAAAGAATTAATAGAAAAAGTTAATAATAGAAACTCTTTCGGAAGTCACCAACTAAAAATTATATACTGCAAAAATAGGTAAAAGAGGAAATGGTCGGTATACTTAATTCAACTTTAAATCGTAGAACACGATGGAACAGTTTAGTAGATATGTTGGAGGGAATTGTAAAGCTCAAAATTCTAATTCAGAAAGAGCTGATAGATTTAAAAGTGAATCTGAAATTATCTGAAAATGAATTCAAGCGGCTGGCTGATCTCTGCAGAATATTTGAAATTCTAAACGTGACTATCAAACAACTATGCAAAAGAAATGCTAAACGAATAACTTCTGACGCGACATTGTTTTTTATGTCCAAAAAATTAGAAGATATGCAACACGAATCAGTTGCTTGTGAATTTGTCACTTTTTTGAAACGTGGAATATTGGAACGAAAGGTTGTTGGTTGCCTCGATGTTAAATTATCTGCATAATCCGAAAGCTTATTTTAATTCGGCGAGTGAATACTCTGACCTCTTTTTAAGGCCAGATTGCAACGAGATGAGAAAATAGATTTTAGATATAAACAAGATCGGCAACGATCGGATTCTGAGCCCACATATAATGTTTCTGTTCCTACAGACGAGGAAAAGCATGACGATTGCCCTTCAGTGCCGCTGAAGACACAATTAGAAAGGGCGGTTAAAAATCAATTGGAAACTCACGATAATTTATCAACAGCGACCCCGGCAGACCTTGATACTTTAATTAAAATAGAAGGCTCTACAAAAATGGTGGTTCCAGAGAGAAATATCTTGATGTGGCCTACAACAACTTAAAAAGTATTCCTCCAACTAATGTAGAGTCAGCAAGAGGGAAAAAAAATTTAAGTGGCAATACATTTGTGACACGCTGACTAGCCGCCATTTTCATTTGCTCTTAGTGATGCGACCCGTTATTATCTATTGTGAAAAATTGGAATTATGCAGGAAAATAGTAATCATTTTATTAATAAAATTGTAACTGCAGGTATTTGTGTAAAGCCAGTCACAAAATACAAAGAAAACTTAATCTTATAGGAGCTATACAAAATTTTATTTTGTACTGATCTTGTAAAAGTGAGGTTATGTGATCAAAACAATGCATGGAAAAATATTTGTGCGCCTTCAAAAGGACTTATGTTAAAATATAGGCTAGTTCATTGTGTCACGCAATAGTTATGTAATATGTTCAGCAGTGAACAACAATTGTGCTGAATTTTTATGACGATGTCCTTTAGATGTTCTATAATAGAACGATGCATTAATTTGAAGCGAATATGAATTGTTTGTAAAATGGTTTTGTAAAAAAGGAAAAGTCGAGAGAAATTAAAAAGTGGCCTTGAAAAATGGCGTATACACTAAGAGAAGAAAAGAGAGAAGAAAATAAGATGGGAAAAAAGAACAGCGTTATTTAAGAACAAAAGGGTATTAGAAGCTGACAGACTTGCAATCGGGACAAGAGTAAGAAAACATAGTTGATAATGAAATTGGGAATATTATACCTAAAAATTGCAAGATATCTCCTTTGCGTACATAAAATTGTAAGCAGAGGCTTAATAAAATAGTTAAAGGAAGAAAAATCTGCTTGAGAGCCCAACAAAACAACAAGTAGTTCTTCTAGAGTTTGCAAAGGAGACATTGCCAAAATCCCCAACAAATAAAGAACAGTTAGTAACAGCTGTTAAGAGATCTGATTGGTTGTCCAATGAGGTTGTCAAAAAAGTGGTATTTTTTATAATAGTGATTACGTAAGCGAACAGTCTTCAAACCGCAACTGTGTTATCCGTGTAAAAAATGCAGATGGCAGAGTAACTATTGCTAAAAGGCATTTGATAATGACAGTATTACAGGTATTCATATTATTCAAGGAAATGTAATGCAAATACGTTGAAATAAAAAGCACTAAACTCTTTGAATTAAGACCGTTCAATGTTCGACTAATATCTGAGACTTCTCACAATGTATGTGTATGCATTTTTTACGCAAATTTCATCTTTACCCTTGGTAGCATAAACGAAATCCTACATTCCATAAGCACTCTATCCGATTTTTTAAAAGAAACTTGCTGTGACACTTACAATAAAAACTGTATGACTGAAAGATGTCCAGATTGTAATTATACTCACATAAAATTCTGATTCACAAGTCTAAACAAAATGAAAGCAATGGTAGAAGACAAATGATGGTTGGTTACAACTTCAGGAATTTGCAGACATCAGAAAACATTTCTAAATTTAAAATTCATTGCTTTGTGAAGAACGAACAGGCCAAATTCTCCTAAAACAAGTTAGATTCTACAGAGGAGGAGACTGTCATGTAAATTAGCTTTGCAGAAAACTTTACCAAAATATCATAGGATGAAATACATAGTGCGCATTACCGGCACCTTCAAGCTACATTTGTTACACGCTGTGTTTGTTTACAGAAAAACCAAAAGGTCGTCAGCTCTGTTGTGATAAGCAATGATCTATCGCATAATAAGATATCAGCATAGTTGTTTTTGAAAATAATTATAGCCGACCTAAATACACAATATCCTTGCATGACAAAATTACGGATTTTTCCAGACGGATGCTTAGCGCAGTTTTAAAACAGATTTATAATTTCTAGTGTCTCTTATGGTGATGAAGACTGGGGAGGGGGAGGGGTTAAAGTGTAGTGGGTTTTTTTGCTACTTGGTATGATAATGGCGCTAACAACGAACTCGTTGCGCCCAACTGGGCGCAACTGCAAAGGACAGACTTTGGCAGGAAATAAAGTCTCAGAAAGCTTTTATCAACACAGCCTAGGAATGTTATAAATACTTGTCTGCCAATCCAAAAGGTGTTAAATATCTTTTCGTCAGTGAAATCGACATTCATGATCGTGACGACGAGTTAAAGAACCGATGGGAAAATTAAAGGATGATACCTCAACTGCAGAAACAGCATTATTTCAGTTATTAAAATCTAAAAATCACTTTTTTTCTAAGACAAAATTGTGTACGAAGATGTTTACTCACATTAAGTGAACAAAACCAAGACACAGAAAACAGCAAAAAAAATTATCACTAAAAAAGAAAACCTGAAAAGATAACGAAAAAGAGAGGGAATATGATGGGAAATGTAAAAAGAAGAAAGATACAGATGAGAGAGCCAAAGAAAAAGACAGTTCGAGAAACCAGACAGTAGAGAGCAAGGATAACGAAGTAAAAGGAATACTGAAAATAATAAGAAAAAAAGGTAAAAATGAAAAAATAAATCCGGTGAGTTTACTAAAAGTGATTTTTAGTAAACTCACCGGAAGAAAGGGCCGAGCATCAGAATGCAGCGATCTGTCTGTACAGAATTATGAGAATGTTGAATATATTCTGGTGAAGTTTAATAATAAAAGGGCTCAATATTCAAAATGCGGGTATCATAATCAATATTGGCAATAAGGAAGGTGGATAATAGGTAGTAAAAGGTAATTATTTTCGTTGTCATTTAAGTTATCAATAATCATCGTCGTGCAATCATAACCGTAAATATCAAAGAAATTTTTGAAATATATAGAAATATTGTACATTTGATAGAATGAATGCGTGGCAATTGACTTCCTAACATAACCAAGTAAGTACGACGGTTTCTGAATTAATTTTTGTCTTATGTTCACAACTATAGTGTAGTTATCGTCCAATTTTCTCGGCAACTGATTAATCATCTGGTTAACGTCCACCGGTATATTTATGACTTGTCCCAAAATACCATAATTACCCGTAGTGTCGTAGACGCCGTATTTAAAAGGCAGTCGCGGTGAATTCAATCTTTCCTCAATTGGATCCAAAGTTGGAAAATTTATTGGTTTACCGGGATTTTTAAAAGCCACTTGTTATACTCAAAGTCGGTATTTTATTCATATTTAACGATACAATGCAAGTTTTGCAACCTTAAACTATCGTCACATGTGTACTAAACGCTGTCAAAGATGGAGTGATGTGTTTCGGTTTTGATAAGGTCTTTATACCATTCAAAAACTATAAACGGTTATAAATATCACAAACTACTCCAAAATAAATATTTATAAATATATTGACAAACTATTTGTCAGCCTGCAAGGATTTATTTGTATTTACAAAATTCTGTTTCAATTTAATAAACAGGTTTATAGCTTTGTTGCAGGGACTCCATTTCTACGAGTACATCAGATTCATTTGAAGACATTTCTTCAGCGTTTACTAAATAATTTACAATATCGCTAGCATTTTGTCGCGAAGTAGACGGTTGAGAATCGTCCGAGTAATTTTTGTACTTTTTTGGTTCCCCACATTGACCCACCAGATGGTTTTTACTAGCTCCTTTTGCTTTTAGGTGTCTACGGACTACTACCCAGAAAGAAACAAAAGACATTCATGAAAATTTACGTTAAAAAAGTGTATTGCCGCTAGAAGCGTTAAGAGTAAAACTAAATGTATTCCTAAATTTAGTTTTATTTTGCGGTTTTGCTTGCGTAGTTGTCGCTACAAACTTATAAATTAAAACATACAGCATCACTCAAAACGATTAAAGAAAATTAAAAAACTAATTTTTATTTCCGTGACTTTGAAATACAAATGAGAAGAAAGGCCAAAATATTTATTTGAATTTAAGATTTAAGCTATTCGGGGATTAAGTTAGGGAAGTTGTATGTGTAGCGTTTCAAAAAATTACATCAATCCGTTGCTCTATTGTAACATTGCTACGTTATTCCATTTCTTTCTTCGTTATTCATTCGAAAAAAAAATATTCCCGGCAAACCAGCTATGTCTGGGTAAAAAATCACGTCGATACGTTGCTTCATTACGATGTGAAAGAAGATCAAATAAACACACTTTTGCAATTATAATATTAACTCAGGGCTTTGTTTAAGGGAAAATTAAATGTATTAAGGCAATTGCGTAACAAGAGGATGGAAAATATATTTATTATTAGTCTGAACTATTCGCCTAACTTCTTAATAATACATAAAGATGGAGATAGTTTTATAGGCTTGGGCATAAAAGAATTTGGTTGAGATGAAACTTTGTATATTTTATAATAAATAGCATCCAGATGAACATAAAATATGTGATATATGTTTAGTGTGTAAGTAAGAAGCAAAACTGTTTTAAGTCGAAATGTGCATTTTTATGTAAAACTTCAGCTGTTTTGCAATAGTGTATGAAGATGTTTCATAGAACAGGAAAATCAACAAAAAAATTGGCGGCATGTAATTTTTAATGTAAATATTTGGCATAATAGTGAAAATCTTACTAAATTTTAACCAATAAGTTTTAAGAGAAATACATGTAAAGTTATGTGATGTGCTTTATATATATAGATATATATATATATATATATATATATATATATATATAGAGTAAAAATCGCGGATATATTAAAAATATATATACAAAGAGTAGAAGTAAAATTAAATAGTATAGAATAGGATCTGGAATAAATAACTGAAGAGGTTTTAGAAGAAGCGATCCACAATCTTCTAGATTTTTCACTAGTTTACTTTAGAAACATGATACATTATAATTGGTCTTGAAAAGCAATAAATATAAACGCATAATAACTAAGTAATACGAGATTCGATGACAATAGACAACTTTTTCCAAAAAAAACAACAAAACTAGAATTAATAAGCCACGGCTAAATTCTAAAAGCCAAAAAGTACGTTTATAATATTTCATTGTTAATTGAACGATATTGTTGTTGTGAAACATCTATAGGCGCAGGTATAAACCGGGTCGTTGGCGTGGCGACGGTTCGCCACGCTATACTAAGGTATAAATATATATATATATATATATATATATATATATATATATATATAGTCTATATGTAGTAGAGTGTACGGTATGGTGACGTGTCGCCATGCTCAACCGACTACGCGACCTCCTCCTCACTCAGTTCGACGATGTTGTTTACTACGGTACACATAACCACTGTTTTATTATTTTTGTATTAATTGTAAATAAATGTTTATTAAATAAAGTCACCATTTTCTGTAAGAAATTCGTAATACTTTATTTTTTCATTATACTATATTTAGTTCCTGTAATAATCTTGTCTATTATGCATATTACTTGTACGAACACGATGTTTCACATCTGCCAGATGTCCCGTGACGGCTCACTGTTTTTTTCTATTTTATAAGCTCACAGATTTTTGCATACAGCTGTGCTATGTTTCACATCGGCCAGGTGTCCCGTGACGGCTCACTGTTTTTTTCTATTTTATAAGCTCACAGATTTTTGCATCCAGCTGTGCTATGTATAATCTTCGCTATTAAAGGTCCTTATTTGACAGCATAAACGTGGCCACACTTCAGTTAGCCAAGACAAAAGAAAACAGGTTTAGACACGAGTAGCCACTGTTGTGTACATTGATGTTTATGTCACAACATACACTGATTAGTCATTTCATTTAGACATCTCTAAGTGTGTCTAAATTTTGTATCCCATGGAATAGCATATGCACTATTCGTTTCAGTTATAATTAGACACCAGTTTATGGTACAAGGCATAGTTCTTTCTCGAGGTTTTGCTCGTTTTGATCCACCTGTTCAGAACTAAATACGGTAGTTGACACATTCTAAATTTTGATATTTTTCGTAGAATATTGTGAAATATAAGTTAATTCAAAACCAGTCTTGAAAAAAATTCAAAAATTGATCGAAACATAAGGCTAAAAAAACCCAAGTAATGATGAATAATGTCAATGAACAGATGTTGGTCAATAAAATCCAGTTAAGAAATGCAGGAGAATACACATACATGGATATATAATAATAATAATAATACAAAAATCCAAGCATTGCAATGTGCAATGGAACAGGTTGTTACAATTAAGACCTGTTATCCGACCAACCAAGCAATAAAGAAATCAGCATAAAGTAAAAATTGTAATTTTTAAGTCATTGCCAAAACCTGTAGTAAAAAATGATTGGAATTGTGGCAAGGGTGAGCAGTGACAAATATACCAAAAGAGTGGTGATCTGAGTTATCTAAAGAAAGAAAGGAAGGTGGGAAGACTGCTAGAGATATGGACAGATAGAATTATAAAAATTGCTGTGTAAGACTGAATGAAAATAGCTCAAGAATGATGTCGTGGGACGAAATGAAATGTTTCACTTTGCCTAAAGTATCCTTAATTTACATGAAAATATTATACCTTACTAACGGTAAAATAAATTTAAAATAGTTTTATTATGAAAATTTGATAAATTGTCATTTAATAATATTTTTCAATTATATGTTAAATTTAATTTTCTTTAAGTTCAAATTATATTTACAATAATTAATGAGTTATTATATATATATATATATATACCTCTGCGTGTATTAAAACTACTGATATTTTGATAAATTACACGTAGTTGTTGTTTATACCCAATTTAACGTATTGTTTAGAATATAATGTATTATTTAGGGTAAAAATATATTTAATAAAATTACACATAATTAAGAAATTGAGTATTTATTAATTAGTATGAAATTTCAGGACCTTTTGTTATAGTCATTTTATAAAATTCTCAAACATATGAAATAATGAAAAAAACTTAACATTGCCTTTTTATGGCATAAACAAATAAAATTTAAAAAAACTTGCAAAAATTCTTAAAGTAGGTTCTTCTTATTCTTAAAAAAAATCAGTCTCAAAATCCAGTTTTGCAGTCTTCACAAATTTGCGCAATGTATTGCGGTTTAGCGCAAACGCAGCAGCTAAATCTTGTCTGGTGTTTCAGTTTACTTGGACAGACATGACACAACTTCCTAGATGAAGAAGGTTCAGGTTCAATTGGGAGTGGAGGAACCGGCAAATCATCTCCTAAATCACGTGGCAAAGTCATGCGCATTTCTCGAGGCAATTTATCATTATAAACTCTCTATTTCAAAGCACTAGCACTAATTATCTAGCCAAATGCATTAGAAAGTCTCCTCTTCTTAATTTGGCACCACGACATTCACCATGAAGTACGAATATGTTGATTGCAGCTATATCAAGTAATCGATAAAATATTGCTTGTGGCCATCGTCACGTTTTACGACTACATGAATAGATGGAACATATTTTTTTTTCAATTTCGTCCACGCCTCCTTTGGTTTGGTTGTAGTCCACTATCATAGTCGGTTTTCCAGTTTCTTTATCTGTGCTAGCGCTTTGGTGGCGCGTAGAGATGAGATTCACAGCCTTGTCTTTTTTTGATACGAAAGACATTAACGTTATATCTTTCCTAAAACTGTATACGGAACTTTCGACATCTCTATTTTTGTTCGGTTTACATTCGAGTGGTATTAATCGTTTATTTTTTTTAAAGTACCCAAATACGTCAGTCCTCTTTGAAGTAATAAGTTAAATAAATTTATCTCTGCGGTGCCTATTACTTCGAGTGCTGATAAAACCAGCAACTGTTTTTTCATGCTGTTTACTTATAAAAACCATCAATAATTGACTGGCAAAGGTAAAGGAGCTAATCTACAGTGCTATGATGAGCTCGATGGGCTGTTTTGTATAAGTGAATTTTCTTTTTTTAATTAACTAGTTCAAAAATGTGATTATCCGGTCCATTTGCTTACAAAGTATGCTGGTAAGAGATATGGGTCTATAACTGATGCAATCAGTTATTTTTTGGCATGAGAGTCGGAATAACAATGGAAGTTTTCTAAATTGTTGGAAGCTTGCAAGAAATTCAGGAAAGGTTGAAAAATTATTTTTCTTTTGGCTTTATCTCCAAAGTTTTTTACCATACTGCTGAAGATGAGCTCAATGCCTGGAGCTTTCTCAGCAGTCTAGTTCCTCTTTTGAGAAAGTGCAAGCTAATTTTCCACAGCAATTTATGGAGTTTGTTTTATGGATTTCTTTTTTCGGCTGCAAAATTTAATTATTCCGAGTCTAAGTGATATTCCAATGTTGCGATATTATTCTGGGATCTAAGGTAGCACAAAAGGTTTCCCATTTATGATGTTTGCATAGGGATATTTCTTCTTCAAATTTTTGATAGCTGTCTATGTATCTTCTCCTGTTAACTTCAGTATTATTTTTCTGAACTTCAACACAGAGCATCTCTTTCGGATATTAGCGCTTAAATGTGGTTATCTTTCCAGTATGGTACCCAGTTAGTTTTCCTCATACCTCGGAGGATAGAAAGCTTTGCGGCTTTGTGGACGGAAGGTGCGAAAGAAGTTAGCATATTTTTTAAAGGAGATTTCGACTTGATACGGCCGCATAATTCTTCAAATTTTATTCTGTGAATTTCTGTAAACCCTTCTGAAAAATTATTAAAATAACATGAATGCCTTTCACTTCCTCTATGGGAAGTAGCGCATAAAACATATTTTTTTAATAAAAGCATTTAAAGAAATAAGCATTCATAATATTTTTACTTTTATATGTTTAATTAAACTACAATGTGAACTATACAAAACCAAAATTATTCAAATGTTATTTTACTTAAATATTGGTAAACACAGTCTAACATATTTCAACATTTTTGAATATTTAAAATGTTTAAAAATATTTAATGAGAAGAACTTTACGGGAACGTCGCTCACCGGTGTTAGATTTGTTGACTTTATTTTTGTGCAAAGTTTAACTATCGAGGCAAGTGAACTATTCAAATATATACAAATACACCGACATATGTTCCATGAGTTACTTCACTCCGCCTAATGATATTAAATACGAATAACATCGAGACGCGGGAGAAGAATAGACCCAAGAGCGGAAGTTTTAATGACTGCCACGTAGTATGAGAGTGGTAAAGAGTCGAAAAGTTGTATATGAACTGATGGCTCTCTGAGTTTTACTACGAGCTAATTTCGAAATGGTGAGTATCTTAATCACCTGGAGTGAAATTTGAATATTTCTATGTAAGATTTATTTGCCTTGACTACTGCCCGTATGAATGTAACTTCTCTCACAATTGATAATGGTATAAACTTAACCCTTATTTTTTTCTTGAATGTAAAATTTACACATTGTAAATGTAATAGTAATCGTAATGGTTTGATCTATAGCATTTCTAGCAGCAACAGATAATTTGAAATTATATATTAAGAGCATTGCTTTAATATTGTAAAATTTTAATTTTAGGAACAGGTAAAATATGTATTAATTGAGAATTTTGCGAAATGAAATATATTCTTCGAAACCGATGAAATAATTCAAGTTTTTCATTTTTGCAAATAAAATATCTTACAATTATTTCAAAGTAAATAAATTAAATAATCCAAACATTGTGAATAGTTTAAATTCAGAGTTTATTAATATCCACTAAATTTTGACCGCACTTGTACTTAGAAATTACAGGTTTGATGTGTCTGTCGGCACCGATTTAATGATAGCATCATTAGCTATCTGCCCTTTCTTCAAGCTGAACATTATGGATCTATCACAGTATATTGCGAAAAGATTTAATTTTTTTATTACTTTATTGAAGACCTAAATATAAATCCTGGGTAACTCCGGATATGCTACTGACGTAACATTAATGTGTTTTTTCTGGTTTTCTGAACAAATAATATGTTTTGCCAATTTTCATTTTTGTTTTCCTTTTTAATTTTTTTGTCCATTCTAGGAACATAAAAATAAAATTGTTATCAAAATCTGTCTTTCCAACATGAAACAAAGACAAAGAAGCAAACAAAAGAAAATTATTCTTTTAATATCAATTGTATATAAACAATGCGCTACAGAAATGTCTATGGAAATCGTTTTAAAGAATACATTATGCCTTGCTACGAATTATATGTACGAGTATTAAAAGAGGCTTTAAAAAGGAAGTTTAACTCGCCATAAATAAATACACAACTTCGTTTTGTACGCTTTAAATATATGCTAAATCGTAAATTCAATTTTTTTTGCAAAGTAACATTTTCAGACGCCATTTCGAAAAATTGCGATAAGTAGAAAAAGTTACTATTACACCACTCATCCTCTTTTTTAAAATGATGCATTGGAATCCCTTCAAAAATTCTAGTCTATACACAACACGTTCTTGCATTTTAATACAATAGATGATAATTGATCTAAAAATCTGCCCTGGAACATGACTTTTACTCGTATTACGTTTTTAATTATTAATTGTTTGAAAGTTGTTTGCAATATATTGTTTTTATTTTTCCATATGAACTTTAGTTTTATTCTATCCGTTGAATTTGTAATGTTTTTGTATGGCTATTATGTCTATGTGACTCCATGCCAAATAGTGTAATTAATTTATATTGCAAATAATTTTTGTTTTTTCGTAATAAGCTTATTGAAATTAAGCTGTAATCAATCAAGTTTGAAAATTTCCTATCCAATATTTTTTATTAAAATATTGAAAATATTTACCATTTGTTTAATATTTTAAAATTAATGTCTTCTTTGTATAGGTTTTCCTTTATCGAGACTTATTTATTTGATATGTTTGACAGCTATCTAATACAATTAAATAGAATGACAATTTCGCAATTTCGACTTGTATTTGGCCGACATGCTTTCTAGTTTTTTGCCTCTTGTATCCACAGACTATATGATTGGTGTAAATGCTCGTATCGAGATCAAAATTATGTAGGTTTGAAGACCGCTCATATATTTATATTAATTGTTCAAACAGAATATATTACAGTAAGTCCACTTTAATCCGAGTCATTACTATACAACTGCAGCGCGTTTTCTTAAAAATGCCCACTAAAGAATTCTGATCTCGTGCAATGAATCTCGTGCAACGAAATTTTTTTTTAAATTTTACTCTAAAATGATTATGATTTGTACCGAAAATAACAAACAGTTGCATTAGTTAAAAATATTTAAGAACTCGCATACAAATTAACTGAAATATCTCCATTTATTTTGTTAATAGAACCAAAGTTTTCATTTCGTTTGATGAGAGTAAAAAGAAACAAGCAAGTTCGAATTCTAAACTGTGCAACTGTAAGAATGTCGTAAAATATATACATTCTTATGTATATATATATATATATATATATATATATATATACATATATATATATATATATATATATATATATATATATGTATACAACCTTATCGAATAAAACCGGAAGCTCTTTATTTTATATCCGAATAAGATCATATAAGTGCATACATATTTACGTTTAGTGTTTTTAAATATTTTCTACGGCTCGGAAATATGGACCCAGGACAAAGCTGATCAGTCACGCATATAAAGTAATATATCCCGAAATTAAAAAATCCTGTAAAATTCTTAATTTTAAGAGAATATTTAATTATATTAAACTGAAAAGTTTAAATTCAAAATTTTACAGTAAATTGTACAATTTATAGAAGTGAAAGATAAACATTATTAGTATCACGTAACACAAAAACAAAATCAAAAAAATTATTAAAACGTTTATAAATTCGACAGCGAATTTCCCCTGATGAACTTCCACCTTATTTAACAAAAGCTGTCCCTTTTGTCCCAACTTTAGTTTACTTCATAAACTTCACTTTGATTTGTACATGTATTTACTTATGGAAGATTTCGTGCTTTACACCAGTTTAGAAAAGCAGTAAATCTAAAAGTTTGGCGATATTGGCTGCCTTTACGATGTTGGCTGTGCTTGAAATTATCCTGCGTAGACATATTTCCAGGCAAATTCGGATTCAGCTTCTAGGCTTTCTACTATTACATTCATTCGTTGTCTACGTGTTTATCAAGATGAACCAAGATTACCAAGTTGTCAACTTTGATTTTAAAAACACTTTATTCCATGTCGATAGCAGTATTTTTAAATTCAACCCAAACATCAACCCAACACACCTTGGTGCGTTGGGTTGATCACAAGGCATACGGCTTTGGCAACGCGGCGCACCACCCGGGTTCAATTCCCGGCTGTTCGTCAAGCGGGACTGGATGGATGTTATGGTTGACTGTAAGAGGTTGCTTTCGTAGGAATAAGTCCGCCATTTGTATCCACTAGATACATTGAAGTAGAAAAATAAATAATATTTTTCTAATAAATCTACTGAAGGGAAAATTCTCCGCTCCACTCCGATATCGAAAACAGTTTTTTCCAGTAAGAAGTTGCAGATAACATTATTAAATTAATAACATCAGAGAGAATTATGACAATATTTGAGTTTCCCTCCTATTTTTATATGCTAAATAACCTGCTGTTAAAAGCCAAAACTGAAGAACGTCTGTTTTTGTGGATGATTTAAAGTAATTTCTGGAGACAAGTATTTGCTGATTGTGAGATACTTCAAAGAAATTACAACTCAGACTTACAATGAAGTTTGAAGGAAAAGTTTTATTTTAGTTTTTATATAAATAGTAATAATTGAGCATTAATGACTACGGACGTGATACCCGGAATTCTTTTTGCGATTACGTTATCGATAACTTCGGAAATCAGAATTACTGGAATTCCATAACAGCTCAAAGCTTTATATAGCACTTTCGTTCATTAAAAATTAGGAATTCAATTATTTAATAACTTCACCCCTATTTTCGGGGAAAATATGGAAAATATTCATTTAATTAGTGTATTTAAAAAAATATGGCTTCTTTTCTTATATCTAACCTTCGCTTTTCATTTTGGGCTTGGTTAGTTATAACAGTTTATGAGTAAGAAGAGAGTTTCATCTAGGTTTGCATTTATTAAAAGTGTCAAAAGATTACATCGGTAGCTGAACGAAATAGGGATTATTATCATTTTTCGTAACGGACTGTATGAAAACCTTTATCATTACTCTCACTTATATTCCCCAAGTACGATACTCAGTATTTCATAATCTGCATGCAGAATATCAGTTCGTTATTTCCTATTGCCGACTTATATAATTTGTCTAACGCGGTACTATCCCTATTCGGCTTTTTCTCCTGTTCCATTCGCGATTCTAAAATTAGGATATAATATTTGGCCATCTTATTACCTTTACTCTCTTTATTTGTTGTATTTTTCATTCTATTTTAACCGGCCTTTTTGTATATCTTCTGATCTATTAATATTTTTTTATTTCTCGTTAACTTACTCAAGGCATTAGCATTAAGGTATAACTTTAAAAAATATTTAGCAAGGAAATAAATTGACAAGTGGTAATTATAGTAAATACAGAGCGCCCTCATACAAAGTTTGCAACTTTTAATTATTTTCTGACTTTGACCTATAAACAAATTTTAAAAAATCATAAAATATTTTACATGAAAGAAACCTGCTGCAACTCAAAATAATAACGTTTTTCAATTTATAAATCTCTCTGATTTTATTATACAATAAGCGTATTCGGGTTAAATATATTTCTTGAAATAGACACAACCTAATTAAAATTGATAAATTTGAAGTTTTTAATGGTGTTTTAAGTATTAATAGGAAATTAACATAATTAACGAGTTGTTAGGGAACGAAATTGAGTATCAGAAAAATATCCATTCCAACAAGATAATGAATTCATATTCAGTGTTTAAACAACAAATTTGCAATTGCATGTTGTATTAGTTTGCCGCAAATGGAACTTCAATCAGGCCATTCAATCTTGTGAACTAGTTCTTACAATAGTCGGTACATTGTACGAAATAATCATTAAATTCACATTGAAAATTAAGTCATACAATATATTCAATTAATTGAACTTGAAAAAAAGCAAATAATAGACTTTAGTATTAATAAAGAAAATAGGTACCATAGAGAATATTAGTTTCCTAGAATTAATGATAAATTCTGCTATTCAATGGTCAAATTACTTTAATCGCTATTACATTTCTATGTGTGTTTCAGTGTGTTTTAATATTTTATGACTTTTACTAACATATAAATATATAAAAATAAAGTAAATCAAATAAAATATAGTATACGGTATGCAAGAAATATTGACTCATACCTACTAAGACTGGGCGCCATCACTTTGACGGCACATCAAATAGCTATGATATTATATATAAGTGTTTTTTCTGCCCTTTTATCGCAACCTTTATTTATCTTTTGTGTTTGTTGACATTATCTTCAGTTTCCGATGATTCTTTGAAGTGATTTTCCTGTATTTATATCACAATGACCCCAATTGACACTTCGGAAACAGAACAAGAGTCCTTGTGAATTCGTAATATAGATGAAGGTGCCTCAGGTGATGAAAGTGGCAGTAATTTATTGGCAGAAAATTGTGAAACTGTAGATGTAGACTTTTAGCCAGAGCCAGAAAATTGTAAATTGGAGAATTATGAAATGGATATTCCAACCCCAAATAATACAAACATTGAAATATAGGACAGAAATTTGCACGGCGAAAATGATAAACAATTCATGGCACCAGACCTGTGCACGGTTATAGTTAGAATTAGATGTGAGACAAATATCTAGTGACGGCACTGAATTAACATGTATCCCTAATGGTAGTGTAGCGAATCGTCAAAGCCGAAAAAATGTGTTGAAAGAAGTGTCAGGTCCTACTCCATATGCTAAAAGGTATGTAGGAAACAAATAAAAATCATTTCTCCTTGTTGTCTTTTTATTCGTAAAAATATATCATGATGCATAAAATTCTGTTTTGAAAGGGAAGCTTATGAACAATTTCGTGGTTATGCTAGGAATATTTCCTAAGACAACCTTTATTGCTTTTTTTTAGCCATGTGGAGCTTACAACATGAGCCATTTGGAGCTACATTTTGTAAACACAAGGGGGGTCTCCAAGTTTCAAAACAGATTCAGAGAAATAATGAAAAACGGTTTGATATGAGAAGCACGCGTAATACATGTTTATTTACTAAAAAATTGGCAATAATTCCTGACATATGCAGTAAATTTATCAAATATTGTCAAATGTGTTGTATCTCTGGAGAAAATATAACTGTTGACGTGTAGTTGTCAGCATGCAAATTACGTTGTTCTCTTTTGCAATACATTGTAAATAAACCTGATAAATTTTGGAACAAAGTTTAAATTTTTAGTGGATCTTGAGAGTAAATACCTACATGGAGCATGTACCGTCAATCTAACGGTTGCAAACATTGCAGGTATGGCACGATACGCCACACTTCTAGTATTAGTAAGTAGTTAGAACAAAGTATTAAAATATGAGTTTCAATGAAGTACTCAACCCAGTTAAATTTTATGAATAGTAGCCTCAAACTTCAGGGAGAACAAGGACACTTCAGAAAACGTTACATTTCACTGCTTTTTTATTTACTTCGAAACAAAACATTAGTCCTTGGTCAAATGCCGCTCCCGGTTTATTTATAAAAAAAACGGCGTGACAAATGGATTCCACACGAGTGATGTTTTTGCAATAAATCATTTCTTATGTTTTCCCATACTAAACATTCAATATATGCTTAAAAAAACAAATAGTCAAATATTGAATATTGTAAAAGTAAAATAAATAAGACAATTTGTGTAAAAAATATTTTAAATTTGATATTCAGTAATCGTTTTTTAGTAAAAATTTGGTTTAAATGAGTTTTTTTATCAGATTTACACACAAGAAATCTATATAACATTTAAAGATGTAGATATCAATGAGTGTTTTTTGGTTTAAAACCGGGAACAAGCAACTAAGCGGAAGTTATCATCCAATGACATTAGCAGAAAACGTTCAAAACAGTAACATCGGTGATCAGAATATAACGTTTCATTTAATATTGCTAATTAAATCGTATGTCGCATTGTTAGGTGGACAATAAGGCATCCGTAAGAGAAGGCACGAAAAAAATAATGATATACCACCAGCTAAGAAATTTGGAGCGTCTCAGAGCTCTTCGTAAAATATACAACCTTATTCACCTCGGGAGTTGAACGGAGCTTCATCGCATTCTTTGTTATGTTTTCCTTCTTTTTATAAAAATAGAAAAATATTATTGCCTGACTTACTTTTCATATTTCTTAGCCTTGAAAATAGAAAGACTTTGGCAATTTTCTAATACTCACCTGATGTTTAAACTAATATGATATTAAATAATTAAATTGATTACATAGGACTATTTTGTATCAAAATGGTGAAAAATGTAAAGATAGTTATATTAACATCGGTAGTGAAAAGAATAAAGAAGGAGAAAGTCAATTATCAAATTGGCTTCCCGCTTTCGAGAAAATAATTAGAAAATGATAATGTTTATTTTCGTTTAGTTATAAGTCAAGTGTCTGTACAGAAGAATATAAGCTTTACGGATTTTAAAAAATAATAAAGAAATTATAACACGACATTTCATTATATCACGTGATGTATATATATGTTAAATAAATTATTCGAATGTTTCGAAAGCTAAATATCTGCATGTTTTGCTGAAGACAGCAAAATATTTAATACTATTAATGTACACTTACTGCGATTGTTCCATTTATGTTATGTCTGTATGTCAGTCTCAGACTGATGAAAAATACACACGAGCTATAATTGGTATGATACTATAATTTTTGCCACGATACAATTTAATAAACTAAGGTACAAGAGGCATATAAGACCCACCTAATTTAAAAGTTGAATATTCGGTTTAATTAATAATAAAAACATATAAAATTATGTCTTACGAATGATTTATTTATCAAAGAAATTGAAACTTAAATCAATTTCTTTAAGAGATCAATAATAAAAGAAATATTAAAATTTTTAAAAACTTCTATGGACTTTATTAAAATACCACAGTAAAATAAGGCCCGAAAAAAATCATATTTTTTTCTGAAAATAATCAACGAAGTTTGTCCCTGGAAATATATTTAATATAAAACAATCAACAAAAAATATCTTTTAAAATAATCCTCATAGAAAAACTATTTTGGGCCTTATTGCCCGCCTGGCTTTATAAAGACAGCAACTGTAAATAGTCATACTCTTTTCAAAAATAACTAAATATAATAAAATAAAATCAATCTTCATTCTCATAAACTACATAAAAACAATAATTATCGTGAAGTATTGCAATACTTATTTAGAAACTTTGGAGTAATTTAAAGGAATATAAGCTTATTCACAGTCTTGGCAATAAAAAAAAAACAATTGGTTGTCTGTCAAGTTGATTTACGGACGATAGTTTTCGTGATAACGTCATAAAGAAACGTTGATGAAAGATTGATGAATTACATTGAATTATTATCACTGAATTAATATTATTTTGTATAATACAAAGGAGTTAATTGAAAATTAAATTTTTTTCGATAAATTAACATTTTTTTACACTCGTTAATTCAAATATTTTTTACTTAAATTATACAGATTAACTACAAGTTAACAATGTGCTATTAACAATTTATTTACAACTTATATACATGTGTTATATTTAAGAGCTTCCAATCTGCGTTATTCTGTTAAGGATAGGACGATGATAGGAAAAGTACGAAATCAAGGGGAGTGTTTCAAGTGAAACGTGTCTTGAAAAAGTCAAATCGATGGTTGTCGAACTGCTAGCTCTAACGTCACACGAGAAGAGAGATAAATTCCGACGCTTAGGCCGGTCGTGCCTCTCTATCACTTGTTCCGCGCTCTCGCTTGCACGCTCAGGCTCAGGCGGAACGTGACACTTTTTCATGCGTGCAGCCGGTGTTAATCGATTTATAAGACGTTATCATGTCAAAAATTCATGTCTTCTTTTATCAGCCCCACACATTCTTCGTGGTAACATGTTTTACACTGTCCACACTGCCGCATCTCAGAAATACGTTCTTCTCATAAAATTCAGGTTAATAACAAGTCAACAGATTTGACTAAATGTTATACAATAAAATCATTAGAACATGTCCTATCAAAATTGGCGTGGTAGGGTAATAAGGCCCAGAGTCAGTTCTCGTAGGCCTTATTACCCACGGAACCTAATCTCAGAAAACTGCTAATAATTAAAGTAAAAATAGTCCAAGAAGGAACTAAATTACAAAATATTGAAGAATAATAATATGTTCTAAAATGTTTCTAATTAATTTATATGCAAAACAATAATTAAACAAAAAAATAACCATTTTAAATCACTAAAAGTAATAAATCCACGTAAAAGTACTCTTCCTCGTGAGGTTCGATTCGTTACTGTTAAGATGGCGGCGCCAGCGACGGCAGCACCACGCAGACCTGTTTATGTCAAGTGTATCTATGTGTACGTAAGCTTATCTTCCGTTTAAAATCATTTAGGCGCAAGTTTTTAAATGTGGGCCTTATTATACCACGGGCCTTATTTGCCCCAAGTACCTTATATACTATGCGATAGACTGTCTTAGAGTTTTAATGGATCATGAAATGGGACAGACGATTCACGATTTAATAATAAAGGAGGGCGGATCAGAAAGTTCACAGCCTCACACAGAAATGAATATCATAATGTAGTTCTAAAAACTTCATAATATTTATCAGCTTTTTAGTTGTTACTTTACCAAATGATTGTTTTCTTGAAAATTGACAGAATTAAGCATAGCGTATTTACTAAATATTTATAGAGAAAAAGATGTACACCAAAACGAATCCTTGAAGACATGGAAGCAGAAAAAGAAGAATTTACTCCACCTTGTGCAATTAATAAAAGTGGTCAGCAGAATTTAGACGTGGTCAGTAGAGAAATGAAAGTGACCGTCGCATTGGACAACCGTTAATTATGACTACTGAAGAAATGTCGGAAAAATCCGCAGTTTGGTTTTAAAACACCACGAATTGGAAATTACAGATATGTCTATGACTTCAGGAATGAGCAAACTCAAAATGTTTTTCATAATGAACTGGTATTTGTGACCGACTCTCGACTCCGCGAGAGTTTGGAACTATAGTAAATACCACCTAAAAAACTTTGGTCCATTATATAAATTTGATCCACTTAAAAAAAATGTAGAAGTAAAAAAAATAGACCATCAGCCCCAAAATAAGCCAAAATTATTTTGTCGGTAAATAAAATAATGGAATCAGTTTTCTGTAAACAAAGGAATACTTTACCACCATAAATAGGAATTTTGAGATGTTTGTTGCACCCTTTCTTGTCTGTTTTCTGTTGTAAGTCTCTTATTTCATAACGTAATAAAAGACTTTTTCCTTTTAACGTTATCAATAAAAGTTTCATTAGGACAACCACGCAGTAGCACATCCCTGGAAACTATGACTAACATCCATAATTGTTGGTTTTAGTTACTGCCACAATTTGTTAAAGGAAATATAATTGTAGCAGAGAAATAAAAAGAGGTGTGGATTAGAATAATTCGAACTAATTTATGTACGCTGAAAATGTATCCACCGATAGATATTGCAATGATGATTTTAGTATTATTTGGTTAGGAAGTTTATTTTCTTTTTTCGGAAATTTTTCTTGTAATCAAAAGACACACTGTTAAAATTGTTTGTTTTTTGACAATGCTGGTAAGGATTTTCCAAATATAATAAATAAAATCGTAAGTGTTGCGAATACAAAACAACGGAAACGTCGCAAGCACATAACGATAACGTCGTTCTGCATTAGTGAAAATCCATTTGGTAGGTAAAAAAATATTTGTCTTTGACGCACAAACGCCTGATGAGTACCATTAGAACCTTATTGGCTATATTGCTGACAAGTAAAAGCAAAACAATAAAAAATGTTCATTTATCGATTTAAAAATGAGTAGAAAATTAATTAGAGGCAAGCAAACCATTCATTCGAATTTATTTTTATGTTTCGCAGTATTTTTTTGTTTATCGGATGATATTTACCTTTTTTATCCTATGATTTTTACGGTTTCAATTTTATATTATTTTTCCTTTTTATTGTACTTTAAAATAATCAAAATTTAAGTTTTAGTCCAACGCTTTGGTCAGCCGGTAAGTCGGACATGGGTCTTTAAAAAAAATAAACACATATCAGTATTAAGCTTAATATTTTTGAAGTGGGTTTTAAAAGTAAAAAAAAATGTAAGCCGCTCTATGAGTGAAAAAAACTTTATATATAACTTTATAATAATATATATATTTATATATAAATGTATATATATGTATATATATATATATATATATATATATATATATATGTATATATATATAAATATATATATGTATATATACATATATATATATATATATATATATATATGTATATATGTATATAAATATATATATATATATATATATATATATATATATATATATATATATATATATATATATATATATATATATATATATATATATATATATATATATATATATATATATATATATATATATATATATATAGACAGCTACTCTAGCGGCGATGTTCATGGTGACTGTGATGAATGAGCCCTGTGATCATTGGTTTATCGGCAATATCAAACATTTAAATGTAAGTTTCCTTCCAAAGGAAAATTCTTTTACGAATTTAATTCAATTAGTATCGTAGAAAGTCTGCATTTCGTGGCTTCACTTCTGCTGGAATAATTTGCGATTTGTGTATTTAATTACTATGCTAGGTAAGAGACAATATAAGTGAGAAAATAGTGTGAAATATTGAAGTTATTTCTTGATATTTTTAGGGAAATGAAATGCGTAAATTTATTACAAAAGAACTTGTGGAAATGGAAATGTGAATTAATTGTTCTTATGAGTTAATTGTTCCAAAATATTAGTTATAAACTGGATACAACTTTATATTATTGCGAATAATGATTTTAATATATTTATATTATTTTATAAAAATCTAAAATCTTTATTGACAAGTATACTATCAATAAACTATTTTAGTGTCAAAATGTCTTTGAAATAATTAGGAATTTAATAGAAATAAATTAGTTAAATGGTTTTAATACTGATGGGAGCGTATGAGAGCAATGTAAGTAGGCGATAAATTCATCCATTACAAGTTTGTAAAATTGCATAATGAATACCTATTACATCAATACACACAACAATGCATGTACTTGGTATTATATTTACAAGTAAAATATATAGATATTTATACCGTGATAATTAATTTCTCTGACCAAAAATAACCATAAATATAAAAAACTCACCATGTTTATTTTTATTTTTTTCCTCAATTAATTAGTGAAAAGTATTTATCTACCTAATATTTTTAACGTACTTAATTTTATATTCTCTTCTGTAATATTAATTTATTTTTCAATAAGTTTAAAAGGAAACAAAAAAATTATTTTGTGTTCTAAATTATCCTATATAGACTGCTCCAAATCATATAGGGTAAATTATCCTATATGATTTGGAGCAGTAACTATTCGTAAAACATGAATCTAATAGGACGTAAAACGTCAAAAAAATAATTTAAAATTACTGTGTGATTTCTAAAATAAAAAGTATCTGGTAATAAAAAAGGAAATCTTCATTCACTATCGTAATTATGTAACTTACGTGTAATGAGTTGACATTTTACTTGTTAATTTTTTACGCCTACTTAATCTGCGTAGCAAAATGGGCTAGTACGTCGTCCTGGCAGGTGAACCAGGCAGCTCGGTATAGAAGGTGGGCCAGTTATCCTAACCTAAGCCCATATTTTTATAGCATAATGAATATTCCAGAATATCCTTAATCTCATTACTCGTACTCACTATTTCTACTAAATTATTTTAATATGCTGGCGCGTTCTGAGCATATCTTTTAAATATAATTAATTGATTAGCCATTTATTTATAACAACTTAACGGGTATAAATATCTATCATACTAAATATATGAGCCACGAATCCTTAATGTATAAACAAAATTATTAGTTGGAATACTTGATCTCACGAATACGTCGCGGCACCTTCGTGTCGTTTTCCATATAAGTGACATAAATAATTGTTTTTTATCTAGTATAGTTAAATAAATGAAGCAGATTGAGGCGAATTCAATCGTTGTCTCACGGTGGTAAAAAAATTAAAAAGAAATATAAAAGAAAAAACATTATTTATTTGTTTTCCACAATAATTTAACTACAAAATTAGTAAATGGTAGAGAACGTAAACTTAACAAATTAACTAACTTAAATCATATAACATAACGGTACATCCTCTTTTGTTACTCATTAATCAGGACATTTCTCATAAAACCATTCCTCAGAAACCTTATTGTATACGATGTTCTGGTGGTGGTACAGATTGTTCTGGACCTAATAACTACATGATTACCTCTCTTCATTAATTTGTAAAACTTGCATTCTCGCAATGTTTCTTTTCATTTATTGAAATTAGGTTTACAATTATGATGGTATATATGACAAAACACGTATTATTTAATATTTTGGTATAATATCAAGATATTATCTTGCTAAATAATCCAATCTACTAGTCATTTTTTTCTTTGAAACGTTGATTCATATTTTAAAATTAGGCAGGATGCTAACAAACTACTTTCTCTCGATACTTGTCTAACCTACGTTATAAAAAAATGTGGTTCTTCGTACAGGCATTTCTTTCGATTGAACTTTTTTCTAAAATAATAACTATGGATTAGTGTTTTTATGTACAAACCGCTTGTAAATAAATGACATTTTTCATCTATATTCAAAAGATTTCATCCCAAATTAGATCAATACCCCATTCATACTGGACGATGTGATATAATTATCAACATATTTTTTTAAAACCCCATATGTAAAGGTTACATAAAAGGTTGTTTCCAGAAAATTGCAAGCAATTTATGGTCATATAAGGTATGGAGAAAAGAATCAAAGTAATATGGTAGAACTCGTTTTTGATTCCAATTCGCTATTACGGATATGGTAAGTCCATATCCATATTCGCCATTATTGTTCGATTCACCCTTTCGTCCAATCTGCATTAATTTTACAAACATATTTTTCTGTTTCACACTCTAAAAGAATATAGGTTTCTCTTTTTAACAAGTTCCATCATGTTTTATTATATTATGCAGATTTTTAAATAAAAACTTCTCTAGGCGTACCATGCGCAGTTCTTCTGAGCAGTGAATTAAACTGAGACGTCACGCTTACATTGGTGACACTAAATCAGATAAACTCGGGTTATTCGGGTTTAGCCAAGCGAGTACACTCTTTGGGTATACTCGGGTCTCTTCGATATTGGTCGTGCGAATTCATTGCAAAAATACGGAATGTATCATTTTAAGAATTATATTTTAATTTTTATTAATATTTTATTTTAGTATAATTCGATATAATACGACTATGTTATTTTATGTGATCAGTGTAATATTTAAAATTTATGCAGTTAATATTTGGTATTTCAATTGAAACTAGTTTAATATAATACGTGTGTTATTTTATTTTTAATTTTAGTTTTCACTTCAATCACGTGGTCATTAGCACGTACCAGTGTTTTTTTTCATTAACTTGCTCTACTATTAATTGTCCCTTTTACCATTTTTATACCAATATTTTTTCCTTTATATTATGTCATGGCTCACTACTTGTTTACTACTTGGCCAACTTTCACCGCTTGAATAAGTATAAAAATATAGACAATACCATTCTACACAAAGAACGTGATATCTACAAAAATGATTTAATTTTTTTTCTATTCTTAGTTTCAAGGGATAATTCACATAATGATTATAGCATTATTTGCTTGAGCAGTCGACTTGTTAGCTTATTGTGACCGGAATAACAGACGTGTGGGAGTGAAGTGCATACTTGAAAGCAAATTTAAATATATAGTTTAGCGTGTCAGTTTGTGATTTAATTTTGAACTAAGTAATTTATTTTGTATCAATAAAGTATAATTTTTGTAAAAACTATATTTAAAAATATACCTGATAAATATGAGCGAACCTGACACTAAAAAGGTTTGATACACGCTCATTCACATGCTAAAATCTACGCCTTTAAGAATACATAGTTCTTTTTAACTATTTTTAAATATTAATATCATTTCTGATTACGAAAATATATTGCCAATACAAATCTGACAATCGTAAAATTATATCTAAAGAACTATAAAATTTAAAATAATTTCTGTAACAGTTCGGTAAAATTTAAGTAAATTGCTAATAAAAGTTTATTTTCGCAATCTCGGTATTAGTAGTTTCGAAGAGTAGGAAGGGGAGATATATTTTGACAGACATGTTCAACAATGTTTTCGGAACTAATATGAAATTTGAAATAAAATGTTTTATAATTTTTATAACTCTTCTCTTCCACTTTATGCCATATACATGGAATTGACACAAAATTATTTTTTTAGCTTCAAATGAATTTTTAGTTAAAAAAATTGTATTAATCTTAAAGGTATTATAGCTTAGCTTTTTTATTTTAAGTTTTTTCGTCAAATAGTATGAGAAAAAAATTACTGTAACAGGTGGATCACGTGAGTGATCTTATAAAGGTTCCGTTTTCTATTTGAGGTACTCTAAAAAAATTGTGAAACCTAACTGTTCTTACCCTAATTGTTAAATAGTAACCATACTATGTATTAGCTAGTGAAATTTTGAAACTATATTTTCATTAAATAACAGCCTACCATAGAAAACATTTTTCAAGACCTGGAGACCGTGAAACGTATTTGGATGAAGATTCCGCTTTTCGTTTGCCATTGAATAGCATTCATACTTAGCATTGAAGTGGTGTAAATACACATTTGTCAGCTTTTCGTAATCTTTTACGTTTCGTAAATAGTTGATGATTGAATTTTTGTCAAACAATTTAATATGTGGTTATATCAAGAATTGGTAGAACTGGTCATTGTTCATGAACCAATTACTTCCAAAGAAGTCAACGATCTTATTATATTCCACATGGGCGTTCTTTATACTTTTGTCAAGGTGGTTTGAACCGTTTTCCTCTACTGATGAATCCTACGAGATTCGAATGTTTTTAAAATTAATGAGTGAAAAAATTAAAGTATTTAATGAAGTTTGGTATGAAAAAAATATCATTTAATTATATTCACATTTACCCAAAAACATGCTCGTTACGTGAAGCTAAAAGATAAACTGGAGACATTCGAACTACTCTATGCAAATCCCTAGATTGACCATTTTTGTTTGGTTTTCCTTTTTTGTTAGCAGTGATATTGTTAAGGAACAGTAGTGTCGTCGCCGTGGTGTGTTGGGTTGATCACAAGGCATACGGCCTGTGACGACGCGGCGCACCGCGGAGACCCGGGTTCGATTCCCGGCCGTTCGTCGAGGGGGGCTGGACGGGTGTTATGGTTGGCTGTAAGAGATTGCTCACGTAGCAATAAGTCCGCCATATGTATCAATTAGATACATTAAAGTAAATAAATAAACAAATAAATAGTTCATTAATAACTTTCAGTGGGTGATTTCCACGTCAACATTTGCTGACGGTTAAGAATAAGTACACCAGAAACACCCGCAACTTTCCAATAAAACCAAAAATTTAGTACCCGGTAATTATTATTCTTAGAATACTAATACCGTCTCTGAAGTAAACACAGTCATTTAATCTAGACTTAAAATTGTCCTTCAGAAAATTCATTATTTGTTTTGTTGCCACGATTTAGTATGGTGATTGTTAAATTATGATAGAACATAAACTATTAAATTCAAACTATTAAATTCAAAAACATGCTACGTAGAGAGTCTTTCTATTTTACTTAATGACTCATGCCATGCTGAAGATTGATCGCGATTTTCGATACTTAAATTAAGTTTGAGAGAAAATCGCCAGATTTCGAAAAAAGCCCGGAGTTTGAGATACGTAGCTGGATTAATGACTTATTTCCATTTTCATCTGAGGGAAGTGATTCCTTCCACCAGTTACATAATCGGGTGTTTCATTATATTTTATGTATACTCATAAAATATTTTAATTGCATGTTATTAAATATATATTAATTTTTTGGAAATTTTATTGCGCCCGCCTAAAATTAACCTTAACAACAGTTTTTCTAATTAAGGAGCCTTTTACATAGTTAAGAGTTATATTTTTGTATGTATTTAATTTCCTTTTCTTTCTTATTTGCATATGCGATATATTAATATATCATACATATATGTTAACATACATATGTTATAATTCAAATGTTAACGAGAGAAAAAAGATAGCTTGAAATATTTCATGGATATTCATTGAAAAATTATTTATTTATCAGCGTGACAGTGATAAATTTCAAATTTAAAAAACCAAATTTCAATTTTAAACTCCAAACATGTACAATGTTCATAATCTCTGTTACATCTATGAAATGTATTCATTAGTCATATTAGTAATTTTTTTTGTAATATATTTGGTCGGAGCGAACTTATTATTTTCTTGTCTATTACATTACAACGTACCAGCTTAGTGCAATTACTTATCAAGAATATTTTAATTAGGTCGAAATCATATTAAATCAATAGCTTACGATTATTATCTTCAAACGAATGTGTAGTGTATCTGAGAGGATGACCTTCGATATAACAATCATGATATTGTAGTGACTAAAGCCATAATATGGATACATTAGGAAATGTAAAATAAATACTTCCATCTAGTACAATATTTTCAAAGTGGATTTGAATATATCGAGATCATATGTGTTTAATATGATTTATGCTAATGCTTGTTTATTATAAAATAATGTCGCTGCGTGTACAGAAACTACTGCATTTTTTTAAAACGTAAATTTATAATAATTACTCGGCAAAAAAGCAACCATCCTAAGAGAAAATAAATTTATGTGTAAGCGGTGCATATGAAAAAAATTAATTAAGGATTTTAATGTGTATTACAAGACATATCTACTTAACTAAAACGTACATCATTTCTTATTCAATTATTATCACGAGTCACATGTCGCCCCTGTCGTTAATTATTCCAGTTACTCATTTACCGTGCGGTTAATGTAATACGGTAGTACACAGAGTAAGGTTCAGGTTACTTTATTAACATATGCGATGTTAAAGATTACGTGGGGAGATTTGCTAACAATGTAGGAAATTTAGTACTTTTGTACTTAGCAAGACACCGCCATTCGTTAAGGTCGTTTTGACGTGAGCGTATTTGAACTAAATGAAATTTCATTATTGCAATAATATTTAAACATAATTATTCTTATTATGCTATTTCTCAATCCTTCATTCTACAATACTGAACTTCTAAGACTAACCTGAATGTTATGATATTGTAAGTAATTTCATCAATATAAACAAAAATAAAATGATGTGAAAAAGTATTAGTAACGTAGAACCAGGGTTCCTTTACATAAATAAAGGCGAAAAGATATCGTTAGTGCCAATTGTTAGCATTTTTAATACTATAGTGATACTTTTTGAAAGTGAAATGGTTCGGTCATTAACTTTAGTTTACAATTTACGTTACCGTTACCATGGCCCACGGTAATCATGGCCAATTTTCACACATAGAGTACCAGTCGTATTTAAATTCAATAACTTTGGTGTTTTGGAAACGATATTATAAAAATATTTCAACAGGAATGTTACGTGCAAAGGTAAGTAAGTATAATGTAAATTACAAAGCAATAATCACTCAAAAATCAGATTTTGCTCTAACATATTTATTTCCTCTTTGACTTGGACCTATAACTAGAAATGGTGACGTAAGGTAAACTATCGATAGTGAGTTTAGTAAAGTCCTTTCGCATTAAAGAAATTCAAGTATCATTTTACATAATCAAGAATTTGTCATGTAACATTACCATGACTTCCACGAGTGTATTGTAATTTTTTCAAATCTCTAGTCTTTGCCAAATCTAAAGTTCTTGAAACAATATAGTCATGTATGTACAATGTATGCAGTCATGTATACTTGGATATGAAATGAGGTATATTTGTCGGAAAAAATATTAAAAAATGCATAAAAATATTTAGTAAGAAATGTGTGGTTTCAGCCTTTAGTTTTTTTTTCGATTCTATAATAGGTATAGTTGTATGTAATTCAGTTCAACAGGAATTCCTTTTAGTAATGCATATTTCTTTAGATTTACAAATTATTATGTTGATATATCTTCGGTGTTAGGCTTAGCAACGCTTAATGTTCCTGACTGTTACATGGTGAACGAAGTTATTGTTTGTTTAGTCAATCTAGAGCACACACGCAGTGCTGACGTGTTTTTCGCGAACTTACATTGACCAATGCGGTATTATGAGAGTTGCTCGATCTTCATACTTTTGATTGTTTCTGCTTTATTGATTGCTTCAGAAGGGAATTATGGAGTTGCTTGATAATTCACCATTGGTAATTAGTTTTGTGTTTAATTTGAATATGTGTTTATATGTTTTTTTATCTTTTATTAATTATTTTATATTGAACTTCAAAATTATTGCACTTTTAGTTTTGGCTCAAGACTTTGGGTCAACTGCGTAAATTAGGCATAGGGATATTTTAATATGAGAGTAGGTATCGCTTAGAAGTTTAATGTTTTTCAAATGAATTTAAAAGTACAAAATTAGTATCTCAGTTTTGACATTAAAGAAAAATGACATCTTACTTAGGAGTGTAAAAAAATGGGATCCTGGCTTTACGAGTATTGGGTACATTTACGTGAAAAATAGCGGTTTGAACTTACAATATTTCATAAAGAATACGCAGAACCATTAATTAAGTAAAACAGTAAAATATAACGTTTTCAGTAGGTGAAATATGTCATTAAGGTATGGCAGGCATTTTTATAAAGCCATGTGGATCTTATTTTATATAACAAAAGTCAGCAGAAATAAATCCAGAAATTAATGAAAAAATAATTTTAGAACACATTTTTCTCTACTCATTATTTTAGAAAAAAATTAGTAAAAAAATTCTGCTGAATCAAAATGTTATAAAATTACTTTCAGATCACAAATAGGAAATCATGTAATCCAATAGTTAATCCAGCAAAGATAAAAACCATTCAAATCTAATAATACTGGCCATATCAAAAGATTTCATTTGCGTGAAATTTGAAATAAGAAAGGTTATTAGAAATATTTTTCCTTTATATGTTGCTCTTTTGGTATAAACTATTACCACACCAAATTTCATCACAATACATCTAATAGATTTCGGGTGATTGATGAACAAATTAACAGGTTTTTTGGCTTCTAGTCTCATTCTTTATGCTATGTCAATAAATATTTTTAAAATATTTTCCAATTTCCGTATTCACTCTGTTACAGTCTTATTGATATATGGATAATAAATGGATCATCAATGTCACTAAATCGAAGAGAGAGATACGTCAAAATATGGGACTACATTCAAGACAGATTTCGGATAGGTTAAAAGAATATACGACCGGAGAACATGCATGTGCGATTTCTATCTCTCATAGTGGAAAGGAGTTTAAGTTAAGGATAATCGATATTCATGTAACTTGATATTGTAATATCGCTAATGAAATATGTGAAACAACATTTCATTGATAATATAAAGTGTAACTTCGGGCGTCGATAACAGTTATTTAAAATATTAATCGAATGACAAATTAAATAATTTTCGAATACATATGATTATAATTATGATTTATTTCTGAACGTCTAAACTCTAATATTGATGGAATGATATTGATTTCATCATATTTTGAGAGGGCAGTCATGGAAATCGCGTGGTACTATAAGGGTTGACGTACCGGCTTAATGATATCTCGCCATATCTGTTCCCCGTCAGTCCATTACATACGTGCAAGGAGTAGTTCACAGCAGATTTGAACACATCAGTTCATTGCACGGTCGTTAGTTCACGTCCTCTAGTACTCTCTACTGCACTCTGCACGATAAAGCGCTCTATGGAGTTCTCGTTTCTTGATCGATATATGGCCAAGGACTTTAAGACTCAAGATAGCATCAAGTTCGATAGATTCTGCTTGAAGCGGAGTTTTTGGAATATGGAAACATTATATAATATTCTAAGTTATTTTCTTCACCACCACATCTTTTTCATCCCATCGCCACAACTTCGTGCCTCTACCTTCTTTTCAATTCTTCAAATGTCCTTTTCTTTGAGATATTCAGAAATATGGGGAACACAACAATTTACGCGATACTGGTCGTGGCGGTTTTGATTATATTTCGGTGCCTCTATATTTTCTTCATATTTTCCAATGCAGTTTTAATTATCACCATACATAATCTTACTTCATCTACGCAACTTCATCTACCATTATTCGGAATAGAAGCTCAAATATATGTAAAATTGGACCACATTATAATCCGCTATTCGAATCACTTCTGGCGAATTTTTACCATACACTAACATATTTTTATATTGTCGCAGTTAACGCTTAACCGCACTCGAGCCTCACGCGTTCCATTTTGTCAAGGAATAGTCGCAAGTAAGGTGGTATCATTTGCGTAGGTATGTTCGCAATCTGGTAGCTACCTGCTCTAACACCATATGTCCAGTGTTCCAGAGTAATCCGCAATACCCTTCCGATGAACACGAGTGGTGATATTATGCAGCCTTGTCGAATGCAGGTACAAGGGTGGATATTGTTAGATAGGATATCGTCAGTCTGAACTAAAGCCATTCCTTTTTTCTAAAGTTATCTAAGGATATATACCAGATATTTTGGTATACCCATTGTCACACAGGCGTTATATAACATTAGCCGTTCTACCGAGACGAATGAAATTTAGATATATTTTACCTTAAAAAAATTTTATTGTCCTTTCTTAGTACAGTGAAATCCAAAGTAATAATAAATATATAATCCTAATGAGAATAGCACCTACGTTCATTTCAGCTTTACTCCCAACAAGAATATTATCTATACCAAAAGATTCATCACTATCTTTGTTATTTATTTAGTATCCTCTTAGTTTTATGAAATTTCTAATTTTATATGTTAAAGTTTTTAGAATTTGGTTTTGTTTTAAATGTTGCATTCAAATTTAAAAATTGAATTTTTTAAATTTACTTGTGATTCAGAAAGTATGTCCATTACATTTTTGGTTTCAGTTTTTGAAACCATCACGATAGTATGCTACATATGTGTGTCTTATCACAATATTGTGCTAAGTTCGGGTCTTGAGAAATGACCGTAACTCGAAATTAAAGACATATGACAATCTTTAATTCGATTAAAATGAACTTTATTTCTTTAGCGCGTGGACCGCGTATCATTTTTTTTTGTTATTTTCTCGTGACCATTCTTGCAACATTATTTGCCAAAATTGTTTAAATTATTTGAGCAATTAACACACACTATATACATATATATATATATATATATATATATATATATATATATATATATATATATATATATATATATATATATATATATATATATATATATATATATATATATATATATATATACATATATAACGAGTTATGAAAAATATACTACTGTAAACACAAAAATGGATATCAATATGAAAACTTATTCAATAATATCAATATATCATGTACATCTCAAAAATGTTGACTATATTTTTAAAACTGTTGGTGAATCCTGAAGAAAACTTACTTCGTATAAAAACTAATAGATCAAGGCCAACATGGAAGGTAATTTTGAGGTACAAAAGCTAAATATTAAAATTTACTTCATAGCAAATTTTCTAAAAGCAGCTATTTTTTTCTATCTTTCAAAGCCTAGTGGTTTTATTATTTTATTATAGATTCGTCAAATTATGTCCTGAGGAATAGTGCAATAGTAGTATTTAGCCACTTAAGTAACGTTACAAAAAAATTCTTAATATTATATAAATGATTCAGTTGAAGGTTACTTTTTTCCAATATAATTATTTTGTGCTCGAAAGTACATTATTATCAGACCCTTTATTTTATAATTTTTTCTTCAATTGCTACATAGAAAGTAATAAGTCCACCATTAAATTAATATTGTATTTTAATTATTGTTATATTATATTATAAACTATTTGCAATTATATTATTGCATTTGAAATTCCTGAATAATTGGATATTTCTAATTAAAATGTTATATATTATATTTTAAGAATTCAGCGCTATGTATTTTTTTTCTTCTATAAGTTATATAACAGGTTAAAGTTTTTAGTTAGTTAATAGTTAAAATTGCTTTATTTTTTTTTCAAATTATCTTTATGTTGAAAATTACCTTTTCAAGTATTGCTCAAGATCTAAAAAGTCATGTTCATTAAATAAATAAAATTCATAGTGAATTTTCAGCAAAAACAGATGTCTTAATTAAGATTGGCAAATTTGATGTATAACCCAACAGTTTAAGGATGGTTAAATAACATCCAGATGAAACAAATATCGCTAAGAAGAAAACTTTGAAATTGGAATAATTGCTTAAATAAACTATTTACATCTTTTCGTACGTAGCCAAGTAATACCGAATCCGCCAAAGGAATTATTTAAGTTGTTCTCCGTGTTGTTTGATGTGTCTTACTATTGACCATTAAACTTTAATAACAGTATTCAATAATCAATTTATAATTCACTTCTCTTAACAGTCGAGGGATTAATTAAACGTATAATATTATCGTCGGTGCGTCTGTTTATCCCTTTTTTATATGTTTGTTTTTATTTAAAATGGTAATATTTTATTCCTTTTATAAATTTTAATGTAACCACAAGCTCCTTTTAAAGTTATGGAGATTGCATTTAAAATTACTTAAAATCCCATATCCGTCTTTTACAATTCTACAGTTACGGATTATAAGAATTAGTTATATTTGAGATGAAATTAAACTATATGAACTTTGTACAGCCACAAAACAAATAAAGAAAACATGTCTTCGTTCTTAATCATCGATCTTATTGATGGTAACATAGTTAGCTACTTGAATATTTTTGCAAATAATTTTTCTAATAGTCTATAGCCATTCGATATATTAGGGAGCCAAAAGGTTTAGTACATACATAAAAATTTATCGAAAAACATTCTCAAGGTTAGTATAATATATTTAAAATCTCCGATTGTATGAGTAATTTATTTCTGCACGGTAAAATTATTAGAGCAGCAAAGATAAACTTTATAAAATGATGAACAAATATATAATCTGGGCTTCATTATTATTATCTTATATATAATAACATAACTATTTGAATTTCATGTAAAATAATTCCGATGATACATTTGGGTAATTACATGTCAAAAAAACTGTCAGGCACGAGCAAAACTCACACTACAAGGGTTCCGTACACATTAAGACATGTATAAATAATTAATGGTACATAATATTCCTATTAAACTATGTACAAAATTTAAATTTTTAGTAACTAAAATATATTGCCTACTATATCTTTCAAAGGCGCATATTTAAAAAATATTTGTTTTGTATAATATATCGATTTTCGAATTTGTCTAGCTCAACCGGAAGTACTCTATAGGTTTTGATTTATTTGCGAGTATTTAAAGTATGCGGCATAAACGGCTGTAGTTTTAGGGTAGGAAGCATGATTTTTTAGAGTTCCAAAAGTCTATTCCTGCCTATTCCACAAAATGGGACCGGGGACCGAACCTTGCGGGCAGCCCCTGGTCAACGTTTTTCTTACTTCGATATATCTATCCTGCAAATAGACAACTCGATCACAGAAATAATTACTTATAATTAGGCGGTTGTCCGCTGACACACCCCGGGACTATATCGCGGTCACTAGGCATTATCAAACGCGCCGGACATATCCAAGAAAACAGAGCATATCACAAACAGAAAACAGAAAACAGAGCATATATATCTGTGCAAGCATCTACTCTGGGACAAAGCGGCATCGAGATATCGCATCTGCAACCCTAGACAAAATGCATTCGAAACTTATCGATCCTCTTTCTACATTTGTTAACGCTTTAGCGTTAACGACAATAGATTGATGGACAGAGTTACGTGAACCTAGCGAACTCTTATTCTATGCGTCTTGTCGATAAAACGTTAAATATTGTCAATGGTTTCGTTGGCTAATGTCAAACGTTTGTATTTGTCAATAATCTAACTAGCTCGGTATTAATTAAACAGAGGTATTTGAAGTGGTTCGATCATTTCAAGTTCATTTTGTTCAGCATAATTACATTATAATATAGAAATCTCTTGTTTTCATGTACTTTTATCCATAAAACGCGCAGTGGTTGTTAATAAGCGCGGCTTTCATATTCTTTTAAGTAATTAATTGTTATAAAACATTCCGTAAACTTTCGATAGGTTTTATTTAGAAGTTTAATTTATTTGGTAAATTATTTTACAATGGCATGAAGGTAAAAGACGTGAATGGAGCAATTTGCAACTCTTGTTGAGTTTAGAAAAAGGTATGTGACATACAAATGACATTTTTAATAAAAGAAATTATTTTTCATATCACTCCAATCCGTTTAGACAATGACGACAACTAATGCGTCTCTTTGTTTGGTTTATGTTATAGATACGATGACCTCGCAAGACACTAACAAGATCCAAAAGGGTGTTTAAGAGCCTATCGATTGTAGCAAGAGTTGACAAAATATTAAATTCAGTTCATGGCGGTGGACAAAAATCATTAGACAAGTGAAAAAAGTGTGTAAACTGGCCTTCTTTTCTAGATTAAAATTCCCGAATTGCTTATCATAACTGCATTAATTTAGCTTTTGACAGACATGAAAACAAAAACCAACATGAAGGCTATGCAGATAAGATCCTATCGTCATAGCTGTGGTCATTGTCTAAATGAAGAGGTATGATATGAAAAAATATTTTCACTTATTGAGGTCCGAACTGCAAGTTCTTTTTAGCACATTTAAAAAGAGAATATTGTCCAACATCGGATTTTCTGCAGTTGATGGTCGACTTGAATAATTATTGATATTTGTTTATTTATTGTGTATTCGCAGTACATACTATTAATGTACTTTCTAAAAATGACTGAAGAGTGAAGAAAAGACATTGACATAATACAAATATTTTTATACATCATCGCTATATTACAAAAATATTACCACAATACCCACCCAAATTATCTATGATTTTTACTACAGTTGGTTTTATTTTCTATTACGTTTTTGTGGTCAATCAGAATAATCTACAGCTTTATTACCTAACAGGCCATCAACTTCATAAGAACTATGTGTACTGCAGGAAGTTTCAAACGATAATAATGAAAATGTATAAAGTATGACTTATGTAACCTACTCACTGAAATTCCTACATAACCATTACTATTTACTTTACTTCTCTATTATTTAAATAGAAAAAAGAATCAATCCAATTACGATGACGTAAGCAACGCTATTACAAACGTAGTTGTGAGGTTTCTAGTCAACAATCATCTTCTTAAGAAAAAAACAAAAAAATTTGTAAAGTTTACTTAACATGAAACACTTAAAAAACAAATATACGAGTGCAGAACCAGGAATTGGATCTTGTTGATAACACAGTATTCTTAATTACTGGCAAAACATTACAAAATTGGCAGACAGCCTTAGTTCTGCAGTATATGCGGTTATAGAAATGTATAGCTTGACAAAATATATAGACACCGCTACATTAGTTTACTTTTATTTTCATAATTTAATGACTTACGTTATTTTGCTCTGGGGAAATGCCGCTGATACAAAACAAATTGTTATCCTATAGAAGTGAGCCGTCCACGCAATTTATAAATTAGGCCCAAGAGTATCACTGGGAGATAAATATAAAAAATTAATTCACTCACCCTTGAATCTTTAATATTATTAAATTCGGTGTACTTAAAGAGGAATATTCACATATTTGCAAATATTTGTGGCATGGGTACATAATGTAACAAAAAATAACAATAAACTTTTTGTTCATGAGATCGGTTCCAAATACACTTATTGGTCTCTCTCTTTTACGATAAAGTCCACAATCATCATACCAAAACAAAAACTTTGCACTAAGGGGTACCTATTACAAAACTTGTCATTATCTAGATGAAAAGAACCCTAGGGAGTAACTGCTCGGCCATCAAGCTTTCTCATATCATAGCATTTAACTTCAAAATTTATTTATTATTTTGAGGCTTTCTAAAAAGAGCAACCACTAAGTTTCTTACCGGCTTTTCTTGGGTAGACCTTGTAGTAGTTTATAAAAACTTGCTAACTTTAATTAAAATAATTTGGTATGACGAAGTTCAAGTGTAAATTTTATTTATCTACGAAATAAAGTAATTTTTACTTTCGTCAACACAATAATGGTCAACAAAAACAATTATAATTGTCATATATTCTGTTGGGTTGATCATATCTCATTGAGGTGTTGGACTGGTGATCCGGTTGTTTGTGAGAGAGTTTAACTTAAAATTTTATTTATTATTTTGAGGCTTTCTAAAAAGAGCAACCACCAAGTTTCTTACCGGCTTTTCTTGGGTGGACCTTGTAGTAGTTTAAAAAATTTGCTAACTTTAATTAAAATAATTTGGTATGACAAAGTTCAAGTGTAAATTTTATTTATCTACGAAATAAAGTTATTTTTACTTTCGTCAACACAATAATGGTCAACAAAAACAATTATAATTGTTATATATTGTGTTGGGTTGATCATATCTCACTGAGGTGTTGGACTGATGATCCGGTTGTTTGTGAGAGAGTTTAATTTAAAATTTTATTTATTATTTTGAGGCTTTCTAAAAAGAGCAACCACCAAGTTTCTTATCGGCTTTTCTTGGGTAGACCTTGTAGTAGTTTATAAAAACTTGCTAACTTTAATTAAAATAATTTGGTATGACGAAGTTCAAGTGTAAATTTTATTTATCTACGAAATAAAGTAATTTTTACTTTCGTCAACACAAAAATGGTCAACAAAAACAATTATAATTGTTATATATTGTGTTGGGTTGATCATATCTCATTGAGGGGTTGGACTGGTGATCCGGTTGTTTGTAAGAGATTGCTCGCGTAGCAGTAAGTCCACTAATGTATCAATTAGATATATTGAAGTATATAAATAAATAACTAAATATAAAATAACAAGCCAGAAACTAAAAAAAAATGTAATTAATGAATTTGAATAAAAGTCAATCACAAACCTAATAACCAAACTTGTTTCCTGTTTTGATGAAGTCCACGCATAAATGATTCAATTTGACTTGTAAGACAATGTAAAAGAATCGACAATCAAAATTTTCATATTGTTGTCTCAAAACTGGAAATATTTGTTTTGGTAATTCAATTTTTAATTTAACTTTTATTACCGATTACTCTATTAGGTTTTCTAAATTTATTATTTGAAAATTTAGCGAGTTTTCTATTGTAAAAAAGGTGCTCCTCATCAATAAGTTTCACTATTGCAATGTGAGTACGGTCAATGCAATTTCAAATTAATTACGCCAGGCAAGCCATATTTCCTTTGAAACCTAAAAATAGTAATTTAAGGTATTCACTTTTGATAATGTTTGAAATTATTTTATTTTATGACCTTATAGGTTTTTACAGCGTTAGCACCTTTTAGGTAAACTTAATGAAAAATTGATTTGTTCCGATTATCCAACTGATGACTAAAATTATATCTTAGCATTGTAAAGTGCCTCAACTAACTTTTTAATTAATTATTGTAATTACATGTACTTACTCTTGTTTTATATGTGTTCTTTCTTGTTGATACTATGGAAACTCTCTCTTGCAATGCATCCACAACCTGCCCGATGTCGCGGCTAACTGTCCGTTGCAGCAAATATTGGGTAATGCCAATAATCCGCTGGTACGAATCCATAACGAAAAAGCTTTAGGGCACATAGTATCTGTAAAATAAACATGAATTTTATAGAAAACCTTACCCAACCTATTACCCAAACTATTATAATTTCCAATGATTTGTTTTTAAATAATATTATGTCATGTAGGAATACACTGAACTGAAGTCTTACGTTGATTTCTAAAGGTATTTCTCTAGTAACTCTTAGCAAAGTCTGTATTTTCAAATCAATACAAAACTGCTGGAATGTTTCTCCAGCCTAAAGCGTTCCACAAAAAATACATTTCGCTAATCGGCTCCAAACACCGACGATTTTCAATTCTTTTTTGGCGTCTCGTTTTCGTTATGAGCCCTCCAAAAACACGAATCCTCAAAACAAATTTAAAATCACAGTTGCAAAGATTTATCATGACAGCTGAATAAAAAAATGCTATTTTGTTTTGTTCTAGCGTTCGTTATACTATCGTCCTAAATTTACGCCACCTCGGCGATTTCGCTTGTGAGAAATGCGTGTTGTCTACAAATTCGTATGACATTTTTCGGACGGCACCCTGGCAGTTCTGACGTATCGTTTTACAAAATAGACAGAAGAAATTTTATGTGCCAAAATTATTTACGTCAATACTAGACCACGTAACCTTTCGATGTCAAATGTCATTTCTATACATTTTTAAGTTTTCTACCAATGATAACGTTAGTAGAAAGGAACTTTGTCTAAACCTACGGTTGTGGATATTCCAGGTAAAAACCAAATTACATGGGGGACTTCGGCGAGCAAGACAGTTGGGTCAACAGACGCGCAGCCAATATACACTCAAGTAACTTCCCGAAAGCCGAAGGAGCGTGTAAGGGGTCGATAAAATTACAAACCACTAGGCAATCTTCCATTGCTATTCGGGATCACTTTCAGTTTCCCTACCTTCCACACTTTCGGAAAATGACCCTCGCGCGGACAGCGGTTGAAGACCATAAGAGTCTCGCGCGAGAGCGTCCCCCACAATGTCTTTATAATCTTATTATCGATACTGTCAAGGCCTGGGGCCTTTTTTAAACTAAGTTCTTTGATAATAACATCTATCTCTGAATGACATAATACCAGGTACAAATTACTAAGTGGAAGTATGCTGGAGCTAATTCTAATTTACCGTTGCTTGATAGTATCGGGGTTCGGGTCTTCATCAGGGAAAAGTGTATTGTGTAACTAAAGAGTTTCGCGTATATTTTCAGTGTAACCCCCATTGGATGTTTTTAAGGCGCAATAGACCAATGCCTTCCCTGGGTTCCAAATACTACTGTTTTTAAAACATCTCACGAATCAGAATTACCTATCTGGGTTACAAAGTAACGAAAGTAGGAACGCCGAACCCGCCTAACCTCCGTTACATTGAGGCTCGTTAGGCAACTTTATCAGTTACACCGGGTTACTGATAACGGCCAAACGAGCCTCAATTAAAACCCCGTCTAGCGTTCCGTGAATTTTAGCACGTTGGTAGTTACGTCTTTTTCTTCTCAAAACGCTTTGCAGGGTTTCTAGGAACCCATTTCACCAGGAGTGGTTTTTCTTCAAAGGGCCCGGAAGATCCAAAGGATTATTCCCGCCTTTTCCACTCGCAGGTTCACCAGTTTTTCTCCCACGCCGCTTTCTCAGGGCTCCTCCTGGAATATATAATAACCCTTCATACAAACTGTGTGTCCCATTGCTACTTCCACCCAATCGGGTTAAGGTCTATCCCCCCGCAATTCATCATTAAGGAAGAACACTTTTATCAAATGCTCCGAATGACTCAAAGGTAGATTCATTCCCAACCAAACCAAGGTGAGTAAAATACTACGTCCTAAAGAAAATGAATCTACTGTAATATTTTAATGCAAGCACTGCAGCAAAACTCTACGCGCATCATTCTGTTCAAAGTAATTAAAAAGAATATGTTCCATGTCCTGAGTCTCAAAACCAAAGGTACAGGCCGAGCTATCTCGTAAAGCAAACTTATATAAGCTCAAACAAAAGGCACAACGTCCCGTTAGGAATTGTGATGTATAATAGTCAGCTTTGAGTCAGGTTTTCTGAATCCGTTCAGAGATACTCGAGAAAAATAACCTAGTGGTTTCGCTTTTGGAGGTTGGCGAAGACCATCTATCCTGCCAGTGAACATAGACGATCACAAAAATACGTCTGTTTCTGGAGCTAATGAGTTCATCTACTAGGAACTCAAAACGCATAGATCCCACTTTAAAATCGCTTCCTCTAGCCAACTCAAAGTTTATCACCCGTTTCGCAATCACGAGATCGGCGGGAAGAAGATCCACCAAAACCGGTAAAGCATCCGTTGGGCAAATTCTCTAAGTCTTGGTCAAAGCCATAAACGGCGTACGTTGTGATCTCAGCGCGATCCTCTTAACCTGTCGGAGCCCAACGCCCCACGAAGCCCATACCGATGGCGTGTAGGCCAATATACCAAAGTATATCGCCGTATACATCAACTCGAGGTTCGAGGTATTTAGGTCCCAACTAGCCCCGGTAAGCCGAACCATGGCATGGAACGCTACCCTCGCCCCATCGCCAATGTACCGCGCCTGCGGCATGAAGCTCCGCTTAGAGTCAGTTATCATACTCGAGTATTTAGCCTCATTTCGCACACCGATCCTGCCCCCTCTTCCCATTATCACAGACGGCACCCTTGCCAGCCTGCCCTTGAAGAGAACAGCGTCGGACTTTTAAGGGGCAAAGGTAAGCTTATTCTTTGTGCCCCAGTCATGTAACCTATCAAGGGAGTTCGCCGTTTGGTTCTCTAGTTCTCTACGGCTCGCTTTTCCGACTAAGAGTAGAATGTTATCAACATAAGCAATAGTATCGCATCCCTGAAGGGGTACTGCTAGTTTACCAACGAACATGATTTTCCAGAAAATTGGTTCAAGGATTGAGCTCTGTGAGTAGCCCCTGGTCAATGTTTTTCATACTTTGATATCCCTTTCCCTCAAAAAGAAAACCTGATCGCAAAAGTGTTTACTTATGATTAGGCGAAGGTCCGCCGGTACACTGGGGACTTTAACGCGGTAAGAATGGCCGGTCTCCAGGCATTATCAAACGCCCTTGGGATGTCCAAGAAAACACCGAGTACATATTTATCTGAGCACGCGTCTACTTAGACAAAGCGACAGTTATCGCATCTGTTGTGGACACCCTAAGCTTAAAACCAAATTTCATGCCAGATCCCGGCGGCCAAGACAATTGCGACAAACAAACGCACACTCAATACACGTTCGAGCAACTTACCAAAAGCTGGAAGGAGCTTAATAGGTCTGTAGAATTTCGAATCACTGGGTGATTTCCCATAACTCTTCGGGATAACTTTCAGATTCCCACCTTTCTAAATCATTGGGAAGTCACGTGGACAGCGGCTGAAGACCGCAAAGACTCGGATATCGTGGCCCCTCACATCGCCTGAATAATCTTCGTATTGATGCAATCAATGCCTGACTCCTTTTTCGAGTCTAGTTTTTTAACCATTGCATTCAGTTTTGAGTGGGTCAAAACAATTATACGGAGAATGACTGGAGGTAATCTTGATATGCCTTTGCTCAATGGTATAGAGGTTAGAGTCATCATCAAGGAAGATGTTAGCTAGAAGGTACTCTGAAGTTTCGCATGTATTCCCGGTGTAACTTCCATCGGATTTTCGTAGGAAATTAAAAACAAAGGGCTTACTCGGGGACTTACACTTCTGCATACACTACCACAGAGGTAAGAATTTCCTATCCAGTTATTCCATAAAAGATAAAAAATGAAAGCGTCTTGCCATCTTAACCTCTTTATTTTAGTTACAACGGGCAACTGATAAGGCCACCCGGCAAGCCTCGATTAATTCCTAAGACATTCCGTGACTTGCAGCGCCTCTGTAGCAAAGTCCTTCTCAAAATCTTCTGCAGGAATTCCAGAGTCACGGTCCACCAAAGCTGATTCTTCTTCGGTGGGCCCGGATGGGCCTTGCTCAGTACCCTCATCAGCGCTCCTAAGCACGGCCATGTTATTGGGACAACTATATTTAAGATATCAAGGTCTCGTTGGAGAATTTGGAAAAATCGAACCCGATCTTGGCGCCGTGTTCTGAATTGAGTGCTGGTTCGCACTCCAAGTTTTGGTGTGAGACGCGCCTTGGAGATAAAGAATAAAACTGCTCTATTTGTTTTGATTTCCTTTCTTAATTGTTTTATGATCTGGATACTGAACCCTGATTATTCTTGGTTCTTATCGAAGATAAAGATCGACTTTGGCCTAGGATTTGCACATCTGGAATGCGTTTTCTCAAAAACGGTTTCAAAGAGAGGTGCCTTGACAAAAGAGCAAAGCTGTAAGACACCAGGCATTTACGGTACCGTGGTGAGACGTTCCCTGCGCTCGGTCTCTCTTTCGGTTTCCATGGAAACTAGCCGTCTATTTGCAAAAGTGATCTCTTCCGCCATCATGGCGACTAAGGCCATCAGTTTGGAAGTCTTCTATGCTATCCGCTCCTTAATACCAACTGGAGTCCTGGTGGACCCTTCCAAATCATAATTGATACTTTTATCAAAAGTTTGGCATCCTCTATGTGGCAGCTACCTCTTTTTCGGAATTGGTTTCCGAGCAGCCAAGCGTGGTGACCGTTAATCCGTTTCTTCTTCCTCTACCTCTGATTCTCCATCTCGATCCATATTCTTCTTGTACACTAGCTCATCGTGCGCTGCATCGGATGGCTCAAGTTTTGTAGAATAGCGGAGCTCCTCTTCTCTACTCGTACTTAAGACGTGCATCACTTTGGCAATCAGTTCTTCATCAGGTAGGACTTTTCTTGGTGTGTCCACGGGGCTTACTGAGGTTCTGGACCTTTTACTCCCCTTATCGGGGGAGGTAGGGAGAGGATTCATCCCTCGAATTCATTTAAACCTTGAAGTCCCAAGGATTGGCGAAAATTCACAACAAAAAGTGATATTAACCTAAAATTAATGCGGTTAAAACTATGGAGATGAGACAGTCATGACCGCTAGGACCAAAGTATTTGGTGGGGGATCATGATATTTAAGGAAACTTAAAAGAAAATAAAATTAAACTTATTTCTTGTCTAAGCTAAGCTTACCCCTAGTAGTAATAAAGATAAACTATGCATGACCGTAGAATCATTGGCGATGGCTCGTGCTGTATATAAGTGAAATATTTGGGAAAAATAAAAATTTAAAAAAAAAATTAACGCTAACAAGGAACTAATTATAAAGGACAGTCACCATCGCCAAAAAATCTGGCAATACTCCGTCATCTTTTAAGCAATATAAAGAACGCTTAAATTAGAGTAATTAAAACTCCTGACTATATAACCGACTTTAAGTAACCTAAATAAAATAAAATTAAACACCTAAACTAAATACCTAAAATATAATAGTGATAAAGTTAAAAATGAGGATAAAAGAAAACGCTCCAACCACCTAATCTACATAACTAAAAGCTAATTAATATAATACGAGTATAAAAATAGGAAATAAATATGGAAAGAAATTAGAGTTAGTGTTAATGGCGAACACAAAGAAAATTCCCAAGGAACTACTTCCACCTTCAACCCGAGTTGTCTTAGGGCCCCTGCTGGGACACATAACGACCCACCTCATAAAAAATGGGACTTTCAAAAGTCCCCTAATGGTGTCCCGTATCTACAGTCCCAGCGCTTCCATTCAACAGGGTTAGAGTCTGTCCCTTCTCAACGAACCATTTATGATCTCCATTTTTCAAGAACATATTCTGCGAACGCTCAAAATGACTAAAAGATCGGTCCATTCTCAACCAATTCTCGGTGACTAAACATATCACGTTCTAAGATTCCTTGTGATTCTACGTTAATATTTAGACGCATGCTCTCTAACAAAACTCTACATCGTCGTGCTCACTGCAGTGGAACCAAATATGATTCATGCCTTGCATCTCAAATCCGCAGGTACATGCCGAGCTATCTCTAAGTTTAAATATATACAAGCTAGTACGAAATGCGCTATGTACTGTTAAAGAATTGTGAAACATAATTATCGGGAACGAACCAGTTCCTATTTAACTGATCGGAGACATCGGGAAAGAACAATCTGGTTGTTTCCGCTTTGGAACCAGGAGAAGACACGATCAAAGCAGCGATGATCTCTAAAACACGTCCCTTTCTATCAACAAGGGATTCATTATCCAAAAATTTTAAGTGAAACGAATCCGCTTCGAAACTCTTATCTCATATCATGATGAAATTCGCAGTGCTTTCTGCAATCACGACGTCGACAGGCATAAGACCCGCCAAAACTAGCAAAGCATTCGTTAAGCAGGTTCCATAAGCTTTGGTTAGCGCCAGTAGCGGCACACGTTGCGATCTTGACACCACCCGTCTAACATGCTGGAGTCCGACGCATCACAGAGCCTAAATCGATGATGAATAGGTCAATATACCAATAATTTGTCATATACATTACTTTGAGGGTAGAGTTATTCAGTCCTCAGCCGGCTCTGGCAAGCCGGGCTATGGCGTGGAAGGCTACCCGAGCCTTCCCACTGATGTACCGCGCCTGAAATAAAAAGCTCCACCGTGCATCGAGAACCCTTCCTAGGTAGGTTCCTTGATGCTGCACGTCAATCCTAGCACTAGCCATCACCACATATAGCTCCCTCGCCAGCCTACCCTTGAAGAGGATAGCCTCGGACTTTTGTGGGGCAAAGCAAAGCTTGTTCTTGGTGCCCCAGTCCTGCCGCGCGGTTCTCTATCTTTCTTCGGCTCATTCTTTCGACCAATAGCAGAGCGTCTTCAGTATAGGCGATGGTACCGCATCCCTGAAGGGGTATCGCGAGTACACCATCGAACATCATATTCCACAAAATTGGTCCAAGGTTCGAACCTTGTAGGCAGCCTTTAGTTAATGTTTCTTGACTTCGATGTCTGCATCCTGCAAAAAGATAGCACGATCACAAAAATAATCCATTATGATCGGACGGAGGTCCGCTGAGACACCCCGGCATTCCAATGCGGACTAATAACAGGAAAATAAAACGATATAAATGAATATTTGACGGATATAAAAGCGGCAATTCTTACTAGAAAGAAATATGAAAATCAATTTTATAAAATTTCTACGAAATACAAATATAAGGAACAAAGAATTATATTTGAGTTTTAATTTATACTTCCACTAACATTTCTAAAGAAAGTTCAAATTAAGAGAAACTAAAAAATTAAGTTCTTATTTTCAGGTTACTTTCAAAAGGAAATCTGAAATTGTTTGGTTATATGAATATTTTAATGAAAAAAATTGTTTGGGTTTACTCTGTAGATTTCAAAATAAAAATAATTTAGTAATAGAGAAAAACGTAAATGTCAATACTTGCTATCATAATGTCTTAACTATCGTAGAATAAACAAACATTATATAAAGTTTTTAGGTAGCTGCTCCCATCAGCCTTTATCCCCAATTGCCGCTCACTGATTGAAAAACTTTCTGTATTTGATATGCGAATGTTCCGGAATATTGGCACAAAATTAAATTATAAGTTAAAAATCCTACAAGTGAAATACAAAGTAAATTATGTTTGCTGTGTATATAATTATTAAAATTATTTTATTAAATTTATATTAGTTTATATGCTTTTTAGTTCTAAATAAAATGAATTGATTAAAGTTAAAATACGTTTTGAGATTTTTGTAGTTTTGTTTTATTTTCAAGCTAAAACCTGTCAACGAACAAAACTTTAAAATTTTCTTTTTGTTTTATGATTTTATCATTATTTCTTTACTGGATTTTCAAGGGCAACATTTGGGTAAATTTCTGAATATATTTTAATGTACCTAACGCTTTGGAAAAAACATATTATTTGCGTTAATACATAACTATAAAATTGTACATCAATTTTACGTTCTTTTAGTTAATTAGATATTATTCCTCACTGCGCCGAAAATAAATCTTTAATTCTATTTAACCATAATAATGCCTTTTTGACTCACGCCTGCTTTTTAGACGTTTTCGTTTCTAAATTATAAAACCCTAATAAGAAACTTGGAATTAAAATAATAACAATATATCAGACACACATTGCAGTAAAAAAAACTGATGATAACTTCTAATTAATACTAATAACCTCAAAATATAAATACAATATGTACAAGTGGTTATTTAATTGAAATTGCAAAATAAGAATATTTGAATTATTTTTTTCGTATCTTATCTCATTTTTGAGATACACTGTTTAATCGGTAACGCAACAGTCAAATATCCTGTAATCCACGCAGAGCGGACATTAGGTTAGGTGACTTCATCAAAGCAACGCCGTCGATCCTTATTGATATTATACGATTGGTCAGCTTTCGCTGTTATATATTTAATTTTCATTATATTTGTTCCATGGCCTACTTATGTTACTCTGGTAGTAGATAATAACTTTGATGTTAAATTACAAACGATTTCTAAAAAATAAATTAATGACGTTTGTTTTTTCATTTCTATTTTATTCGTTTCATAAAAATTTTATTCATTTTTATTTTTTCCGGGGTTAACTTTGAAAACATACTTGTATTTTGATAAATATTTATGTACTTTGATGTGTCTAATTGATACACTTATTGCTACGAGACTATTTTGATAAATATTTATGTAATTAATGTATCTACTTGAAACACTTATTGCTACAAAAGCATTCTCTTACAACCAACCAGAACACAAGTCCAGTTTCACACCTGACGAAAGACAACGTGAAATAATGGTTTTTTCTTTTTAGAATAATAATATGGAGAGTGGTATCAATCACGCCTGCCGGAAGTGAAATTTTTTAAAGGGAAATCAACACATCTCGGTATTTTTGTGCGTCTTGGTATTTCTTTTTATTTGCATAAACTTTACATTTGTAATTTTCAAGGATCGTTTCTCAACGTTCAAGCGAGAAATATTTTTAAATGCTGTAGTCGGTTCTTATCTTGGCAACTTTAAAATGTAATAGATATTTGTGGATCAATTAGAAATAATTTTATTAGTGGAATAACGATAGATAATTTTGATGTAAAGACACTCCATCCGATAATACAAATGGGAGCTATTTATACTCCCTCCCCATCTCGTCTTTTATCTAAAAGGATTTTCATTGTTTATGTGTAATTCAAATTGTTAAAAACTCGCCCCTTAATATTTATTTGATAAGAAAAGACTTAATCACATTGCTTCTGTATTATATTTTTACCACGAATTACACTTTTTAATTTTTTTTGACTAAGTTCCTTTTTTTACTCACCATTAACGTATGTACAAATAAGAAAAAAAATAAGCGAATATAAAACCCACAAAAAAATTAAGAAAATCTATGAAAGAAAATTATTAAAAAGATGCGTAAGAATGTTAAAAAATGCTTGAAACTTTGTAAATGATGAAAGCAGTTTTTGACAAATTAATCCTATGCAGCTTTTATAACTACTAAACACTTTTTTATCGATACTGCTTAAGAACAGAAAAGGGATAGAAAATTTGCTCTTATTAAAGTGAACAAGCAACTAGACGGAAGTCTTCATACGATGAATTCAGCAGGTTACATGCTAAAAAGTAATTTTGTTGATTAAACATAATATTTTATTTAATATTAACAAATTAACTGAATAGTGCAGATACTCTAAAGGTTTACCCTTTTTGTATAAAGTATACACAGAGACGGTCGCACTACCGTTTTGTTATATGTATAGATGCTTATGTATATGAATAGTATAGATGACTGTTTAGGTAAACATCAATTTTAAGTGATATTTTCCAGGAAAATTTTGTCTTGTTTTTCCTAAATTTAAAAAAATATGACTCGTATGTTACTAACAAAGGATATTAGACATAAATCATATCCTTAAAATTTATTATTTTAATAATTGACCAAATTAAAATCTGAAAGTTCATGATATTACGAAAAATAAAAATATGTTCCTACTATATAGCGCAGAAATTAGAATGAAAGGAAATTGTAAATTCTACATTTAATTCCGTGTTTTTTCAATAAAAATATCGATGTGTTTACATATAAATAAAAATAAATTATGTAAAAAATTATAATTCGAAAGAACTCGTATATATATATATATATATATATATATATATATGTATATATATGTGTGTGTATATATATATATATATATATATATATATATGTATATATATGTGTGTGTGTATATATATATATATATATATATATTTATGTTAGGAAAAAAAGAATCTACCAGTTGGTATAATGCATACTTTTTACTTTCAGTTGTTTGTTATTTTTAATAATTTAAATATATTTATACTTAAAATAACTTATAAGTGTCAAAACTATCTAAGGGGAATAATTTCCTTTTAACATAAGGGGGGGTTGACGGAAATATAGACTAACGATATGAATAAGAGCAACGCGTTGAATTAAAATAATTTAGGAGTAACAACTTTATTTCAATGTTGTTTTAAACCATTAATTTTATTAGTGAATAAATAGAATATCTCAAAAATCTTATTGTTAATTACTTATTTACTATGGACCAATTAATATGATTAAAGGTAAATAAGACCAATTTGGTGCCACGATGCGGCAAGTGAGAAATAAAACAAGCATATAATCAACACTACATCACGATTATATATTCAACAATTTACAGGATCAATATAATAATATAAACATCAAGGCATATTTTCGGTTCGACAATTCGACCAAAAATAACTAAAATTTACAAAACAGTTTGTCCATTAAGTTTATCAAATACAACATAAAATGAAATGTAAAATGTCAAGGAAATCAAAAGGAGATGTCATAAATTTTTTTTATTAAACTTCATTAATGGAATTTGTTAACCAAAATTTTTAAAAAAATATGTTTCAAAATTTTTCAGCACATTTATTGATGATCAAATTATTGAAATAAACTGATCAGCCTGTAAATCCTGGTGGTAATTTAAAGATGTTTCACTATGTTTCGAGTATTTCATGAAATTAAAAATATTCAAATAACGGACCAATAATAGGGTTGTGTTAATTGTTATAAAATATTGAGGGAATGCCTTAAAATTACACGGTTAAAACATCTTTACTTGAACATTCATCAATTGACAGTATTCCATAAATTTATATAAGAATAATTATTCTTTCAACGATATATTTGGTATGTTACCGGAAATAGTGAACTCTGGAGCTGAGACTGAAGACTTCCTAAACAAAGTCAGAACAATAGAGGTTCCTTGATTCTTGAGACCTTATTATTGTATTTTTCGTTTGGAAAATTTATCAAGTGGTATTATTGCTTTCGGGGTGAGAATCACTATAGTTTTAAATCTTAACACAACATTTTTACAGTTGCAAGGTTAAAAAATAGGGAAGCGACATAACCAATCAGGTTTATTAAAGGATGCGCAATTACTATTTCATGCATTATTAACGGAAGCTTCGATATTTCTCTAAATCATATACGTCTCAAGCATGATGTGGCTACTATTCCACTATAATTCGTAAATATGACAACTGAATTGTTTATCTTTCGTTCACTCGTACCCATTTTGACAGGTTAGATATGTTCATATTTTTGTGTAGTTTTGATTCTTTTAATTTTCTTTTTTTCGGCAAGTTTTTCTTTGAAATATGTTATTTATTTATTTAATAATTGAAGACAAATTGAATTTGCTTGATATTTAAATGACTACCTATTAATATACTGTGCTTACTCTTATTACATCTTACTATAGAGTAAAATAAAAGTTCGTTTCTTCTGAAATATTGCTCATTTCTTTCGACAATTATAGTAGTTACAGATCATTTTAATTGTAACTGTATAGAGCTCATTAAATATAAAAGAAAAAAAACGACTGAAAAATAATTTATAATAAACTCTTATATTTCTTATTTTATTTAGATATAATAGTTACTTGTGATTTTAATTTGAATTATAGTTTGTATTCATTAATCGTTAATTTTAAAAATTAAATGGAAGCCATAATTAAATTTGCTTACATTTCACCTTAAATTATCTTTCACGTAGTATGTGTGCATTGTTATTATTGTTAAATACATACATTTTTGTGGATTTATTTGGATCAGTTAAATAATAAATTCCAAGAATATAATTTACATCCGATAATATTTATCCGTATGTATGTGGGCTATAAACTTTAAAATTAAATAAATTAACAAAAAAAAATTTACCGCAAAATTTTACGCAAACATCTTATTTGGCGAAATATTTAGCTTACCTTTTTAAATGTACAACATGGTAATAACGCCGTGTGTACATGCAATACGCAAAAAAGTAGGATGGATTTTAATTAAAATTTGTAATTTTCTACCTTAGTAGGTTTAAATTTAGTCAACATCTGCGTCAAAGATTGTCAAGAGAAATAATTATGATAATTGTACAACTTTATTACTTTCTTATTAATTATCAACTTAGTACGTGATTAATTTATGGCAATATCTGGGTATGAATGGATGTAATTTTATTATATTTAATTTAATGTTTTTTCATTTATATATTTGTAGTTAGAATAATACCACTATTTCTCGAACTCAATGGTATTCTTCTGGATACACCCAGAGGAAGAAATTTTATAGAATTTGAAATATTTAATTCAATACAACTTTTTAATAGATATGATATTAAAACGTTTTAATGGCCAATTCCATTTAATAATTTAATAAAACTAACATTCTTTTGTTCAGTTTATAAAATTGTATTACTTAAAAATGATTAGTTGCTAACTTTTGTCCGTGGCTTCGTCCACGTACATTCTCAATTAAGGTATCGGGATATATTTTTAACTTTGACTTTAAACCCGGTGGACACATGACTTAAAACTGACGTCACAACCAAATCACATGAGTGTCTTGACAATTTCAGTAAATCTGACGTAAAACTGACATTTATTATGATTTTTTTTGACGTCATGGCGTTTGATAAAATTGTGATATGACATTGACATAAAATTTGATTTTAAAATGATATCATTTAATGACTTACATGTTTCCGTACACGGTACTGTAATGTTTATATCATATCATGACCTAACATTAAAGTCATTATTTTACGTACATTACACATAATAAATCGATCATACTATTATATAAATTATAAGTCATTATCTTACATAGATTTGACAAAACAAATCAGTCATATTATTAAATAAGTTACAAGTCATTATTTTACGTAGATCTGACAAAACAAATCAGTCATATTAATGACATCGTTGTAAGTCCTGGAGTACGATTTTTTAACAGAATGATGTAGCAAATTTACTCAAGCCGACAAGGCCGAAAAACGATAAATATCATTCACATATCAGTTATCTTATACGACATGCAAGTTATTCGTAGTATGAGCTGTAAAATAATTAATATTTAACTGTTTTGTATCACATGTTAGGGCTCTAAGAATAGTAAATCGGATTATTAAAAACGTTCATCGTCTATTTTTATCTTTTTATTGACAACTTCAATATGTTTGATAAATTAAATATTATCATCTAATAATAAACAACAGTTTTTATTTTCATTTTGTTCTAAAAGTAAAACCGTTACTTGTAGTGTCAATATTTTATTAGTATTTGAATTTTTGAAAGTAGGATATGATTTGATAATGTTTTAATTATGGGTAGAACGTTTTCTTCGTGCATACGATTAACAACTTGTTCTAATGGATTCTATGCGATCTTGAATTTATTCTTAATATGCGACAAAATATATAATTTTCAAATTTAATAGTGCTAATAATGTTTAACGGTCCGAATTTGTTTACATCATTCGCGAAATGAATGAGATTATGAACATTGTATGATATCGCATTGACCCCATATACATTTTTGTATTCAATAATGAATCACAGTAACAATTAATTTGCATAGCTATTGCAGATTAAGTATTTATGAGGATCACATAAAATTCTAATTGTAAAACTTAAAGCCATAAAGAAGTTATAGTATCTTGATGTTAAAATAGTTTTCAATATTTCAATGTATTGTTATAGTTGTCATCAGGAAATTTACTCTCGAGTGAAGTGAAGTGGTTTCCCATTAGTACATGTACTAACAGGAACCCATCAGTATTCGTACTGCCTAGGCAGTTGAAAGTGCACTTACCTGGCGATGGGAGGACATCTATTGCATTGCGAAATAGAACTACTCGGGTAGGCAACGTCAATGAAGTTAAGATGATGTCATGTGGACGTCATATTTATCATTATATTCTTTACATCAGAGTTACATAAAAATGTGTGAAATAATGATTCTCCTATGATCAAAAATTTATGTAATTTGTGACTTGGCTTGACGTCATTCTAATATCAGTCTTATATTAATGTGTTCACTGGGAATGAATAAGAATATCCCAATATGTTTTTATAAAAATACTATCTTATCATGTTTGGTAAATATCTGTAGGTGTTGATGTTTTGAGGTACATGCGTGATAATGTATTTTATACTTGGGTATCTTCCGCCGTTTGTTGAACTTTGTTGTTTAACATTTACGTTAAAATTTTTGTTGTTTTTAAATATTCTCAATTTAACAGGAAAGGGTTTATGTTTTATGTATCAATCCTTAACTTGAACCTAAATGACAATAAAAATTATTATTTTCTAAGTATTTCATCGAAAATGGAAAGACTAACTTTCCATATCTTTACCCTTAGATCTACTACCGTTTGTATTTTAGGTTTTCCATGTTTTTCATCCTTTTTAATATAAAAAATAATCTTAAATAATAAATTTAATTACTAAAGACTTCATTAATTAAAATACCATAAGGGTATTGAAAAGTGTCAGAATCTTTCTATTTTCTTCATTAAGAAATATGAAAAACGAGTCAGGCAATAACGTCATCTTTCTTTATCAAAAGAAGGAAAACATGACAAAAAAATACAATGAAGCTCCGATCAAATCCCGAGGTGAATTTGGCGACGAGGTTGTATGTTATACTAGCATTGCTGTGACACTTGGAATTATTTTCATCACTGTTTTTTTTTTATAGTTGCAATTATAACCCGAGGTTTATCTTATAAAACACAATAAAAATAAACATAGTCAGTAAATGAACATTAAAAAAGTGAAGCAAGCATCACACGCACGTCCTAGTAAATATGTCTCTTTTTTCTTCTTCTTCTCTTACTAGTGCCTTTTTGTTTATCAACTTGGCGATGCCAAATATGTTTCAGGGGTGTTATTCATTTAGTTTTATTAAATGTTTAATATCAAATTTGGAAAAACTTTGTTAGGTTAAGTTTTTTGTTTGCTTCACTTTTTTAATGTTCATTTTCTGACTATGTTTATTATTATTGTATTTTATGGAATAAACCTCGGGCTGTAGTTGCAACTATCAAAAAAATAACAGTGAAAAATTAACTTTCCTCCATGTGAAAGAAAATATATAAGTGGTTAAATTACTTCATTAAAACCCGTATTTTAAAACATTGTGCAGGCTAGTTACTAAACAATAATGCTATCTAGTTGTTATGTTATAAAACATGTAACTTCCGTAATATATTTATGTAACATAGATGGAATAAATTGATTAGACACAACACGCAAAACCTCATTTTAGTGTTCCGAAATTTTTACTTCCCTTACGTCAAATGATAATCTAAATATATTTCCACTATCATTCTGCAAAAATAATTAACGTGAGTAAACAGAGTGTAGCCTCAACAGTTGAGAAAATATCCGTTTACTTACAGAATGTTACAAGAAAGTTTTTAAATATCAAATCGATAATTTGTTAGTGAGAAATATTATTTAAAAATTGATCATTCTTTTCGCTATCTTATTGTACTTTTAAAATACCTGATAAATAGTAAACAACACTCGTAATAATTTTCTGCTCAAATATTACCATATAAATAAGTACGAATATGAAAAGTTTATTGGTTCCTCTTTGTCACGTGGGGTATGGGGGAGTAATAAAGAATTTGGGTACATCTCAGTGAAAAAAGTAAAAACTCGTTAAAACAATAAATATTATAAACAAATCACAATTAATACTTACGGAATAGTTATTTCATAGGCAATCATTGTGATTTGATATATACTTTATGTGACCAATATATTTACTTAGAAACATAAAAAACCTTGACATATTATGTAATAAGCTATTTATGACCATTATAAAACACAAACACACATACACGCGCGCGCAGGCTCGCGCACATACACAACACGCACACGCACACACGCACATGTGTGAACTACGATGATGATTTAAAAATATCATAGTTTCTAGAAATTCCATGATATTCTCGTCTTTGAAAGATATACCTGGCAATATATTGACATTAGTAGTTAGGTATAAAATATTGTTTTTTTTGATGTTGTTATTTCTGAGTATATACTACTACCATAGCAAATTTCATTAAAGTCCGTCTAGTAGTTTTACGTGACACCAGCTCAAATTAACATACAGTCACAAAATTCTAAAGAAACTTTTTCTGACTTCTATTATCATTCTGTACGCTAAGTCAATCGCTGTATAGAATGTATAGAATTCACTCTGTTACAGTTTTATTATATGGATGAATTAATTATAACTTGAATAACTATTTCAACATCTTGCGACACTCGATTATCAAAAGCGGTAAGCGCTCGAAGTCTGTAACTGAAAATCTGGGGCAGAGAAAAATAGGAACACTGGGATAGGTCGAATTAACTTTAATAAGAGTGTCAATTCATTTTATGTAAATTACGACATTATAGTTGCTCGGTTTAAGATATTAATTTAGAAATAATAGAATAAAGGGATATTGTTTCTAAGCGAAACTTTTTACGAAACCTTTCAGCTCCAAGTATGCTTCTACGGGGACTGAGAAGTAAAAAAAATACCTCACTTTTTAATTCCTTTTAATTCGTGGCATAAACATTTTTATAAGACATTGTTATATGATGAAAAGTAATTATTTGTTACATTTATGGTGAATACGTAGTGAAAAAACGTAGAAGTTCTGCTTCATATACTAACATTTTTGGCTTTCTCGTTTGATATTTGAGTGCGTTGACCTGTTAGAAACAAAAATAATTTTAGGCGCGTCTAATTAACTTCTTATGTATCCAGTAACCAGCCTAAATAAAATTTTGTTATGTGAATGTAATAAATAGTATTTTATAGAATTTTAGTTCACCCTAAATACATTTCTGGTCCTTGAAACTTAAAATTAAAAATGCTACGGGAGCAGATATGGACGTAAAGGTCATTCATCATATTCTATCTTCACATTATCCGACTAAGATTTCAAAAAATATATAATATTATCATTTTGACTAGAGAAGAGTAAAAACAATATCAAATATCGATCGGTAATGGTTAGTTCCCTTAATCGATCGAATATTGTAAAAGTTAGATCGTAAATTAAACAGTCAAATTAAAGTTCCGTGACCAAATGATAACAAATTTACGACGAGCCTATACAACATGCAATTAAATTTATGCATTAAACAGTGAATAACATTCATTATTTCGTCGAAATGGATAACTATCTAACACTCATTCAAATGATATAATAAATTCACTTAGGCAGTAAGTTTCCTATTTTTTGCTATTTTAAATAATTTGGATTCGTTACGCATTTAGATTTTTTTACAAACTTCAAATAATTTTGTTAAAGAAGAGAAAACAAATTTTTCGATTTTAAATAATGTTTGTTTTTACTTAAATATACTAAAATAGTATTAATTAGCAAATCGACATATCAATCAACGTTATTAATTATAAAGTTTACATATGAGTTAGACAAAATAATAAAAAATGTAATAAATTCTTAGAAACTATAATAATTTTTTATAGATTTATAATTTGGAAAAAATTATGTTTTTAAATGCAGCGAGTTTAATTTTTAATCAATTACTAAATAAAAGATTGTTAAATGTGTACTTATTAATTCTTTGTTTTATTCCACTTCATGTTTATATTTATTTTCTCAGTGAAAACATTAGTTTGCTTGTGGGTTAACATCAATGCTTTGAGTGATATAAGATAAAACAAAAAAAGCAAGAGAGCGGACAAAATACACGAAAAATTCATAAGATACAAATTAAACAAAGGCAGTAAAAATAATGCGTAGGCTAAATACTCCACTATCCAGCGATAAAAACACGAATCGAACACGGAAAGAAGTCGAGAGGCGGGAAAATAATTCAGACAAAATGTATAATACAACAACACTAAAAGCGAGAAACCAACATAAATGCAGTAAAAGCAATTGTAAAATCAGGATTAAACATAGCAAAAAATAAAGGATTGTTAAAATAAGCCACGAAACAAAATATGTAATAGAAAAATACGGAACTGACAAGTGAAAGTAAACCTGATATAATAAAATTCACCGAATTAAACAAGTTCATTTGCAAGAAAGTAAAGTAATAGATATATAAACGTTATAAAGTAATTACCAAAGAAAGTAAAAATTTGGAAGTTCTATAAAAAAGATTCAATAAAAATATAAAGAAAATAAACCAGTTTAAATGAGACTATGCCACAATAACAAACGTTAGGAAGGAACCTTTGACTTCCTTCCTATCCTATAAATGTAGATAAATACTATGCAAATTTATAAGCCGAGAATAATAAATAAATTAACAGTTTAAAATGTAAGAGCTGAAAAACAAAAGATATGGATCTTATTAAGATGAAGAAAAGAGTTAAAGAAAAAAAAACAATAAACCGTCATGGGAGGACGTGGTAATGCTAGAGCTGAAAAACTGGGAGATTTATATCTGCTTAAGAAACTTAAAATATTCTTTCATAAATAACACAAGAGAACAATCCGAAAAGACCGTAATAATATTAATGACACACAAAAAGGAGAACAAAAACAATCTTAACAATTACAGCTGTCTGTCAATTAACTGTCAACAATAACAATAACAAATGGACTAAAAAACAAGTTTCAAATTCCCTGACACTAGGACAAGCCAAAGCGAAAAAAAAATTAAGACACCACTAAAAGAACTAAGACACCATGTGTCATAAACAAGCGCTTTGAATTAATATAAAAAAAAACATTCGTCAACTACAAGAAAGCATTTGAATCCCCAGAAAGAAGGATTATTATAAATTGGAACCAAGATACGTTTAACTTTTAGAAAATATATAGAAAAACGCTATTATTAATGTCGCCTTAAACGAAAATATAAAGAATATAATATTGTGAAAAGATATGACATGACAACACAATATTAACCAAGATATCTTCTTTAAAATTAGAGGATATATTCAAGAGACTGTAAACAAAGGCTTAACCATCAGCAGAGATAATTTGAAATATGCAAACGATGTGGTATTATTAACTGACAATCCATAAGAATGTCAAGATATGCTTAAAAAACATAATAAACATTTTTATTGACGATAAAAGTGAGTAAAAATAAATTGATGTGCAGATATGACCAGGAAATAAAAGTTTAATTAGACGATACAACAGTAGACAAATACATATGTTTCTTAGTAGTATTTTTCTTAGTAATTTTTGATAGATTGGTCTTAGTCATCCTGACAAATGTGTTGCAGATGAATAATGCGCCACACGATATATATTCATTCTTCTCTATTAGCTGTTCCCCACGTGCATTTGTGTAGGGGAACGTTCATGGCTACATTAAACTGATTTATTCATTTTCTCCGTGCTCTCCAATATTTTTAATACGAGTATATACCATTTTATCCTCTGCCACCAGATGTTTAGTAATATAGTTGCTGTACCGTGATGCAGATCTAAAGAATCTCATAAGATAAATTGCTACAATATCGAACAGAATGGATACAACGATACGGAACTCAGTTTACAATATTCCAAGCATTCCTCCCCAGTTTCCGTTTCCATCTTTTTCTCTTAATTTATTATAGTGTCTAGGTCTCTGCAGCGTAGTGAAAAAAGGACAAGAGTCATGTTTGAACGCGTTGGGTTTTCGTTGGTTTAGTAATGTTACTTTTTTTTACATTTTCCTCAGCTTGTTCATAACAGACCTAGTAATGGTCATACGTCATTTCTAGTTCGTCAGTATATCTGACATTATTAGAAATTAATAAATAGACGTATGACTGAATCACTCTATAATTTGACAGTTGTATGACTTCGGGTGAGTTATTGTTAGCACCGTCAAGGACCCTATTCAATCATAGCAAAGATTCGAATTCATTCTAATTTCGAATTTTTGCTATGGTATTATCCGCATAGCAAAGATTCGAGATATCTGCCATCGATTGCCACCGATCATAGTTTCGTCCGTTCAGGTCTCATTATGTGCTCCGTATAGATGATAAACAGCAGTGGTGAAGTTATACATCCTTTTAACATATTAAAAAGTGTACGAAGCAAAGACTGAACAATTTTCATAAATCTTACTTGTTCAAGTGCAATCATTTCAATATAAATAAATTTTCTAACGCTTTTTTAAGATACTCAGTAAGATTTTGCTTCCATAAGCAATAAAAGTTTCTGGGGCATGTTCTTCCGAAGCTATGATAGGCTCAATCTATATATATATATATATATATATATATATATATATATATATATATATATATATTCTTTTTTTTTATACGTTTAGCTCTTAGAAATTATAAAGAATAATGCTGCTATTAATGTTACATGTATCTGTTACACCTCGACCATAAAAAAAATACGTCCTGAAATAATACGTAATATTGGTACCATTAGAAATATGAGCATTCATTGCAAGAACAATACAAAAACTTTAAGTGACTTAATACAATGCGGAAAGGAAGCTTTTGGACATTAAATTGAAGGATTAGAAGAGAATAAACTGGACTAACAAAAGGACGAGGAACAAGGAACAGATGGACAAGGAAAACAACAATTTAGAAACCATGGGGCAAAAAACGAAAGAATGGAACACCAATTAAATAATAGTAGGATGACATTAGGAAAGTGACGGGAAGAAGGCATAAGAACACAGCACTTAATTGAAATATGAAGGAAAAGGATAAAGTATATGTTCCCAGTTTGAAGCAAAAGACTGAATAGAAAAGGAAGAAAGAGGATTAAAATCATGTAATACTTTTATAACATCCTAAACATGCCAAGAGTACATTAAATATCCATTATATACTTGTAACTATCTAATTGATAAGACCCTATCACATACTTTTTACAAATTAATTATTTTTATGAATTATTTTTTATAAATACACTCCTTAAAAAAATTGTAAGACGTCAAATTATATATTAAAAATGAAACCTAGATGAAACTGTGTCTTTACTTGCAAATTATGATATCCACCGCGCTCATAATGGTTTAGCAAAGGGTACATAAATAGGAAGAAGCGATAATTTGCAAATAGAGAGATCGAATGAATTTTTTCCGATATAGATATGGCAATTACCTACAGAAGTGCAACAAATTAATTTGTTTTAAATTTTACAAGGTAATGCAAAGCTTTAATATAGTTGGTCTTATGGAGTTCCCGGTGTTGTGGCATAACAAATCAAAATGTCCCTAATTTTGTTTTTAAAGTTTCAATAATGTGATCATAGAAATATATGCGGCTGTCAAGCATTATATTGAATTCCAGATAATAAGAACCAGGTGCACAGGTACGAGATGAGTATTTGTCGATGTGTGATCAAGGTTTGAAAACGAGAATAAGTGAGCACTGCGTGTTTACCTATATTAAAACCTGCCAAGTATAGATAAAATTCGCACTACGAGTGTTTCGAATACGTTAGACTCACAAACATTTTAAGATACATATTATATCTATTAAACTATTTATAAATATTTATACTTTGCAAAGTGAATATGTTACCTATTATGCCGTTTATAGGCATAAAATATGGTGTATGTTTAAAAAATTATGGCATCTAGAATCTATCATCAGTTTTCCTATAATTTGCGTGGGCTTCCAAAAACTATTTTTTCATATTTTTATATTAGTAGTATCGGGAAAGGAGGAGAGGGGGGAGGGAATTATATATTTTTGCATATTTTTCATATATTTTGAGATACACAAGATGTATATATCTGAAGATATATAAAAAAATTAATACACTTAAAGATACCTCTTTCAAACGATGTTCCACACTATACTTCAAATTTAAAATGATTTCGCCTGTTAATTATCCCTACCCCCTTCTAAAATTTCTTTACTAATATTTTTAGTGTTGTCTATTGAAAAATATGTGTGTTAAGATGTTTTATTGTTGTGCTAAATTTGTATATATAGCGGTTTTGAGAAAAACGATTCGAAGAAGCAGCCAGACAAACACGTGAGTGACCTCGTAAGGACGGAATCCCTATTTTTGAGGCACGAAACCCAAATGAGGCATGAAACCAAAAATAAAGTTCGTTCTTCAAACTTCATCACAAAATTGAACCGTATTCTTTATAAAATATCCCACAATACCAATAATTATTATATTTCCGGTAACAATGGCAAAACGTTACAATGACATGTTGTGGTTTAGGCTTTTAACGACAAGTCATTTAACTACTATAAAAGAGATAGGATAGGATTTATATTACTACCGTTGTTCACGCCTATGTTAGTAAGATAATACTATGATATGAAAATGTAATTGTCAAACTGCTTTCGAGATAAAAAATAGTAGCAGAAAATCGTATATCCCACCTCTTTTTACTAAATAATTTATACTCGGTCAATAAATAATTTGGAAGCTCGTCCGGAAAAATTCTTGATCGATTTGGTTTCCTTGTTGAAATTGTGGCATTAAATGTACCAATCTTTGGAATTTATTTTTTTTATTAAATGTCGTTAATTATTTGATTTCTTTCATTTTTTTCTGCATTGTGCCTTTGATCATAAAATTTTAAATTACATTTTTAAACTGCGTTAGCAATGTGAAATTTTCTTGTAACCTACTCTATCCCGTGTTCTAAAAAAATGTACGTGATTTTAATTAAAAAATTTATATACGCACCAGGTATTCTAAAACTATTTTTTACCATTATCGTTAAACGTTGATGATGCAACATTTTATAAATGTTTAGAACTATAAATTTTAGTAAAAAATTCACCAATACAATAATTAAAAAAATATTTGCAAATGTTTCAGACAAAAAAAATAGCAATGTAATATTTCTGTTTTATTTCTATATATTAATCTAAAATGTACAGGTTTATTATATATACTTTTATCAAAATTCGTCTGTGTAAAGTTCCAAATTACTATAATTATCTACTTTTGAACAGAACTTCCAAAATTTACTTCAGCTAACTTTTGATATATCCTCTTATATATATGAGAGGTAAAAGAACATACTCCATGTCTCTCAAGTTTTCGTCATAGAGACTGACAATGGCACTGTAAGCAATATCTTAATTTATAATCTACCCTCCATTTAGTGTGTTCAAAGTGAAGCTGTGTGTTTTTTGTTAACCGTTTAATCCTCCTGTTTCTGAAGTCTCTTTTAACGTAGATAATTATAGTGCGGCTATGATGCGTTATTTAATGCGCTTTCTCTTTAAGTTTCAGTAATTCATAGTTAATAATTAATTAACACCAAAAATGATTTTCACTTTTTTGGTTTCATTGGTGTATTAGGTTCACATCACGCAAAAGCAACAAAACATATTTTGATAAACATTTTTGTTTTATGTACTAAAGCATGCCTATCTAACAAGAAAAGTTGGCAAATTATCCTAAAGTGGATTACTCCTTTAGTGCCGTTTCTTACCTGCAGACAAAAATCGAAAACGATGCATTAAGGGTACACCGGTGGCTTATCCGGAGTTACTCATTTTATTTGAACATTCCTAGCATACCTAAAAACAACTGTTCAGTCTGGATAACGACAAGAACGTTAATGATATTTTCATTAAGCAGGTGCGACTAGAGAAGTCGCACGTGACACTTCTGAGCAAAACTACAAATAAAAGTCAGTCTACATTATTAAAATAGATTTCTAAATTTCTTTATGATTGTTTAATTTTCAAAAGGTTGAATACAATATTTTTTTAATAAAATAATAAGAAAACTTGTTCATTAATTTTAAAATATTTATTTATTGTCCCAAGTTTCTCAAATATTACATATTTTACGTTCTCCTCAAGCAGAATCAAAGAAATATTGTGAAAAGATAGAAGGCTGCGCCCTGCCGTGAATAGCCGCAGATAATTATTTGGAAGGTTATGGTAGGTGCGTGACAGTTAGCTCCGGAATTGATTATAAAATATTTTATTGAACAATTTTTTTTCATAATGTTAATATAACATTATTTTACATTAACGTAGTTTTTTAGACAAATACATTAAATTAAGTATGGTGAAATTGTTACTTTCTTCATAATGTTCATAATACAATTTTTGGAGCAATTTTAACAGTAAATAATTTTGAAACTTTAAAATAAGTTAGATACTTTTTGTGTATTTAATATATTATGATAATATAGGACAACTACCTCAGGACAATATTATCTACTTAAAATATACCGGTATATTTATGCACATACATATTTATTTTCACTCTCACACAACTAACAACGAATTTTTTATTTTATAATGAATATAAGAAGTTCTGTTTTGAGATAAAAATTATATTATATTTGACTTCATAATGCAAGCTATAGGCATTAAAAATTGTATAGGATCGGTTGAATAGCTCAACCAAAAAAGTCAAAGAAACATAGAAATTTACTTTGTCGTTTATCATATTAAATATATTATTTGAAACAATAAAGCAAATAATATGTGGTTATATTGTATGTTAACAATGGAGTTGAAATTTATCTTTTAAAATTATCTTTTAAACAGGTAGATCTATAATTTTGCCAAAAATTATACGTATAATGTATAACAGAAATTTTAGGTAATCTTTCCTAAGTACAATTTATGTATTTGTGTAACCGCCACTTTAATTTATTACTGATTAATTTTTTTTTTATATTTTAATAATTATGTTCACTATTAATTTGTTTCAAAGGTAAGTCTGTTTAATAGGCCATTTCATAACAAATGTCTTGAAAGTGAACAATTTGTAAATGAATCTGTATTATTAGTTTGATATATATTTTTATTTTCGAAACGCAATATCATTTGTTACTATTGTAATAAGAGGGCGAACAGGTATTTAGTTGTTGTACTTAAGTGGTTGAGGTCTTGTTATTTACATGAAGCGCACCAAGACCAATAAAAATTGAATGTATTAGAATTTTTCTGAGGAAAAGGTTTTTACTATTTGGGTAAAAAAATATCAACATTGTTTCGTCCTTGTAATCTTTCACAATTAATAATATTCAAAGAGTACTGACAGATTTTGAAGAAATTATTCAAGGTTATCGGATCTTTCAAAATGATTTTTGATTCTAATTTAGCTTAATTCATGGTTTTTCATGCACCTTATATTTATTTTTTGTAAGGAAATTGTTTTTGTCTCTGTCACGTGAGTCTTTCGATTGGGAAATTGCACTGCAACGAAAATGCAAAATAAATCGGAAGCGGAGGTGCAATGAATAGTTTTAAATCTTTGATTTATAAATACATTCGGAGAAGTTAGTTTTTTTAAAGTAACAATTATTTTACAGTTACTTAAATTACAGAAGCGTTTCCCGTTTTCTTTTTTTTAATTTTATAATTAGTGGCTGGTATTAAACGACGTGACGGCGTCTGGTCGCTATCCCCAATATTTTATGAATAGAAAACAGATTGGCAACAATCGAATACTATAAGGCTAGAATATATACTCATAACAGTACATGTGCGTGCATGCGAGTGAGCGCGTAAACCACTACGTGCATTATCCTTAATGAAATTAATAATATGCGTGTATGGGCGTCTGTGTTTGTTTCTTTTTTGAGACTATAAATAATGTCCTATTCGTGGTGTCTTGCAGTCTATAAATCTTTACAAAGAACATACGATAACTATTTGATCACTTGAACTCCGTAGTAAATACCATTAATTGTTGTTTTCGTTCTGTGAATTTTATTCTATACATCCGGTCTCTTATCCATCAGTGTCACATCTGAAATTTTAGATTTATACGCATGAGATTTAAAAGTGGATGATTTAAATAAAGATTTCAGTTATCGTGTAGCACAATGTTTATATTTTTGTGCATTTGACCCATAAAGTTGAAATGAGGGTAAATTTATTGTATTAATCTCCTCTAATTTTTCAATCGAACATTTGAAAAATGTGTTAAAATTCCAGATGTCAGTATTTAGTTTGAATTTTTGAATTAATAAATATTATGGTTACTTTGTGTCAACAATTCCTAGAGATGTATTTGCCACTGTGGTTCCGATAATAGATTAATCAACTTTAGCCAATTTTTGTTTATTTCTTCAAGTACGCAGTAGTTAATGTCGCAATGATAAATGTATGATATAAAAACGATCAATATTCTAAAAGCAGCGAGGTGGTTCGAACATTTTTAATCATAAAAATCTTACTTCTTTTGGAGTAGTTATCAGTAGTAACTACGGTAAATGTGAAACATTTATATCACTGGCTATATCAATAAGGTCTCCATTAACGACACAAAAATGAATTAAAAGAAAATGTGTTTTGTAAGTCACTATAGATCGTAAATCAAATACAATAAGACTACACACTACTAGTTATTCTTCCCCTTTATCATTTCACTGAACAACGTAAATATTGACGTAATAGCGTTATTGACATCTGAAAATTAAAAAAAAAAATTTTGCCTACGTTATCAATGTGAAAATTCTTAGTATTATTTTGGCGATATAAATAATTATTACCGTATTATTCCAGCCTACTTTGCCTTTTGTTATCGTAAAAATTTTTCGAGAAAAACATAACAAATATTTACTAAATTTGATTGAACAAACGCTCATTCATTAAAAGCAAGAGCCTTCGCTTGTAAAAACATTTATGTACATTTTAATGAATAATTTGGCGAATTTCATCGCCAGCTGAAGTAAATACAAATTTTTAGGAAGCATATTATATTTCGTTAAGGCATCCCTCCGATTATTCTAATAAGTTAGTGGATTTGTTAGGTTTATATAAGATTAATTATTCTACATTACCGCTGAGCTTTTTGATAATAATTTTGTTATGAGATACATTTACTTGAGCCTTAGAGAGTAAACATAATTTACTCAGTCAGGAAAGATACAAAGCAAAAAGTATATGTCGCAAGGTCGAGTTTGGGAAACGGCTTTTCCGGTTTGCTATGTACATGTCTTAGGTATAAATTTAATTTATGAGAAGATATATTAATGAACTATGAGATTTACTTTTCGTTTTAGTTCTATATGAACTATATGTCTTTTGCTTATGTATCTGATCGACTTGGGGTAATAAATATAAAAACAAACAAGTTTCAAACGGAAAATATTCTTTCGTTTACGAAACCTTAATTAACGTGGGATGGTTCATGTAAAATTTAAAGGAAAAATACATCGCATAATATATTAAGATAACTTCTAATAAGTTAAAGCCATGCTCAATTTACACACATGCATACAGCCGATTCAAAAAGCTATTTCCCTTACTTTACGATACTTTTTTTTTGCTTCATACCCTCTCATATCAAAAACCTCTATATCGGAACAAAATTATTGATAATAATTTTGCTCAGGAGGCTCAGCTCGAAAGCAGATTAATGAATCTTATATAAACCTAACAAATCCGTTAACTTATTAGGATAATTGAATAGAAACTTTAACGTAATATAATCTACTTCCTATAAATTTATATATATATATATATATATATATATATATATATATATATATATATATATATATATATATATATATATATATATATATATACATACACATTTTAGCTAGTGATGAAATACGCCATATGATTCATTAAAAAGCGTATTGGCCATTGATTTTATTTAGCGTTTGTTAGATCTTATTTAGTAAATATTTGTTTTGTGTATCTCAAAAAAATTTTAAGGTAATGAAACGCAAAATAGATCAAGATATGTCACGGTTATTTATACGTAATAATTATTTATATCGAAAAAATGAATACTAAGCTTTTTTTAATTTAACAACGTTTGTAAGAATTTTTTACGGGAATAGCTATTTTGAACTTTAATAATGCTCTTAAACCAATATTTATGCAGTTAAGTGAATAATAACGAGTAATATATACTCTTTTTGTATTTGACCAGTGATATTGTCGCTTACAAACCATATTTTGTTTTAATTTTCTTTCGTATCATTGATGCAGACGAAATTGATAAAGGAAGCGATATTGAAATTTCACATTTACCGAACTGAATACTGATATTATAAAAGATATCTGATTTGTATGATGCATACACATAATCGTATCGCTACATTTAAAATACGTATAATTTTGATTTCAGTCATTTACTTTTGTGATATTAATTGTCTACAAACTTGAGACAAAATTTTATTGGTATTGTTTTAATTGTAACCAATGCTAATGACCTATTAAATAAAACTGGCGAAACTATTATCGGGACCACAACGGCATACATATCTCTGGAAATTGTGGATGCAATCAAATCGTAATATTTATTAATTGACAAATTTTAATTAAATAGTGATATTTGCATTTTTACCAAGTTTTTCAAACCCTCAATTAAACAATTTGAGGAGATTAACACATTAAACGTCAGTTTATATGAAAAGAAATCGCCTTAATTGAAATTTTATGGGAAGATGCATAAAAATATAAATATTACGTTACACAATAATTTATATCTCCATTTGGATTATTTACTTCCAACACAAACATAAGTCTTCATGCATATAAGTCAAAAGTAAGCTTGATGTACATAAATCTAAAATTACGAAAAGCGTGAGGATATGACATCTAGGCGACCGGATGAACAGGACAAAATTAAAGGGTTTTACTACTGAACCCAAGTAATCATACACTTTTCTTATACATTTTTAAAAAAATTGGAGACTAACAGTCTTCACGAAAAGAACATGGAATATAGTCTCAAAAAAGAGACAAATATAGACGTACATACACGCAGATGTTTAACTACATTTATACGCACAGGCTTACCCGTTCACTCATATGCACACGTATGTGTGTATGTATCAGCTATAAGAATGTATTTACGTCTTATTTTATTTGATTCTTGTTGGTCTGTTAGAATTGTTGTTTAATTACGGATTCATTTCTACAATTTAGTAAATTTTAGCAATGTTTTGTGACTTTCATACCGTAATATGTTAATAAATATTTAAATAAAGTCCCATGATTGTTCATTAGCATAGTAGCATAATTTTTTTATTGAATTTAAATTATACTGGTAATAGTAAAAATCAAAATTAACAATTTTAGAAATACCCACGACGTATGTAGTCGTTGTAATTGAAGAACGATAAAATAATTTTTTCGGAAACCCATCGAATAAATGAAAGTAAAAAATTATTAATATAAAACAAAAAAACCCAAGAAAATCCGTCAGGGCTGCCATGGCCTGCGAATGCCTAGAATTTTGTAGCTATATCAGTTCGCGACTCATTGAAATTCTCTTAGGTGGGCAAATAGCTTTTCTATGCTGCTACAATGTAATTGATATTACATATATTTTTTGACAAGTAAGAACCTATTCAAAAAATATTACTTATATAAAAAAAAATATTTAATCGATTTTAAATTACAACGACATCCGTCATTTACTTTTTTAAATTTTAAATTTTGCCTTTTATTTTATAATTTTTCGATTAAAATGTTTTCATGCCTTTTATTTTATTAAAATGTTTTCATCTATCGTGAAGTTCAGAAATTTAATTTTGCTTTATATTATTAGTTTTAATAAATAAGCTTCCAAAAAAATATTCGCTAATGGCAAGTTTATATGGGTCTTAGTATAGTGTGATCTTTATACGGCGTAGTAATAAGTGATATAAATCAAAGAAAACTCTTCAGCACTCCGCACAATAACATAGCATTGGAAGAAATAAAGTGCTTGAAAAACATATTGCGATGATCGCCTATCGATGAAGCCGAAGAAAGGCGACAAAATAGTTAATTTAGATAAATAAAAAATGTTTATTGAAGCGCTCCTGACGAGTTAAAAATATAACACTCGACTAATAATCTTCGCCGTTAAATCAAAAACTTTTTACAGAAAACCGTATCTAAATCGTCTAAACGGTTTTGAAGAGCAGTAGGATCATTCATTAACAACCGAATGTTGGAACTCCTCCTGGCGAGCTAACACAATAATAACACATAACATCAATCTAAGAACTATCCCCGATTAGTCCCAAATATTTTGCAGAAAACTATTCTATTTCTTCTATAATCTTCGTCGTTAAATCAAAAACTTTTTACAGAAAACCGTATCTAAATCGTCTAAACGGTTTTGGAGAGCAGTAGGATCATTCATTAACAACCAAATGTTGGAACTCCTCCTGGCGAGCTAACACAATAATAACACATAACACCAATCTAAGAACTATCCCCGATTAGTCCCAAATATTTTGCAGAAAACTATTCTATTTCTCTTGATCACGTATGTTCTCACTCGTAAGGAGGATTTTTTTCTTTCGACTCATGATGCCGCGGTAGCCTATACAAAATATAGTAAAAAAACCAAACTTTAGTTTAAAACGTACGTAAGTAAAAAAATTAACCCGAAATAGCAAAACTTTCAGAATAAGTCATGAATGGCAAAGTCGAATTGATAGATTTCAATTGTTTCATGCGCTTATATCGTTTACGAAGACACTATTATACGCTGTTTACAGAGTTAGTATCAAAGAAATTAAAATGAAGCCAAAAATAAATTAAAATACAAATGAAATTTAGGGACAATATTACATTGAAAGCTTAAGTTACCCAGGTTGCAGTACTATGAAAAATAATCTTCTCCTGCTGTATTTGTCAATCAAAGATAGAATATTTAATGCTAGAGATTTTTTAAACTGACAAAATGATATCGTTTATCACAATAATTTTTTGTTTGGAGTATTATAAAAGCAATCATGGCATATACTTTAAAAAATTAATATTAAACATGCTACAATTCACGGTCAATACCATTTGACTTAGCTGTTAACTTATTTATACATATTCAATATATTTAATTAATTTTCGAAATCGACAATTGTTCGAAAAGAGCCCAAGAAATTTACACTGTTTGTGTTCGTGATAATTGTGATATTATTCCCATTTCTATTCTTTACTCCTTAAGTTATTTGAAGTCCGCGATTGTTGAATTTTTAGGAAGATATGTCGCGGCTTTAGTTTAAGGCTTATTGAGCAAACTTCCGTTGGATATTTTTATTAGATTCGGATGTTTCTTAATTTAGTATCGATTGATGGTAAGATCTGTGATTTCTTTTGAATTATCATCAACAAAGAGTTGCTAGGCTTATGGAATTATTACCGTTCTAATAATAATATCTATTGCTTATTATTCAATTTATTCCTCCATATTGCACGCTAGGATTAAATTCATATCTCACCTGAAACTTTTTTCATCGAAACCTTTAATAATTTCGCTGTTTGACACAAATCTAGTAATATTCTCATTTATGTAGTCAAATATGGGAATAATAAGCTATATTTATATTTTTCAAATAAATTTTATATAAACTGCTTTAAATTACCATTAAATAAACATTCAAATAACACACGGTTCCTACTCGTGATTTTTACCATGGGTATTCACAGTAACAGAAAGCAAGACATTTTTATTTTACCTCTTGTTAATTTAATTTTATGAAAAGACACGTGTAGCAAAACTTATTGCAAAATATGTAACGTTAAAAAATAAATGACATAAAAGTTCTATAAAATTCGACCTTAATTTGTATGCGATTTTTTATGTGATTTTATGCATTGAAAGTAAAATCAGCAATAATACTATTTAGGTTAATATTTTGTCCTGCATTGAAAACTTTGGTTACAACTTTCATAAATCGACGAAAGGTTTTAAAAACCCGTATTAGGTGATATCATTCAAACGTCAATTGCATCCCGCATTGGGTCATAGGCTATTTATTACCAAAAAAACCAGGCACCTCCCAACCTGGGAGGGACTTCTAACTAAATAATCTTAATAAAACAAACAATACATTCTCACCCTCATCGTTTGCTGAACAACATTGGAACTTAAAAGGAAGCTGCTATCTAATATTTGTTTCACTTCTTTGAGACTAAAAATTAATTTTGAACTAAACGCTTAAGATATACAAATTTATATTTTCCTTTATTCTGCAAATTGTATATGGAATTAAAGCTACATCTTTTTTATCGAATACAATGCTGTCGTCGGAATTTAATTTGGTTAACAGTTTGCTACTCGATAAACTGCGTCTGTAACATTTCTCATTCTTGAAAGCTTACGCTAACTTATGAGGAAGTGCCAATACTGAATTTAAAAGGAAACACTTTTAATCGCATTTTTAGATAAGGATATCGAATAATTTGTAATCGGATTACATTCACAAAATAGCTATAAAAGAGTAATACATTATCGGATTACATTTACAATGTAGCTATAAGAATCGTGATCGAATTAACACGTAATCCAATTATATTTATAAAATAGTTATGAGAAAGTAAATCCTAATTGGATTATATTTACAAAGAGGCTGTTAGAAAGTTTTACGTAATCGAGTTATATTTCTAAAGTTGCCATTAGTAGTAATCGGGTTATATTAACAGAATAATTATATGAAAGCAATAAATCATCGTATTTCTTGCTTTCATATAATTATTCTTTTTCTATTGCTTTCATATAAGGTAGCAGTCGTCACTATGGTATATTGAATCGATCAGGTTCAGTTTAAGACTTCTCGATTCCAGCGGGCTGGGCAGATCTGGTTGGCTCTAATAGATTGCTCTCGTTGTTGTAAGTCCGCTATCATTGATATCTGTAAATAAATAAATAAACCAATTTTTAACTTCATTTTGGTTTTGGTATAATTTTGTGCAAGTGTTGCTGGCTAAAATTATGCAGTATTTTTACATAATTTCAATATAACAAGTTTAATTTGTTTGTCATCACAGCAAAAAAGCTTCAATTAATTTCTGTATAAAGATTAAGTCCTTCTTTTTGTTTCAATTTTTTTTACTTTATTGCTTTCACCTTAATTATCTGTGGTGTGTTAACAAATTTACCATTTGCATAATTTTTAGATTTATTTAAATACATACTATCATTAAATTAGAGTTTGTCTACATATTAAGAGTCAGTTGAGAGTAACATTTATTTTAAAGACACCGGTGGATTTTTATTTTGTTCTTGTATTCATATTTTTGGTGTAAATCCGGCAAATCTATGCACACAATAAACGTGTAAACTTTGAAAATGATTTTGGTGGTTGAACGATAACTTATATAGTAGACCATTTTTGGGATTTCTGTTTGTCGGTACGTGTTTATATGTGAACATATAACTTAAAAATTACTGACTAGTTTAGGACGAAGATTTTAAATAAATTTAGTAGTTAACTTGAAGAAACATATAATTTTTATTTCATTGCAAGCAAGTTTACTTTAACAGAATATTTGTGAAGTTAATGTTTTCAGAAATTAATTTACACTGCATTAGAACGACAACAATAAAAAAGTGTCAAACTACTAATTATGGAATTTATTTTATGAAATCACCGAATTTATAGTGTACTTAGTATATCAGTAAATGGTGCTACAAGTATTTTAAATCGCGCAATGACATTTTCCATCTGGACATACTTTGGTAAAATTGCTATGGCCAGGAGTAAATTGGTGGGTAGTGCGGGAGGATTACGTGTGTGAGTAAGTAATCTCAATGTGCATAGATGCATGCAGACAGATATTGTTGGTTGTCTTCCGCACAACAAAATTTTAACCTTGTAGGCGTACGATATACGCTTACTTTTTTCTTTGATACTTTAAAATTTGAATTATTAGTCAATACTGGTAATTTAAATATTCTGGATGATTTGACATTATTTGCTTTTTACATACTATATAAACTTTATTGTTGTATCCTTTTTTGCTTATGATCAATTCTTCAGATTTATTTATATAATAAATCTGAAGAATTGATCTGCATCTTGATATGATCTGATTTTGAAGATATTTAGGAAAAAAATAATTTAGGAGAACATAACAATTTAACGAATACAACATATTCTTATCGGTATTTGATCCGTCGGTCTGCATTTGTGTGTTTCTTGCGTATTACGCAAGAACAGTTATAAAAAGTGGATCGTAATGGATCTATGGTAACATAGAGATGTACCAGGAAAAGATATGGTCATTTAATATTTCTATACAAAGCGCACTTATCAAAAATAAATCAGTTTTATAAATGGTTTCATAGATGGCTTAAGTGCACAGCTAATTTAATAATATTTTATAATGGTATACGTCAACTAAGTTGCGGACACAGTTAGAGTGAAATAATTTCTTAAATTTGATTGAGAGGTGTACAAATTTGAGCTAGGTAAAAAATTACATGAAAATAAAATATCTTTACATGTCATTTTTTCAGTTGAATATTAAATTTAATTGTATTCACTTATTTGCCCCAGTTAATTTTTTCTATACAATTTTTATATATTCAACAAAAAGTTTCGTTACTATTCCCATGTTTTTCGTACTGCAATCTAAAGATATTCTACGCGTATTTTATAAAAGTATCAGTTTTGCCCAACAAGTGATAAACAGTATTAAAGAACATAAATTCAATTTACAAGTTACATTAGTTACGTCTTATATGTAACTTATTCCCCTACAAACGTAAAATTATAAAATGAGATCTAAGGCAGCATTGTTTTTTGGTAGCAAAATTTTCTACGTTTTCTACGCTTTATCAGAAGCACGTACTTTTAAAATTTCATGCTCGCAAGTATAAAACTATAGAAAATACGAGGGTGTGACCGTCGCTTATTATGATTCTGTTTATGGAGCATACTGCATGCAGTAGCTTGGTCCGTTATCGCTTTAATTTAATGATTCAAGTTAATTGAAATAATTTTGCCATAATTTTATTTTAAATTTCTGATCGAATCCAAATTTGTCATACTTATTCTATTATATTTAATTACACAATGTTCTTAGTTTACCTCTCGTATTGTGTACTGAATGCTAAGAACTTAAAAGGTTCGTAACATCAGTCAATATCTTAAAATCAAAATATACTTACAAATGAAAATCGATAAATATTTATGTCCTAAAAATATCCAATTCTGCTAATTCACAGTTTTGTTTGCGTCTACTAAATTATCATTCTGACTTAATTATATTAAACAATTTGTGTTGTTAATATTACCTTATATGTAACTCATAAAACTCTTAAATCTCAAAATGAAAATAAAATTCCCTTTTGTAATAAAAAAAATTACCACAGCATTGCTTAAAAATAATGTAAAGATAACCCACATTTACAATGCTTTATCTATTTAGCAACCGATGAACTAATTACAATATCTGATTCCAATTTATTTAACTGCCATTACACTGATTTATTCAGATTTTCGACATCAGTGATTAAAAGTTAGGGTAGGTCAGAGTTAGGTGGGTTAGGGTGGGTGGTAAAGGAGGTAGAGTGGATGACGTACTAAAAAAATTATATTTAAATTGATCATCTCGAAGAACCGTAATGAAAACATAGGTTTCCGTTTTTATTATTTGGTCACGCGGTATTTAAAAAGAAAGAAAACAATATGTACAAATTCAAATATGAAGCATAAATTGGAAATCTTATACAACAAAGTACATACGTGCTTGCGTGCTTTCGGTGTAAATTGTATTGTTTTTTATAACTGTGAATCTATCATTCTCAGGACATTTATTTAATATATTACAGTCAAAAAATTTATTGTTACGGGTAAAGTGCAAGGAAGAAAAGTAAGAGGAGCTGTTCAGATTCGCTCCACATTCGAGACTAATATCAACTACAATATTTCCACATAATTTACAGATTAAAAAAAGCCATATGTCAGACTACTGCTTGCAAAAAATTCATTCCACACTCTCATAATTGAGAGGAATGAACAGCAGATAGATATCTTAAATATCATTTACAGACGAAATTGTATATTATACTTACTATGTATATACATACCTTTTTCAAAATAAAATAAATGTCATTCATGTTATATTTTTTCATATGCTATAAGCATAAATGACAAAGTTAGTCCACTTTCCTGCCCTTGCTTTAATCAAGCAACATAATTTGATAAAGCCAATATAATATTTTGTTATTCTCTAAGCGGTGTGAAGATGTCTTTCATTTTGTTGAGACGAATCAATATGGGTGCTTGAGCCAAATGTGCCGAGAATAATAAATATAGTTTTCCCTATGAACAATTTTCTATCCTTTTATTGCTTTGCCTTATTGCCTAACAGGAATGAAAATTATATTCCATATTGGTTTAGGTTTTTCCAGTACCGCAAATGACCCAGAACTTGTTATGATATTTAGATATCTCGCCTCTTTATTCGCTATCATTATTTGATATAAATAAGTATGAATACACATATAGGGCGGATATGTAAATGTTGTCACATTCTGTTGATGGTTGAAAGAAGTAAAATGAACCAATTCGTTCCTGCGTTTGTGTTAAATGTTTTATTATTACTGCGGTGTTCGCAATATACGTACATGTTTGAAATTAAATTCCATCGTAAAAATTAACCGCCACTATAATATATTTTTTATTATCTTCTGTATGTATTTAAGTCTTATTTTTATTGATAATACTTATTGAATAACTTGTAAAGAGGTAAAAGTGGAAATTGTACTTCGAGCGACTCAGGGTAGTTGTATTTGTTCGGTATTATTTTTTTTGTAATATTCTCACATAACACGTACAATAATTCTTAGCATAACCTTGGATTACATTACAACGGTAGTAAAACGTTCATAATTACAATTATAAAATTAAGTTGATTTAGAAATACGGAATATTTGCTTAGTATCAGTGCTAAACATTTCTATTATTTTACAATATATAGACCGAAATTTGACCTTATCCATAACTAATAACTAACTTTAGAATATTTAAAATTTAAACGTTATTTCATTATTCTGAATTAAATTTAAATTCAGATAAAACATAATAATAACTAGTTATAAAATAATTTGTTAATAATTAATATACAATATGAAATGATGTGTCCTTTTTATTTGCACTAATGTGACGTTAGCACATTTATGATGAATAGTTTACCATTTTACTAATATTCAATACTCTTTCGTCCTTATCTCTAATAGGTTGCCCTGTAAATTAAATTTCATCATCTGTGAATTTCATTTTGTGACAATAGTTACCAGATAGGAGTGTAAAAATATTACCATCAAATTATTACAGTCTGAAGAAAAAATTAAGTGAAAGGGAAAGTTCTTGAAACAAAAGAGCATACAGAGTGAATCGGTTTTGATTCGTTTCGGAAGATTGAATCGGTTTTTATTCGTTTCAGAACTTGCAATGTTTTTTTAAACTTACAATGATTATCACAAAATACCGCAACCAAGATTGTATCTTCCAACTTTCACACATAGATAGATAGAACACATAGATAGACATACGGGTTATATGTTATACATACATACGAGAACAGTAGCTTCTTTATCAGAGTTTAAGTCTAATAATAAGTTTCTTAACATTACAAATATGGTTAAGTTAAGTTATTATTGTTTCTGCAAAAGGCAAGTCATATGAACATAATAAATAATAATTCTTACTGAATTGATTAATATAGTTGTTATTAGATTGTGCTATAAGGTTTTAATCGAAATAAATTTGTGAAATCGGGTATTCAAATCTAACTTTTATTTGCTGTTTTATTTTAACGTCAAGATATAACACTTCACTATGATGTTAAAACTTAAAGCTTAAACGCCATGCAGGATCCACATTCAAAATACCGATCCGGTTAGTAGTAATACCACAAAGAAATGTCTACTTTAGACCTCATTTTAAATTCGCCTTGAACGATGTTATTAACCGACTTCAAAAAGGAGAAAGTTCTCAATTCATCGGAATCTTTTTTTATGTATGTTCAGCGATAATTCTTTACCGAGTAGGTCGATTTTGATGATTTTTTTTCATTCAAAGAAGGGAGGTATAGGTGTAGTCCCATAGAAATATTATGATGATCTGATGAGGACGTCTGAATATGAACGATGGAACTTCTTAATGAATAGCAGTAAATCAATTATGATTCAAGATATTCGCTACGGGTAGTTATTATTTTTCAAATAAATACACCCAGGTCAGGATCTGATGATAAGCTCTAGATGTGAACAATGGAGCTCCTAAACGGATATTAATTGATAAATCAACCATGATTAAAGATATTTGCTACCAGTATTTGTTATTTTGTAAAATAACAACACCACCGACCAGGTCTGATGATGAGTGCTGGAGATGAACAATTGAACTCCTTAACGGATAGTGTTAAATTAAAAGTCGTATTTGCTACTGGTAGTTGTTACTTTACAAAATAACTATACTATCGATCATTTGAGTCTGATGAAGCGTACTGAAGATGAAAAATGGAAAGCCTTATCGTATGGTTGTAAATCAAACGCAATTCAAGATATTTACTACTGGTCGTTTTTACTCTGTAAAATAATTGCACCGTCGACCGGGTTAGTGTGTAATGATGAGTTCTGAAGATGACTAATGTAACTACTTAACAGGTGGTAGTAAATCGATCTTGATCCAATATATATGCCACTGATTAGTTGTTACTTAAATTATTACTTTGCAAAAGCCGATATTGGACTTCGAATATAGAGAACCGAATTCTTCAACGGCTAATGGCTAACCATTGGCGGTTACCACTATCGCCTCATTTCTATGTGTTATCGATAATCAATTTTAGACAAAGAGGAATTTATCTGTATACCAAGTTCTGCCCGTGACTTAATAATTATTCAATATTTTAAGAAAGAAAATAATTATAATTATTAATATTAATATATTAATCACTAAAAACTCTAAAATAGCTATGGTTAAGGTTAAATTTTATTTCAGAGAAAACATAATAATATCTTTCAAAAAACCTACTTCAAAAAAGTAGGTACTAAAAGGTAAAAAATAATTAACTCAAAATAGGCACCCATTTATTTGCATTAAATAACTAAGTTACTTATTTTTGAATTCAGTGCCGGCACCGCCAAACAATTTAAACAAATGTAAATGTCTATATTACAAATACGCCCTTTATGAATCTATTGAGTATTGTAAGTACATTGGAAGTAAACATTTTGAATTAACATTATAAACTAAATTAATTTATAAATTTGTTTAAGTTGGTCGACAGTGCTGGTACCGACTTCAAAATAAGTTACTTAGTCATTTAATGCAAATAAGTACGTACCTTTTTTGAGTTAATTATTTTTTTACTTTATACTACCTACTTTTTTAAAGTTGGTTTTTAAAATATATTTTATTTTATCCCACACTCAATAAATTTACCTACATATTACACCCACGTGTCACTCGCTTTATCTGCCTTACTCCTCGCCGGTGGAGCTGGGTCGATCATTATATACCGACGGTGGGAATGAACCGGTATGTGTACGTGTACTTCGTGAAATTTTACCGCGCTTTCTTTTATCTCAAATATATTCTGTCTCGTTTATACATTTAAATGACGTTGTCGTGTTAGATTTTCCCTTAGGTATTGTAATAAAAACGTGCCTCAGAATTTGCTGTTGAACTTTTTACCTATTTGGAAATAAAATTTATTTATTTTCTATGCAGTTCAAAAAATAATTCCTATTCCAGTGTTTATAGGTTTGCATATCTCAATATTTAACCAACAAAAAGTAACTCACATTCTTCATGGATATTTTTAAAATATCACATCCTTATTTATGGTTTGTGAAAAGTTCATAATCATAAATACTTTAGCAGTTTCTGTAAAAATGACGTACCCGTGATAATAAAGCGGTAGTTCAAATAGACTTCTCAATACGAGGGTTCGTTTTGTACTTAGGTATTTGTAAACAAATTTAAACCTTTTAGTAAATATAGTATTAATATTAAAGAAATAATCAACGTTATTTAACGCAAATAATTTAACCGTCCCTGTGATTATATGTTATTACTTCAAATTTACTGAAAACATTTTACTTACTTACTAAAATACAAACCAGTGCCATAGTTTTTTATATATTTTAAGTATAAATGGTTAAAAATTTCGTATAATGTTTTGGAGACCGCAAAGACGTCATATCAACAAATATTACTAGTTATTTTCAACTTAATTCAAAAGACCGTTTGAAACAAATTATTCATTTTTTTGTTGCCAGCTCAAAAAAAATAAAACAATTTTCTCTGTATACTCGCATATTCATTTAAGCTAGCTACGTTTCTCTTTTAAATTTCGTTATAATATTCTTAAAGTGCAAGAACTATTATGATGTGATATTCGGACAATTTGGTTAATGGAATTCAAAAATGAATGTCATCGGATAATCGACTGACCAAATGTTTTCTTTTGAATAATAATATTTTAAATTCGATTCCGAAAATTAAAAAAAAAAGTGTTCATACATTTTTACAAAATTTCATTTCTTGCGGGAAACATCAGGGTTTTGAAAAAAATGTTATAAAACCTGTTAGGTGGGACCAGAACTCGCACAAAGAAAGTTTCTTACAACTTAGACGCACAAAAATTCTGCAGGATATTATTAGTATTTCTTTTAAACCATTTTCAAGTACTAATATTATTTTTCACTTTGTAAATGTATTGTCTACTATATAAATAATATGAGATCAATGCTTCAATAAATTCAGATTCATTGTTACAATTTTCAGGTGGATTTAGATATATTTCTAATAAAGTTGTTTTTTTTCTATAATTTTGACGTTAGCAGTTTCGAAGATGGGGAAAGTTATAAATTGCTCTTTTCAATGACACGCCAACTGATATATGAAATTATAAAAAGTTTCGAGAGCCCTATTTACTCCATCCTTATATTTTTATGTGAAAATGTTTAATTGTTAACTCTTTCGAAATACGCGTTATTACTAGATCAAACTTCAAGTTTCTAAATCGAAAGGTTTCGAAGAAAATATTTATTATGTTCATATTTTAGTCGAGTAAAGAAATGTGAGAAGTAATTTTGTACAAAAAAGGCTTAAACAAGCGATAATCACTAACCATATACACCCTGGAAATTTCTAGTAGTTTTTATTTTCGTGTACAATTTTCTAAAATTTTACTTATGCAACTATAAGTTTAATTTATTTAAACAAAAAATACTACTACATTCCGGTTTAGCAAAAAACAATGGTCATAATAAATAATCGTAACCGAATTGCATTTTTTGTAGATTTTCATTTTGTACTTAATATGTTCATAACTAAATTTACTATAAATTTAAGGGCTTAATTGTTTAATTTCAGAAAGCACTTCGATTTTCTTCAAGTAAGTCGCTTATAAGCAATAAGTTTAAAAAGAGTTTACAAGCTCTTTGTTTACTTAAACATTACAAGCAAACCATAATAAATAACAGAAAAAAATCCTCTTAGAATGAATATTATATTCTCGTCTTTATTCGTGTCAAAAACGGAACAAATAGCTAATTACGAATAAAGGATAGCATGTCACTTATTTGTTTCTTAAAAAGTTACATACCAAAATTAGTCTAAATGTATATTTTCTACTCCGTTTAAATGTACCGTACACGTGTACCGAGCCCGATTATGATCAAACATTACATTTCTAAGAAAAAAATATACCGATTGTGTTATTTTGCTTTTTCTTACCCTCGTCTGGACTTCACTAAAGTGTTAGACGTACCGTAAAAAGGAGTGACGTGTTCCAATCTCAGACCGCTTTATCGTTTCTACTTCTTTACCCAATTTTTTTGGTGAAGCTTAACACTGGAGAGGATACAGATTAATACGTAACCTCAGAATTATGTCGAAGCTTCACATTTTGTTATTTTTTAATGCACAATAAAGACGGAAGCTTATACCACGTAAGGTACAGACTCGTAAGAAATAACGACTCACGAGCAACTATTGTACTTTGCGTATGTTTTCCGTTTACGAGTCCAGGAATAAGACACGACCGTAGGTGTAATTATAACAGCTCGCAGCTTAGGGTGTAATATTAAATATTTTGTTGGGTGTCAAAGCTTGCCTTCATACCGCAAATTGATACATAATATAATAATTTGATTATTTACATTTTTACATATTGTTTTAACTTGTTGCTTGTAAGTGTTTTAGGCATTCCGTCTTGTATTTATATCGATATAACGACACTGCATATTATTATATCATTCATTTTTATTAATATTATAATTTAGCTCAAATTGCATTTAACATATGTCCATTTACGAATGGCCAATGATAATTTTGCTGAATTATATTATGTCTATTTGGTAAAGAAGAAAGTATATTTAAAACAAAAAAAATTCGTTCTATTTAAGCCTATATTCTGAATAAATCTGATGTAGATTCAATTTATTGACTACACAAAAAAAAGAATAACTAATATGTATTTTTGAAAGTTATCCTAGTTAAATAATATTTTTTAATAACTTATTTCGTACAAATATTCACTTAGTATTAAAAGAGGATTCGTATAATTAATGGTCATAGTGAAAATAAATGCTAATTGGAAAGTAGCTGAGACTTATACGTGATCTAAGAATAATATGGATGCATTGCAAGACCATTGCAACATGGACATTGAAAACTACCTCCAATATCAAAAAAAGTGTTTCATACATTTGGATAATAATAAAGAGCTCAAAACCTTGGATCTGTTTTTACCATTGAATATATTTATAATGTAAAACACTAAAATTATTCTTATCGTTTAGTGTAATTTTTGGGCGCCCATATAATTTTTTATATTTATAAAAGAGGCTATTAACTGGTTGCAAGAAATAAATATTTTTAAAGATAACAATACTTTTCCAAATTTCGCTCTCTGATCTAATTCAGTTCAATCCATCATAATGGGGTATTTAGCCCACCATATATATTTATATATATATATATATATATATATATATATATAAACCATCGTTTGTCATTCTTTGGAGTCTGTGGTATTTTGTTCACACGCGATCTAGGCGTAGTGACTGATTGTAAATTACACTTTGAGCAGATTACCGCCCGCGCTTATGCTTTACTGGGATTTATCTTAAGAATTACCAAATCTTCTAAGCAAATGGGAACGTATAAAATCTTCTACACAACTATTATTCCGTCTCAATTTAATTTTGTTGTCGTAGCCTGGAATCCATACTATGCCACTTATTCAAACATGGTTGAACGGATGCAAAAACAATTTATACACATGTTGAAATAACAATATTGCTTACGTAGACCCGAACGGACTATTCTAATGCAATGTACTCATTTAAATACCTTACTCTCCATGAAAAGTGTATTGAACTCGGAGAAATTGTGCTTTATAATATCTATCATAGACATGATAATTGCACCGATGTTGCGAGACCGTTGCAGTTTCGTACGCGAGAGATAGCGACCTGCAGCACCGCGTTTCTACTGCTCGCAATGATGCCGGTACCTGCGCACCACTGCAGTGATGATCGCGATAGAACATTGTTTTCACCCGACATAGCTCGTTATCTCAATACAAATAGTTTATTTCACGGATATTACACAAACATCAGTTTTTTAAAGTCATGTGCCGACTCAATATACAGTTTTAATATCCCTGACTTTATGTTATGCGTCTTTCCATTTTCATCAGACCAATCTTAATGGTTACCTAAATTTTTGGTTGTGATTGTTTGTTATTAATGTTGTTCTTTTTATTATTATTTTTATTTCGTTTTTAACGACGCTTTTTATAAATGTTGAATATATGATTGATTATTAAAAGTATTTCTATTTAATAACCACATTAGTTGTTTATAATACAGTATTACGTAATTCAATTAAAATGCTGTTTAATTTTTGTACTGAATATGTTGTTTTCAAATTTATACAAATTCAAGTATTTTGTACGTAGTACGTCTTTTGATGCAGGAACCTTAGTATATGAGCCTAAATGATATCTAAGAATTCCATTGTTTTTTAATTTTCCTTTGATTTGTATTATTTAGGTTTTCTGTGCTGTCTCTAACCTGTACTAAATAAATTAATAAAAGAATAAATTTAATTTGAGCTAAACACTGTGTACAAAATTATTCGTAAAATGTAATTCGTATGAATAAAAATTATTACACCGATTTTTTTACAAAATAAACCACATTATTGAAACAATGTTTATTACATGTTTTCTATAAAAAATAGAGAAAATAGTTTAAAACTTAGTTTTGTTGCAGTAAATTTGCTTTTTTTTCCTTTTATTTCAGCATTGGCGATTTTAATTTCTAGATAGGCCACTATTTTTCATGTAAATTAAAACATTTATATAAACTTCTGACGTAGAATAAGATATTTGTTCTCCAGAATTAGACAGGCATTTATTCTAGAATATGATGTGACAAAATTATCTTATATGTATACGCTTTTATATCTAAAGGCAATGATGACAAAGTAATGATAAGTATTTACAGGTGGTTTATAGTAAAATTTATAGTCAATATTTTTTATTTGGGAAAACCCCCGGCCACATGGTGAACCTTCTTTATTTCTTTTGACACTAAAACCCATTTGCATGTAGTAAGCTTCTTTCCTTTTCTTTCTGTCATCGTCCACGTATTGTTATCCTTAATAGCTTTCTTCCAATTCTGTGGGTTAATACCAGTTACTGTCTCTTCATGGGTACTTGGAACATCCACCTTAGTTAGATTATTTTAAAATGTTTGCCTTCCGAGGTTTTAGAATCACATTGCTACATTCTTCCATAATTATATTTCATGATGGATGATGACTAATATCATTATTCTTAGAAATCCTCATATTGTCGTCTGAAGAAACTTCAGGTTCATCTGGTGTACTTAGTTCTGGTGGCAACACGAGCTGGTCTTCATTTACTCCCTCTCCATTAAGTTTTATCTCAATAAAAACTGGTCTCTGGTAATACTACTAAGTTTATCAAACCTCACGTCTCTTGGCACCTGTATCTTCCTTGTCTTTTTGTTCACTTGTGTATACGTACTTGATAGTATATTGGAAGATGTATCTAACTGGCACTTGAAATACATCTTCCAATGTACTATCTACCCACTGCCCTTTCACTTTTCTTCTAATTAATATCGATCCCTCACCAAGCAATTCTCTGTTTTCCTTGTTTCCTAGTCTGAAATTGTTGTTCTTATTTTTTCCAATTTTTCCCACATTCTCTGAGCTGTTTCGCTAAACCTTATACTTTTGAAACATGCTGCGCCATTTGTCACTTAAACAATATGTATCCTGGTATAATTTTTTATACAAAATCATCTTATTGAATTTGGATTTCTATTCATATATAGCTTTTAATTTACTCATCACATTTTTCGCAGTGTCGCAATTTTCTACCTAGGAAATCTGGTTGAGATCCATTGACGACATCAAAATGAACATAGCCATTCCATTGTACTTGTGCTTCATTTTCGGTAGGTCTTGGAGTGTATACATTCAAACTTTTTGCTCTCAAAGCACATTTGACCTGAAATTTATACTGTTTGAAATGTTTGCTGTCAACATTTTCAATCTCCATTGAATTTGTTATTTCCATATTAAAATGAAGTCACAGACCGTGTCACTAAAATTTCATCTTCAATATATTTGCTCTTTACTCAATTTTGCTAAATAATCAATATTTGTTACGCTCTGGGCCCGATTGGATTTTATGCAATAAAATAATGAAATTGAGTAAGATTTTTTTATAAACATAGCTTTATTTCGTCACATACGTCGAAATCTTCAAATTAATTATTTATTGCTTAATCAATACCCTCAATATTAAATAACCACCTTAATATTGCTTATAACCACCTTCATATTGCTTAATACCACCTTATAACCTTAATATTGCTTAATACTCCTTCGTTTTGCAATAGTCAAAAGTTTTCCGAATGACTTCGTTCATCGAGGTTGGGATAATATCGATGAGAATACTTAGGATAGTAAGTTAGTAAAGAAGCCGGGGTCTCTACCTTGTATCGTTTAAGAAGTATTTCCAGACTTTTGTTATATTTTTCATCACTGCTCTGCTCCTATGGATGAAGTTGTGATAATACATTTTTATTTTTTATTAAGTTGTGAACTTAGCAACCCAGAAGAAATTTTGAAATCGGACGTTTAATTCCAGAGATAAACGTGATTTAACAAAACAGACTAACAAAACATTTTGCTTTGTGTATTGGCAAAACATTATTTAACTCTATAATTTTTAACTTTAGAATAAAGTTGCATAGCTATTTGATTAAAATTTGAGTCGATTTCATATGCTATAAAAGAAACAAACTTTATAACATATAGGTTGAAAGAAATTGTAGCTCTATTCTCTTTTTATTATATTACATTTTTTACAAAAAAGTAAATACTTAATTGAGATAAATATAAATATTTAATTATCGTAACATACTCATAATTTTTTAAACTTAGGTTTGTTTCGATTTATTTTAGAAAATATTTATCTTTGGAAAAAATTAAAGAGACGCGACAACGGTGTGTTCCTATGTTGAAGATTTCTGCACATTTAATACTCTAATTTTGTTTCAATAATATGGTTGAAAATAGTTTTTATAATTTATTTGAAAAGATTAATTGAAGAAAAATAGGAAACCCTTCGTTCTGCTTTTCATAATTTAGGATGATATAAGTATCTAATTTTAAACAATGAGTTTCAACAATATTTGCTGGACTAGCAAAAAATTAATCGTGCGTATTATCTGATGTGAATTACTCTGGAAGCAACTATAAAATATACATAAAAAAAGGTTCAAACGATTTCATGAAAACAATGATAATTCCTGTACTCGTGCAATCGGTATTTTGTATAAAAATTGTCTCAGCGTAACTTCACCAGTTCATGCTAGTAATTTCCAACCACTGTAGTGGAAATGAAAATCTTACTTTCATGTTATTAAATAACGTAATTTTATTAAGCAGTTAGGTAGGTAAGTTTTAAGCCATATTTTCATTCCATTTAGTATTCGTGTTTTCCCTCGAGAAATACTTTTATTCCTTTTAGTATTTGTTGCATAGTAAAATTGAGGAAACTGAAAACTTACGGAATTACCTAGATGACTACTATATACCTGTCACAAATATTTTTCCAAAGACCAAATGGCACAGCCTGCCGAATTTTGATGGCGGTCGTGCTTAAATTTTGAGGGTAGGCTTAATTTAAAGAGGTTAGCACTTTTCTGAAATAGATGAAATAGAAAATTTTCCTATTGGAATTATTTTCAGGATACTTAAACTTAATCAACATTTTCGTCCGTCCATTGATTTAGATTTCCAGTGTTCTGTACTTACATTAAAAACCGATTAGTCATCCTTGACTAGCGTTATAGAACGAGTCCGATTGAAAAAATATTGTTGAATTCACGTTACGTGTATGACTTAAAATGTATCCAATACATAGTAAATTTTTATTTATTGGCCACAATTACGTATCACTCAAAGTTGTCTTTTCTAAATCGCTCCACAAATAGAACATTGTTAAAATGTTTACGCTTTAAAAAAAAATAATTCTACTAACAAATATTGTATTAAACTTAATCCATAGAACTTCTTCAAAATATTGATTAAAAATGTGGTAATTTTAAATATTTCAGTATTTTTGATACAGGTTAGAAGTTGCAATTTTTAATGTACATGTATAAAATTTCAAACAAATAGTCATTCGGAAACTTTTGGAGAATGTTAGATATTATTTTCTTTTGCATGTGCCAATTTAAAAATATTCACAATATAGTATTATAATAAATATTCCATTTATTTCTCTCAGTAATTATTTAATTTGTTTATTTTTTTCTGCGATACGCCGCGCAGTTAAAGGCCGTATGCCTTATAATTTGCGAAGTAGCTTATAACTTATTTTATTCTAGTAGTTTCAAAAGGCATCTAACTGCATCATCGATATTATTACACAAAACTGTCAAGTATGCGAAGAACTTGCACGAAGGGGATTCCGTGCATAGTTAGGATCATTTAATAAACATTTAAGGGGTAGTATTTACGTTATGAAAAATTATTACGTTGTGAAAAATAGTAACTATTGCCTATGATATTATTCACAAGTGTAGAAACATAATGTGTATTTAAGAAATTACAGGACTTAGAATAATTGCTACCAGTTTTCTATAATATTCTAGTTACAGTTGGTAAAATTACCAAACTGTTTTTATTTCGCGATTTGTGGTTCAGTAGTTTCGGAAATAAAGAGTGGAGGGATGCTATATTTTCGAATATTTTTTAGAATATAATTTAAATATTAGATTTAAAATTATGACAAAAAATTGCTGTGTTTTTCTTTATATTTCATTATAAAAGCCTTTTAAATGATACGTGACAAACAAAAAAAAATTTAGTACTTCATTTGTATCCTGTTCAGTTATTATGAAAATATTTTTAAAATGTTTGCAGGTATGTAGATTAATACTACTATCCCAAATGTTGAGTTTTCCTTCGCATAGATTTTGAAAAAAAAGACTGGGGCAGACGAAAGACGTTTTTTTAGTTTCAGATACAGAATACAAAGAGAGAAATACAAATACAGAAACCTAAAAATAATTGATAATATGAATTTATTTCAAATTCTTCCCAACAAATTTCACACACATTTATTTTTCTAAATAAACTGCTATAAAATAGTTAGCTTAGTTTAGAAAAATGTATATTATAATTTCATTTAATTAACTTATTTATGCTATTTTTATTCTTTAATCATCAGAAAAATCTTAGGGATAAAATAATTATTTCAATTATGTTATCGTTCACAACAGGAACTAATGAGTTATAGATTTTCAAAAAGAAGTGAAATTAGTAAAGTTGTTAGAATTTAATTCTAAAAAAAAATACTTTTAATACAATTTCATGGGCAACAGATAGTTATCTCCCCCTGCGTCGATCTTTCCATTACCGAGACGTTGTGACGACAACTTTTTTGCGAACAATATTATCTCTTCTGGCTCTATTTTGAACTATTTAGATAACATTTTATACTATGAACCTAATAACCATAGACCCTAGTATTGAGTGTGAAATAAATTCGATCGAATTAGATTGAATCTTCTCAATTTCCTTATTTTCAATTTTCCGGTCATAACCATTTTATAGTACGAAATGTTAAGAAGTTCTGCAAAGATTCATTGATCTAAAATAATTGAATATTATGAAACGAATTTGTTTACTGAAATAATATTAACCACTAATAAATATTTTGAGATACACTTTTTAGGGCCGCAAAAAATATATTGGTGTTACAGAATAAAAAAATAGACACTTAATGACAAATTAAAATCACATATTTCACTTAGTGAGGTGTAACTAAGAAAATAATAAGCACCAAACTGAATTCATTTCAATAGTGATTAAAAAATAGATAAGATAGTTTTACTGATCTAAAAATAATTGCTTCTTTGTCTTATTTACTTAAGACTAATTTCTTTTCTACATAATATCTTTAGATAGTTATAATTCATAACGTTACAAAATATATATCGTTCAGTACGATAACTAATTATGAGAGCAAAAGGAATAAAAATGGCGAATATTTAAATATTCAAATTTACTAATATGATATTATTTTGGAAGAGAGATACTGAACAGGATAGAATAGAATAGGAAAGGACGTAGTAGTGGAAAATAATTAAAATAGTAATAAATATGTCACATCTCATACGTAAATTGTCTATACGTCTTAAACGTAAGAATTCAATTTGTTTCCGAGTTTAGCAGCACACACAATGAATTAACATTAACAAAAAGTATCGTTATGTTTAGAAATTAGGGCAATGTGGAAGTCTCCAAAAAATCATCCAGGCTTATTAGCATCTAAAGTTGTAAATTTGTAATTAGGATAGAAATAAAATAGATTGCCATCAACGGAATATATTATATGTACATATTCCGTGTAATTTTTAATTTTTATTAATTTAATTTTTTCTAGTGAAGTCACGACTGAATCTTGGATATGTTATATTTTCTATATATATCTTCATTTATTTAAAGTTATGATGAATAATGACTTTTGAAAACAATTTGATTTATTTTTTTCAGTTCGAAAAAACATATATCTTCACAACCTAGCCTGCGCAGTATACCCATCTGTAGATACCATTTCGCTGATAATTAATATAATACTGGCATCATGGCAGGACCGTTCAACATCAAATGTTAATTTTAGAAATGATTCTCTAACAGTCACAATACCGGGACTGAATTTATTTGTGACTATTTTGTTTAGATATTTGCATACGTTTCCAGGAATTTATCTGTTTCGTGAAATCATTTCTTACAAGGTTTTTTGAGTTTCGTTAATCTTGTGATTGACGTTGTTTTTTAAAATCACATTAGATTTAATGAGTGAAATCAGTTTTGTGGCGTCACACTTACAGAAAGAAGTTATACGAAAAATTACTATTTTCTGACAGAATTCCATGGAATATAGCGTAAGAAAATGTTTATCCAATGTGATAAAGTACTCGTATAATATAATAGAGCTCAAAACAAAAGGAATCCTAAAGAATAATCAAAAATGAGTTTATAAAATATATACCATATAAATTAATAAAATATAATACTGTGTAGTATTTACCGATGTTTGAGAATTCCTGGAAGCAACTACATAATAAGAAAAAAGTAGTAAGGGAAAAAGAAAATAATTTATGTATCTCCTTTTTGTTTTTTTTTATTACAGAACCATTTGTAACAAAAACATTTACTTGTTGGTGGCATTATCTCCGTTACTATAGAATACTGATATATATTTCATGAATATTTTATTTATAATCCAAAATGATTGACAAAGAAAATATAATCGCATTAAGATAACAAATAACTAAACAAATACCAATGAAAACTAGGATTCAATTTATGTCCACAAGCCTCGGATACAAGCTATTGTAATATTTCTTTAATTTTTTGAAGAAAATTTACTTAAAACAATATTTTTCCAAAAGAAATATTATAACATTATCATTCAGTTGGCGGTTATCCTTGGGAATTTTAACTTCGATGCTAAAGAACTTTAAAGAGTACTCAGTTATGCTTATCTAATTGATAGTCTGAATTGCAAAGTTCGCGTGTTCTGACATGCACTTGAGCAGTTTAATTCTATCTAATAACTAATCCAAATAATCTGTATTTTATCAGATCTCCGACCTAGAATACAACATTTAGCCTTATATAGCCCTTAGTTTCCATCCAAAAATAAAATACTTTTTTGGTTTTTCAATACGCCAGATAATTCTAGACTGGATATTTCAGTAAACATTTAGCAAGACGCCCCTTTTGCGAGATAAGTGTCTCTAATGTGCTACGCAGTTTGTCACACCTACCCCACTTTTTATCCACGTATATCCCAGTGTGAATAAATCAGTATAATGACATATAATTAAACGGGAGGAAGATATTGCATTTAGATACTCGGTTGGCAAGTAGATAAGGTAAGGTAATTTTGGTTTTCATTTATACCTCTATATTTCTAATTGATACTAACATAATTTGTTGATGGGAAATAAGATTTTCTTTTCATACTTCAGTTTTAAGATACAAAGTTTTAGGAGTTACGTATACGCGAAAACTAAAATTACGTACTGCCTGAAATGAAAACATGCAATTAATAATTTATTTTTATTTAATTATTATTAATCGAGTTAAAGTAATTATTGAGATAAATATAAATAAAACTACGAATTAGCTAAAATTTGTGTTGATATAAATTTGTATTATATATAAATGTATGTATATATATATATATATATATATATATATATATATATATATATATATATATATATATATATATATATATATATATACATATATATTATTTCTGAGACCAATATTCTTGAAAATAATCTGTTATGTCCGTATTTAGTGTTTTTGATAATGTGCAATTTAAATATAATGAAATATACATGACAATGACAAATTTTGGTATTCGTAAGTCTACAATACAATAAGGGTAAAAGAATTTTAGTCAACTTGTGTTATTAATTAAAAAGATTAGCGACCAAGTTATTTTATTACTAAATCAGAGTAGACAACTATAAACGTAACTTTGTCGCAATTAATTTGGTCGATCGACGCATTTCGTCCCTCATTGCGATTTATAAAATTCCATCGCTAATCCATACAAAATTAGTCGTACTCTCGTAGCTTTTGCGGTGTTAAGGCTACGTACGTAAAATTTTGGAAGTACACGCTTCAGGTAATGATCTCAGTTGATGTGCAGTAAAACAAATGCTTCATATTTTTTAACTTATTAAGAAAAAGGGGAAAAAATATTTTTTCGCATATCGAATATACGGGATATAGTTAGAAAGTCTAGTTTGCTATTAAACTTCTAATTAGTGTGCAATGTGTATTCTTCTCTTTAATTTTTTTAACAAGTTCGAAAAATCTGAACAAGTTTTAATAGTTACCATTTGATTAGATTTTCATCATACTTCATTTCATTTGCGTCACTTTACAGGTACAATAACTGTGCCCTCTATATATTTAGGTTTCTAAGTTTACAATAAAATTGATTTCATAAGTAGAGAGAGAAAAAAAAACACAAATACCTCACATTGATGTAAAATGAATACTACCCCTTATTTATTGTGATCATACGAGTAATTAATCGATAATATAATATTTACTATCCAGGTTGTAATACGGACAGAAAATATAAGATATTATTACTAAAACATAAAGTAAAGTGTTTCTTCAATTCATTCGCTTACTTAGCCTAAACTATATACATACATAAGTTTAATAACACATGCAACATACGCTTCATTTTGCCCAATGTTACCGTTATAACCGGAACCCTATATTATATCGCGGCTTCACCCCTTGTAACGACTGCGATATCTTCTCCGCTTTTCCATTTACTTCCTTATAGACACTTGCAGCCAATGGGGCACCCCTGTGTTAATGTAAATAATTGATGAATCTCGAGTTGCATCATTAGACGGAAAGTAAAACGCGAGCAAGGCGGAATGCACTGCACTTTGATGGTTTACGAGCCGGAGTATTTAAATTGGCCCACGGAGACGCTTCTTTATGTATTTTACTCGAAAGCGCCCCGTGTCTACTGCATAATGCAATGACGGGGCTCGTTTTTTGCTGTCGCCGTAGCTTTGACGAAGGCGTAATAATTTTTATTATTTTCCGTTTAGGGGAGGATAAGTTAAATAACACGCGATATATGAGCAATATAACCTTTAAAATATGTTTATATTCGTTAATAATCTTTGCTATACAATTTAACATTAAATCCAAAAAACACTTCTCTCATAAATATTCACTGAATATCCTTAACTAGGAGTTAAAACACCTAGAAAGGATAATTCAATTTACATTTCTATTAATAAAAATTTTATGAAAAAAGTTAATAATATAATTAAAAATAAAGGTTAATGAAATTTCAACGGAGTTGAAATTTAACATTAAGTCCAAAAAATTCAGAGACTCCTGAAAGTAGTAACTAATCTTTACAAAATTAAAAGACAAAATTGTATTAAATTAGCTATAACCTTTACAATATTGTAAAAAAACCTTTACAAAATTGTATTAAATTAGCTATAACCGGTAGTAAAAGTTATAAAATTTAACATTGTTTAAGTAAGTGTGCTTCGTATTGAAACATCAGTTTACTATATCTTCTATATACATGTTAAACTACATACACACATTAATTACATCAAAATTACTTTAACCATTCTATCTTGAAACGCGAGCAAACATTCAAACTCACAGGTCAACAAACAATATTTCAAAAATATTCATTTCTTTTTTATTACTTTTGTTGTGTTCCAGAAATATTTTTTGTTCTAAATACCTTTAATATACAGGCAGGACAGTTCTATAATTGTGTGATATACATACATGGCAAATAATATAAGTGACAATAAAATATATACAGTTTTCTATTAAACCTACCAAATTAACAAAATTACAAATATTAGCAACATATTAAAATGTAAAATTAATTGCGAAACAAAATAATTATCGAATATGTAACATAGATAAAAAGCAAAATTAAATATTTTGAAAAAAAACCACGCCGGATATAGTCGGTGTAATTGAAAAACGATTAAATATTTTTTTTGGAAACCTCCGACTAAAAAAAGAAATGAACTCATTGATATAATCACAAACCCAAAAAAAATCCGTCGGGGCTCCCTTTGCTATTTCCGTTCCGAATATTAATTACATTGTAGCAACATAGCAAAACTATTTGCGCACCTAATAGCATTTAAATTAGTCACAAAATGATAAAACTGCGGGACATGGCAGCTTTCCCGTTTTATTACAAACTTTTTAAGGAAAAACGTGTCTAAAACGGCTTTGGAGATAAATGAGAACATTCGTCGAAAACAAAATGTTTATTACGTCGCCCTCTCGCGAGTAACCATCATAACACCTATCTAGAACCATTGAACTACTAAACTATATCAAAATAGATAAAACCGTTTTAGAGGTAAAGGAAACATTGGATTGCATACAGAAGCAAACAATCACCCACATACTCATATACCTCCTTGGTTCCGTCGTGGGTAAAAAATGCTATGTGCGAAAGGCAATCAACGACACGTCTGTTCTCATTTATTTTAGATGCTTGTTCAAGCTTTTATTTCTCCCGTACCACTCTATACTTCAACTTTGGTCATACCTATTATACCAAAGAATGACTGTGAGGTATACTTCCTCGCGTAATTTATACTGCACGTAGGGCCATCTGTTCTTATATATTTATACTAATATAAAATATAATTTATTTAATTATCACGCTTTCAACAGCTTTGTTATTGTACTAATGCAACACTAATTAAATTCAGACACATTCCTATTATTAAATTAGCCCAATTGAAAGGAAATAAAAATTAAATGTTACATTTTTCTAAAACTTGATCCAAATTGGGCCAATAGTTTTTAAATGATGTGCTCACAAAGACACGAACAAACCGATAAAACATCCAAAAATTATATTACGGTAAATATCAATGATCTAAATCACTTTAAATATCGTGGTCCAATATATTTTTCTGTATTTTTATTTGGTATTATTTTGTAATTAAACATTAATGTAATATATTTAAGTCTATTTTATGGTTTAATTTTTGGACAGAAGAATATGATATATAAATAATAATTGTTTCGTGGAATACTGAAAAATTATCACCAACTTTATAGAAAGCGAAATTATATAAAAATTATATATTCAGAAAGCTTCATTTAGGCGAGTATAATACGTACAAAAATTATCATATATTTCAAATAAGATATTGATTTAATCCTAATATGCAATATAATGGAATAATATGAATAATAAATAATGTCATAATATTGATGTTTGATGATTTTATTATATAATTATATATATTATGAAAAATAAATGATATCATGAGCGCAAAAATGATTCAATGAGGTTAATAACGGTACTATTACCAATACAGTAATATTTATTTTGTTACTCGTTGATACCAATTTATAAGGCGACCACAAACATGACGTCAATCGACCATGGATAAGTAAATAATCTTATCTTTGAAAAGATACAGCTCAATAAGTGAACCACCAAATAAAACATGACTTCCAGAAGAATCCAACAATCATTTACTTCAATAAATTTGAGGGATAAAGGATAAGAAATGGGTAAAACATCAAAATCTTTACAAATATGACACCGTGTAAATCAGTTTTGGGCTACCTTTAGACAATTACAGTTTGCAAAATAGACTAAATATTATATATATTATAAATTTATATAATCAATAAACTCGCAAGTAACAACGTACGAGTATTAAAAATAATAAGGAATTAATAAATGAAATAAATAAATAAAAATTATAAAATGTAAATACAAAAAGTAAAAAGATACCGGCCGTAATTTATGGCATACCACATGTTTGACATTATATGTTACATCATGTAAAAAATATAAAGAGAGAATACAAAATTATAGGCATGAACTATGTCCAAAGCAATATTGAACAACGTAATTCTGGAGAAAACCAAAAATTGAGACACGCAAACAATTGCATGCAAAGACGATAGGTACTCGTAACTTAAGAAAAGGAATTTAGCTCTAAAATTACTAAATGATATTGCTGATTCTAACACATGTAATATTGGTATAGGTGATAAGCAGTTTAAAAAAATCTAAATCCTAATGCAATGATATTCTTGATAACAATACGTTTTTAGATACAAAATTATGTACACTGAATCCAACGCTATACTGTTATTACATGTGTAGAATACAAGAAAATATTCAATAATATATAAAATAATATAAACTCGGACAAATTATATATAATCTAAAGGGTATTTATTGTAAAACCTAAAACAAGAGACATGCAAAAATAAGTGTATTTATATCACAGAGGGAATTTTAAAAATATGCAAACGATGCTCTCCCCTTTACCACAGGTCTATTTAATAAAGAGGCAAAAATGGATAGTTCATACAAAACTAAAGGAAAGATTTATTTTATAATAAATTATTAACTTTAACTATTACTAAATACTAAATAAACTATTACTTCTAATACATTAAAGCCATACCCAAGATTTATATTTGTATAGAAGATCCGAAAAGCTATTTCTTAGGCGCAATCTTACGATATGTACTTTTTGCTTCATCTCTTTTCCTGACAGAATAAATTAAATCCACTTTCTAAGGCTCAAGTACCCGTATCTTGTAACCAAATTATCATCAAAAACTCAGCCGCAACGTAGATTAATGAATCGTATATGAACTCTACAGATCCATTAACTTATCAGGATAATCGTATTAAAACATAAACGAAATAAAATGTGCTTACTAAAAATTCATATTTATTTCAGCTAGCGATGAAATACACCAAATGACTAATTAAAATGCATATTAATGTTTTGATAGGCGAAGGCCGTTTCGTTTCATGAAATGTGTTTTAACGAAAAAATTTCACGATAATTAAAGGCAAAATAGACCTGAATCTTATATTTCTTAATGCGTAATATTAATCGCCAAAATTATTATCTAGCAACATTTAGTCTTTCGGAAATTCGCAATAAATGTTTTAAATACCTCTCTTGAAATTTTAATAACATTGTTAAGTTTTTAATAACATTGTTAATTTTAATAACATTGCTATTTACGCAGTTCAGTGAAAGGGAAGAAATCTATCAGCGAAAAATAAGTGCTGTGTAATCTTATTGTATTTGACCGGTGATAACATCGCTTGCGAAGTCATCCTTCTTAACATGTTTTCATGTCGTTGATGTAGATAAAATTAATATAGGCAGCGATATCAAAACTTCACATTAACCGTTTCTAATAATGATATCCACTACTCCAAAACAGGTCAGATTTCTACCCCGAGATTAGAAATCTTTTAGATCTAGAAATCTTTTAGATTTTTCGAACCCTCGATTGAGCAGTTAGAGGACGGACGCATTTCAGGTAAATTTAAAGCTCAATGTCACTCAAATAGACCCGAAAATTTTAAAATGGTAAATGGGAACTCGGTCTTATTTTGGAAAAGACTTTCCAACGACAATCCATTCGATGGGTGACGCGAAAAAAACTGCCCTCATTCTAGGTCAACGGTGAGATGTATAAAAAGTGAATACTTAAATGACTGGCGTTGCATATTAATCGAGGTCTATGTTTGGAGTATCTACTTCCATAATATCATGTATATTATTTTAAAAGTACAGCTAGGCTGTAATGGAGGAATGGAAGAATGGACGAGGTAAAGTAATGAAAAAACTAACTGCTGAACCAATAGACCAAATATTTTCCGTATAGTTTTTGTAAAATTTTATCTTTGCCGTTTGGTTAATTTTAGTGACATTTTGGTTCATCAAATACCCCAATGTATTAATAAATACGTAAGAAAACATGAACACGCATTTCAATGTTAACATTGAAATAAATTAAATCGACAATCATAAACATATTTTAAACAAGCGGCTCAGAATTTCATATTTTCGAAGCATATGAGATCAAAATCAATTACATTAATAGGTAACGTATGGTTATTTTATAGAACCTAATGTCTACTGAACAAAATATTAGTTGTAACCAAACCTCAGATATATTTAATATTTCCAAATGCCTTTCTCGAATTCTTGTGGTTTCATTAATTTACATAGCATCTAATTAATATACCAAACATAATTAACAAAAATATTAGTATATATTTGCATATAAATGTAAAAATGTAATCTCGGTGATTTCTAAATAGTATATAAATATGCGTACATAATTTTTTAATTGGTATTTAATCATAATAGTATATATTAACATGCAAGTGTGTTAAAATATATCCTTCTTTCTTCGTTAAGGGAATCACTTTATTAAAAAAACGTGTATATCTCCTATTTAATAGCAATAGTTCATCTTTTCCGATATCTTTGCTATATTAAAAGAAAAACTGATACAAAACACAACAGTGCATAGCGAAACATTGGTTAAAAAAGTTGTATCAGATGGGTGCAATAATTTAAAAAAAAAAATTAAGAAAAACAGGTAAGCATTGAATTAAAGACGTATGCCTAATTAAAATAAGTTTGATTTCCAAAATCCCCAAAGCATATTTTCAAATAATTTGTATAGAATCACCTTATTAAACAAAACTTGTATATCTCCTATTTAATAGCAATAGTTCATCTTTTCCGATATCTTTGCCATATTAAAAGAAAAACTAATACATAACACAACAGTGCATAGCGAAACATTGGTTAAAAATGTTGCATCAGATGGGTGCAATAATTTTTTAATAAGAAAAAAATGAAGAAAAACAGGTAAGTATTTAATTAAAGACGTATGCATAATTAAAATAAGTTTGATTTCCAAAATCCCCAAAGCATATTTTCAAATAATTTTGTCAAAATTATCCACATCGTCCTTTAAACTAAATAAATGACTAAAAAATTGCATCGATAATTTTTTCACCGTCAGAAACAATCGTTAGACGCCAGCGTGGGACACAAACGGAAATAATTTGGATGATACCGAATTAATAAGAGCATTGTTCTGTTCCGGTTTGGAGTTCCCTCATGCAGTAATTGATATGAAATGCCATTACAGGGCTTAGTACCAGTCAGTAATTTTTCAACACAAATAAAAAAAAATACTTCACATATTAAAGTAACGAATTAAAGTGAAAATTTGATAAATAACCCTCTCCGACTTTATTTATCAATCAAAGATTTAAAACTGTTAATTAAAAACTACTTTAGGCTGTATTTTGAACTACAGTTTGTTTCATCAATTTGCGTCACGCTGAATGAAAATGTTATGTATGAAATAAATGAAATAATTTACCAGAATTAATGTCGCTTCATTTTATGACGTTAAACAGACTCTCTTCTGCTTCGCTTTATTTTGTGGCGAGAATTCTTTTACGTAATGGTCGGCCGGGTGGCTACAACAGAAAAATTACGACACCAAAAACATGTTGGTAATGTCCATAATATTTGATTGTCTAAAATATTTTTAATATTTGGTCTATATTTAATCTATTATCGGACTATAGGATTTTTAAGCTGATATCAATATATCTGGGGAATCGACGATTGAATATTCATTGTTTTATAACTTTTCTATGCCTTCAATATCTATACTATTAAATTTTTCATCTTCAACTTTGCTTCTTTAATTTGTTTAGTTTGGTTGTAAAAATAAAAGAATTATTTGAAAAAAGCTTTTTTTTACATTTTTTAAATATTTTTGGATCTTTAAATTTGATCCTTACTTCCTAAATATTGACTTGTTACTTACCCCCAAAATTTGCAATTGTTGAAATTATATGATACAGTTTTTATGAATCACATTCAATACATCGACGGTTGATGTTAGATGCTGAGTTTCATCTTAATATTATTTTATTTTTGCAGTGTTTACAGAACAAATTCTTTTGTAGTGCCTTTCTAAGCCCACATTGACTACTGAAATGGCAATGCTTTCCCATTTCATTTATCTGTTTCTGTAAAAATTACGCTTTAGTTAGGTACTTATACACTGTATCGATTTTTGTTAAAAAAAATAGGATAGTGGCCCTTACGATTTTTGCATTTCGTCCACAACCGTATGCTACAATGGCTTCGGTATTATACATATATAATTCCGTAATGTATCTCGTTATATTTTATGTACAACCATGCTTGAAGTTATTGTACATCACCTCGATGAATTGTGATCTTAATATTTTTATGGTCATATATAATATGTGCAATACTACATGGTACTGCTCCGCGAGGGTCTTTCCTTATAATTCGATTAGTAGCCATCATAAGCGGAATAATTTTTATTTCTAAAACAAAATGTCTTGCCTCACCCTGCAATAAATGCTCGGAAGTGACATCCCCACCGCATGCATGTAGTATCTTAAATTTATAGGTAAAGTATGTTGTTCGGAAGCAATATCCAAACATTGATATTTATTTCAAACCAATAGTATGCTGCTCAGCTACAAAACATACATATTCTACGGATGGATTTTCTTCAATGTAATTATTTTCCTTGTCATTCAAGTTATCAATAATCATCATCGTACAAATCAACGATATTTTCATAATTTATAGAAATATCGTACAGTTGATAGAGTGGTATACCGATTAAATACTACAACCACTGCATGATGCTTATTTCTTAACACACAACCACTTAAATATAACGATTTCTGAATTATTTTCTTATAATATTCACAATAATAACGTAATTATGTCCATTTTTCTCGGCAATTGATTAATTATATTGTTAACGTCCACCAGTATATATATATATATATATATATATATATATATATTTATATACACCGTATTTAAATGAAATTTAATGGCGGTGAAATCAATCTCCTCAATTTTACCCAAAGGTGGCAGATTTGTTTATTTATCTGGATATTTAAAGTCACTTGTTGTACTAAAAATCGATATTTTATTCACATTCAACGATGCAATACCAGTTTGGCAAGCTGAAAACGCTGCCAAGCCCACACATGGTGGTTGTACAAATCTATAAACGTCATAAATATTACAAACTATTCCAAAATAATTATTTATAACCGTATTAACGTACTATTTGTCCGCCTGTAAATTTTTATTTTTATTATCATCGTTTTGTCGCTAAATCTCCATGTCTACGAGTACATCAATTTCATCAGATAACATTTCTTCACCATTTACTAAACAATTTACAATATCGCTAGTCACTTGTAGCGCCGTAGACAGTTAAGAACCTTCCTAGTACAATTTCCGTACTTTTTTCGGAAGCTCACATTGACCCACCGTTCTGAATTTTACATTGCCTTTTTTGAGAGACTGCTATTTTGTTATCTTTTTTCCAACATTAGCCATTTTCGAAGCATTTCTCAATTTTTAGTTACATAAAAAATGAATTTTTAAATATTTTACTATTACACCAATTTGCTATTATTCCAATGTCAATTATGATTTATTTGAGGTTTAGGTCAGGAAAATTGGTCCTTTTGTTCTGAAGTTCAACAATTTCTTCGACAATTCTTTAAGTTTTATGACAGGCGATCTGATAAATCTCTCTGTCATGACATGTGTAACCGAGATAAGAAAGACATTTTCTTTACATATATAATACATTAATTTGTGTAGGTATAATATTTTGTAAAGTTTAAAGCATTAGAAATATTCACTCACCGTGCACACATACCCAGAATGAAACGAAAAACATTCATGGAAATGCATGTCAAAAAGCTCATGGTTGCTAGGGACCTTAAGAGTAAATTTATTACGAATACAAGTTTTAATCGCGGTTTCGCTTGCATGGTTATCGGTACAAAATTATAGGGAAATTTAAATATGCAGCCCCATTCGGAACGATGAAAAGAAATTAAATACGAAATCTTTATTTTACAAATTATTCTTTCTTTCACTTTTCAATACAATTCAAAATGAAAGTAAAAATATTTAACTCAAATTTAGGAATTAAGTTTTTTTGGGGAGTAAGTTAGGGAAGTTTTACGGCTAGCGTTTCAAAAAATCATACTGATCCGTTGCTCTATTGCGACGTTGCTACGTTATTCCATTTCTGTTTTCATTATTCTTATTAATAAAAAATATTCCGGGCAAACCAACTATGTCTGTGTCAAAAATCAAGTCGATCGGTTTCGTCGCGACGTGAAAAAAATCAAATAAACAGACTTTTGCAATTATAATATTTAAGTTTTGGCACAAAAGATTTTGGTTAAGACTAAACTTTGAATATTGCATATCAATAAGAACATAAAAGCTATGACATATTTTTAAAGCGTGTAAGTAATAAACAACATTATTTTAAATCAAAATTTAACCATTTTTATGGTAAAATTTAAAACCGTTGCAGCTGTTTTAAAATATTGTAAGATGTTTCACAGGACATATACAAAAAATCCGGTAGCATGTAATTTTTAATTTAAATACTTGGCATAATAGTGAAAACATAACTAAATTTTAATCAATGAATTTTAAGAGGAATAAATGTAAAGTCGTATCCTGTGCTTTATCTAAATAAAGAGAGAAACTCGCGGATGTTTCAAAAGTACTTATACAAAAAAGTAGAAATAAAAGGATATAGTATTGACAGGGTCTGGAACAATAACTGAAGAGGTTTTAGAAAACGCGATCCCCAAACTACGAGATTATTCACTAGTTTACCTTACAACCATGAAACATTTAAATTGGTCTCGAAAAAGTGTAAATATAAACGCATAATACCTAAATAATATGAGATTCGATGATAATAGCTCACTTTTTTCCAAAAAAAACCAACAAAACTGGAATTAATAGGCAACGGCTAAATTCTAAAAGCCAAAAAATAGGTTTATTCCATAACATTAAAATACCCAAGTAATGACGAATAATGTTTAGGAACAGATGTTAGTCAATAAAATTCAATTAGAATACGCAGAATAATGCACATACACAGGTATACAATAATAACATTAATACAACAATCCAAGCATTCCTACGAGCAATGGAGCAGTGTCTGCAATATTTAAGACCATTTCACAATCTTCTCTTATCCGACCAACCAAGAAAGCAGAAAAAAATTTGGGAGTTTGATAAAATATCTTATAATTTACTCTCGGCATAACATATTCAATTATTAGAAATAATTACGCGGCGACAAAAATTTGGTTCAGAAAGTTCAGGAATGAGGACTACGATCTTGAGGACGAACCCCATACCGGACGTCCTGTTGAATTGGACGTTCAACGATTACGACGCCTAATGGAGGAGGATCTTAGACTGACGACTCGTCAATTAGCAGATCACCTACACTGCAGTCATGGCACCATAGAAACACATGAATTGGGAAAAGTTTTCAAATGCGGTGTTTGGATGCCCCACGAGTTGTCATCATATAACCTTCAGTGCAGAATTGATACATGTCGACAGTTATCTATATTCAATGGTTGGGTGTCGGAGAAACAGGAGTTTCAGTATCCAAACCTGAAACAAGTGCCAAAAAGGTGATGCTCAGTTGCTGGTGGAATGTCAAAGGCGTTATTCATTTGGAGTTGCTTCAAGAAGGATTAACAACTAATTAAGATATTTACTGTGAAAAATGGGATCTATTAACTAACAAATTGAGTAGTTAACAGGATTAAGTTTATTTTCTACATGATAATACTAGACTACATGTTGCAAAACGTACTCGTGATAAATTAAAAGTGCTCAGTTGGGTTCTACTCACTTATCCACCATATTCGCCGGACATTGCGCCCTTTGATTATTATTTATTCAGGGCCCTAAGTAAACATTTACGTGAACAAAAAAATCGACGTTAAAGAAGGTCTCCAAAACGACCTCGCACAGTTTTTTGAATCAAAGTCATTGAAATTTTACAAGAAAAGCATATTGTCATTGCCAACTAGATGGCGATAAGTAATAGATAAAAATGGTGCACACTCAAATTAAATTTAGTGACACATATACATTTTTAAAAAAAAATTGTTGTCAACTTGGTGTTAAAAACTTATTAGCCAACCCAATATAATTTTAAGTGATTATTTTATCTACTTCATTGTAAATCGAGTATACAATTGATTGCATGAAATTTATCTCATTATTTAAAAAACGTATTATAATTATGAAGAAAGTTATGTTCTATCTACTATTAATTGAACTCAAAATATCGAATATATAACATTTAGGTCCAATACTGATACGAACTCATACTTAAAACTTGAACTCCTAGTTTAGTAGTTGGGGTCAGTTAGTTATAACAGTATTTATTTATAATTATTTAATTCAATAAAAGCTAAAGTGAGTTTGCTTGTTTTTCTCGGTTCGTGCCTTAACTATATATTATAGCCTGGATCATGGAAATAAATATATAATAATTTTTATCTCGATAATGAAAATTTATTCCAGGAAAGTATAGTTTTAATTATTTGTCCCAGAAATTGTGGTGAGAGTGTGGATATAAATATGACAAATAATGACCTAGAATTAACTACTGCAGGGTGCAGCCTTCTTTATTTTCACATCATTTCTGCTATTTTGTACATTTTTAACTACTTCAAATTTTAAAATTTCATATTTTCGCAGTAAAATATTTTTAAATTACATCACCATTTTTTACTTCTTTCCACGCAATCAAAGTCTCGATTTAGAACAAGTTCAAAATTTGTAGACTTGTTTTGAATATGATAAAATACACAATACAAGTTAAATATAAACAAGTGATTTGGACAATTTACTTATGAAATTAAAAAAGGTTAAAATTAAAAAAAAAACTAAAGCATAAAAATTCAAAAAGTCATTGTGATTAATTATAATACTAATCAAATAATCCACGATGAAAAAAATTCCAATATTGCTAGTATTTTAATTTAAATCATAGAAAAATTACGTGAAATTTTAAAAGAATATCAACGTGATAGAAAATAACAATGAAGAATATGTGAGACAAACGAAAGGATAGTGAAAAAAACTCAACTCAAAAAAATTGCGAAAACTATATTTATATAATTTGAATTTCATTCACTTCCTCTGTGGAAAACAGGGTATAAAAATATATTTTTGATAAGTTTTTTAGGCTTTCCCCAATATCTCGTCAAAATGTAAATGAAAGTGTTTAAAAATATAAGAATTCATTATTATTTTAATTTTCTGCACATCTAATAAAACTCCAACATGAAATTATTCATAATCACAGATTATTTGAAATATTATTTTAGTTAAATATTTTTAACAGAGCCGAATAATATTTCAGCACTTAAAATTTGAAATGTCTTAAAGTTTTGTGTAACTAGCACTCTATGGGGATGTCGCTCACTGATGTTATATTTGACTGTCTTCACACAACCTTAACGCAGACTTTAACTATCGAGGCAAATAAACTATTGAAATATATATAAATACAGTTAACGCATTTAGTCACGAGTTACTACGCTCCACCTAACATATTCAAGACGAATGACGTCGAGTCGTAAGAAAAGAATAGACATCAGAGGAGAAGTTTCAATGTCTACCGCGTAGCGCGTCTACCGCGTAGCGTGAGAGTGATAAGGAAGCGGAAGGTTATATATGGACTAATGACTGAGTTGTACTCTGAGCTAATTTCCGAAAGATGATCATTTTAATTACCGGGAGGGAAATTTAATATAGATGAAAGTAAAGTTGAATATTCTGAGTTTTATTCGCCTAGATACAACTTCTCTCACAATTGATAATATAATAACTCCCCTTTATTTTTCACAATTGATAATAGAATATCCCACAATTGATAATAGAATAACTACCCTTAATTTTTCATTACATAAAATGAATATGTATGTAATATTAATTGCGTAAATTGAACCATTTCTAACAGAAAAAGCAGAATTAAAATATTACGTAAATTTAGAGCATTGCCGTAAAATTAAAAAATGTTAATCTTAGGAGAACATTAAAAATATACAGATAGAGAATTTTGCAAAGTAAAACATGTATTTTTAAAACTAATGAATAATAAAAGATCTTAAAACTTCTGTACGATAATGAATTAAACATTTCAACACCGTAAATACTTTTAATAACAAAGAAAATGTATGCCAAATCAATTACAGAATCAAATTTTATTAATACAGACTAAATTTTTTCCGCACTTTTGCTTAGAAATGGCACGTGTAATGTTTCTGGCCGCACTAGTATAATGAGAGTATCATAAGCTATCTGGTCGTTCTCCAATTGTGGATTTACTACAGTACGTTGTGAAGATATTTAATTTTTTGGTTACGTTATTGAAGACTTAAATATAAATCTTAGGCAACACCAGGTATTCTACTGACAAAGCGTCAATGCATGGTTATCAATTTTTTTCTCATAACAGGAAAATTCGGCAAATCATAAATTATACTAGATTTTTTTTCTGAAATTTATTGCTTTTTAATTTTTACTTGTCGATGCTCTTAATTTAGAAATACAAAAAAAAATTGTCATTAAAATCTGTTTTGTCATTTTGATATGATGTGAAACAAATATACAAATGAGCAAACAAAAGAAAATTATTCTTTTAATATCAATTGATTATAAAAAATGCGTTAGAGAAACACGTTCAGAAACCCATTTAAAAAAATAGGTCAAGCTTCTCTACGAATTATGCAGTTTAATAAAAGGTTTTAGAGAGGAGAGTTGACCGGCCAAGAAATAAATTTTACATACATGCAAATTGCTAATTTAAAATACAGCTTGCAAAGTAATTATTTAAAAGAGATGAAACTAAAAAAAGTTCTCAACTACAATAAACAATTTTCAGTCGGCTTTGTGAGAATTTACGAGAAGTAGAAAAATGTGAGTAATATACCACTGATGTTTCTTTTTTGTGACGAGAGTGACTAGACCCTTCGAAGACT